>JAAFCE010009126.1:11472790-11663649 GCA_013389805.1 Trigoniulus corallinus | reverse complement strand
ACTGGTTCAAGTTCCAAGCACAGAAACTTGTCGATGCTAAAGTGCCTATTGCCAAATTTGGTGTCTCCGTTATCCAAAGATATTTTCGAGCTTATGCTCAAAACGTGGCTCATAATCTCATTCAAGATAATGGCTTATTATCTGATAATGCAATTCAGGTGTCCACGACGAGTGATATTATATTTCTTCAGCCTGCATATGATGCAGATCTTCTTTGCCATTACGAACAGCACAAAGAATTTCTGGAGAAATGCGGTGCTACTTCTGCTGTGAGAAAAGGTTGCTTGGCTCAAGTCAGGGAAAATGAATTTCGGTTTTTCCATAGATCATTGGCAGAATATTTTGCAGCAAGAGATCTTTTTGATGGAATTCAAGGTGAATTTGATTATCACGTTAGCAAACTAGTAAACCTTAATAAACATCCTGGACTCAATAGACAGATCATTAAGGACAAACAACTACTTCTGCAGTTGGCCGAGAGAGTGAATTTAGAAAACGACTTCTGTGAAACCCTTTACCAAATCATTCGAAAATCATCGGAATTCTCCATCATTGCGCTAATGTCCTCGAATGCAATAACGATTTTAAATTTAGCAGGAAAGAGTTTTTCTGGTGAAAATTTTCAGAATGTGCAAATTCCACGTGCCAACCTAAGTCACTCGTTATGCGGTAATACCGACTTTCGAGGAGCAAATCTCGGTGGCGTTAAATTTCAGGAATCATGGCTTGTGAAATGCAAATTTCAAGGTGCCAAAATGTTTGATGTTGAATTTGGTGAGCACCCGACAATCACCTTTGATCATATTGTGTTTCATGTGATGTTATACACTAAGAATCAGCTTCAGTATTTAATGGTGGGAACTGTTCCAGACTGGATATTTGGAGGTCAAGATGAAGCTTTTGGCGTTGCTCAAAGCTTTTTAGTCACCCAGTGGAATCTTTCAACTGGCAAGAGTGAAAAGACTTTTGAGCATAAAGAAGAAGAGAAATTTAAATTTCATTACCAGATATGTACTAATGATGTTCTAGTCACATATGGTAACGTTATCAATATATTTTCCATCCAGGGCGGATATGTGTTGAAAACACTGACATTTCTAGATGACCCTTTAAAATTTGCTTTCACCGATGATGATTTGAAATGGATTTGTTGTGTAGAGGAAAACTCCTTTCGTATTCATAATTTCGAGAAGAATTTTATTGTGTGTCGTGAAGCCTCATATACTTTTACTCAAGATCGGCGGCCAGATAGATTTCCATTGGCCATTAGAAAAATGATGTTTGAGCCATTTTCCAAAAAATTTCTTGTACAGACTAATAATTGTGTTAAAATTGTTGCATTTCCTAGACAGGGACTAAAGAAAATGATCGAATTGTCAGAAACTAATTTTAAAAGCATATTCACTCTGGCAATTGATCCCAAAGGCCAAATATGCTGTTTATTATCGTTTACAGGTATTGCCATTATGGCTTTATCCACTGGAGAGATAATTGAAAATCTCCCATACGTTCATGATGATCAAATTAATTGTGCGCAATTCATGGTAAATTCTGCGATGATGGCTACCGGAAGTGATGATTGCACTATCAAAATATGGAAATATGATGCAGTGACTTTCAGAAATTGGGAGCTCTATAAGCATTTTCGGGGATATATAACTGGAGTTATGTCAATTGCCTTTTGCCACGAGAATAACATTTCCATTGCGGTGGCTGTCAGGGGTGAGAAACGAGTGAAAATTCAAAATGTTACGGGTGATGGATATACACCTTTCACTGGAGAGAAATTTATAAAGAGATCAGTTTCCACGTATGCCATTTCCCAGCGTCTTATTTCGGATAAGGTCTATTTCGCAGTATCGTTACTTAGTAATTTCCGTTTTGGAGTGATAGAGATGTTTGACGTGGACAGTGGAAGGATTACATCCAAGTTTAAAATTCCTAGTTCCGCTTCGGAGTATACTGTTTTGATTGCCATTCTTTCAGATGATATGATATTTCTCATTCAGAGAAGAGATATACGTGTATTTAGCGCATTGATCTACAACGATTGTGGTGAAGTTGTCTTAAGGCACATGTTTGACAATGGAGATGAAAATTGTAATTGGAACTCCACGATGCTTTTAAACAACGATCAAAATGTATTAGCTGCCGTATGTAAAAATGGGAATATTCAACTTTATGATATTTCTTTCAACCTTCAAGGTTCAACGAAAAATCTCACTTGCGAATTGAAAATGTTGCTGTTTGGCAAAGAATTCGACAACATTGGTGATCGTGAGAATGGTAAAGTAAAAGATATTTCTTTCAGTCAGTGTGGCGACTTATTTGCATCATCAAGTTGGCCCGATTCCTGGTTGGACAAAGGAATCATTCGGATATGGGAGACTGAAACCGGACAAATGATTCACAGATTTGAAAGTGATTGTTATCAGATGGGTCGCATTTTTTCTAATTACTATGTAGCCTGCAGAAAAGAAAATGGGAAATTGAAATTTACCACAGTTAAGAAAGTACCTGCCTCTCATTTTGTACTGAACACTGAGCAAACTATATATGGTTTTTGTGTCATAGACCATCTAAATTTAATTGCTGTAACTTTAAATTATGACAGAACGCGGAGTTTAAATATATATGATTTGGAAAGCCTTAAACTACTCTTGAAAGTGCCTGTTTGGTTTATGGCGTTAGATGTGTTAATGATACCATGCCCAAAAGCGAACAGCCTCTCTCGTCCTCATAAATTCGGTGTTCTCCTTCTGGACAAAGGATTCTACCGTGATGGTGCTGTTGCTTGTATTGAACTGAAGGAAATATCCGGCAGCTGTTGGGAATGGAGACTTGTGTGGGGTTCATTTTCAAAATGTATCCTGTTAACTGATGAACTGGAGGTGACCCAAGCTTTTTGTTTGAGTCGACAAAATCAAAGCATGTTGACATTATATGGAGCATGTGGAAAAGCAGCCTCTGAATGTTATCCGTTTATCTCGCGAGCTCTGTTGTTAAGACCTTTAGTCGGAACCAGCCTGTTAGCACCTGTCGAACCCTTAATCACGGTGAAATGCTCGAAGAAATTAACCATCGACGTCGACAATTGGATTGTGACTGGAGTTGTGTCCAACAAGCATGCCTTTTTGATTCTAGAAGGAGTTTTAAATCGAAGATTTATTGTCAGGGCTGATCTCACATATAATAAAAAATGGAAACAAATCTGTATTTTAACTAACCCAACAACACAGAGTAATCTGCAGAAGTTCATGACTAATGTTAATAAGTTGAAAGGAAATCAGTGGAACGTCACTTCCGAGCAGGGAATGCTACTTCTAAATAATATGATGCAGGACAAGCAAAAAGATCTAGGCAAATATAAAATGCTAACAAACAATTGCGTTTCCTGGGCAGTGTCTCACTTGGAATCTGTTGGGTTGTCATTCTCTGTCCATTGGTACAATTCTGTTGTGACTTTACCATCGCATATTTTGGAGGGTCGAAGTAACGTTTCGGTGCTTCCTCATCATTCACCAGAGTTGGTAGAAGGTGAAATCTTAGAAAACAAAATGTAGAGATTACAAATCTGTACTGGATATCTAGTTCAGAGATTTATCTGCGAGGTGCACTTTCATTCGTTTTATGTAATTAATATGTAAAGTGCATGTTTCATAACTTTGGTTTGACTAACTAGAATCTGATCGAAAGAAAGAAGTCACTTTTTGTTGTCTTGTTGCATTTTAGTTCTGTAATAAATGTATAGTTATTTGAAAAAGTATGCCGCTTTTCGAGGGTGCTATGTGACTGTTCTTTCTTGAAAGGTGTTTATTTTATCCAGTGTAAAACAAGATCTGCCATGGTAGCTTGCTTGATTTACTGCGCCAGTGTTTTGAGGTTCGATACTGGATCGAGTTGGGAATTTCTGGTGAGATGGCCCGAGTGCGCCTTCCTTCGGATAAATGGCAAAACCGAGGTCCAGTGCGATGTACGATGGTATTTGCACGTAAAAGAATCTTCTCCACTGTGCGGCGGGTAATTGAGGCAAAATTTTCAGGTGTAGGAGCTCTTGGCATCGGTGGAGCTTTGGTCTGCAGCTGGCTATGTAAAAACACAGTCCAATATTTCACCCTTGTGTCCATTGAGAGGGACAAGATGGATACCCGACCCTGCAATAGGCGGAACAGTTTCGTTTGCAGACTTCAACGGACCCCCCCCCCATGTTTGCGATTGAACTCTTATCCTTTCCATTTTTCTGCCGTGGATACCCGACCCTGAAATATTAGTGAGTGGATGTGCTAAAAAATAAAAAAATATTGGAGGATGTGAGGGAATGAAGGAGAAATGCTATATAGAGGGTGAGGTGGCGAGAAAAATACTGTATGTATGACACGACATTAAAAAGCGAAATGGGGTGAGCGGATGTGACTCATGAGGAGATCTATTTCTGTTGTATCTAACATTTTATTTTTTTTCTCTCTAGGCACTTCAAGCATCGATAGCCAATGGAGATATTGCGATTGGCGGAAGCTGGATTAGTAGATAATTTATTACTACAGATTTCTTGTGAATGTTTGAAGTACTTCTCAGAAGTTAAACTAAGTAATACAAACACAAGCCTACGCGTGAACATGATATTATCCATTTGGCAAGTGACAGATAACGTTCACCACTGACGAAAGAATAGTAAAAGGTGAATTTAATGGCAAAAGGACGAATTTCATATCAAATTGAAGAATAAGGTCACAATGGCAACAGAACTATCGGTTTCCACCATTAATGCCCTAAAGAAACTCTTTCTGAACTCTTACAATTTTCAGAAATCGTTTTTAGGTAGCGCGGAAGTGGCCTTGTCCACATACGTAACTCAATCATTCAAGAAATTGCAGGCTACAGATAGGAACGAGGATGACACGTTTCGCTGGGAGATTCAGTCTTTGCGAAGACCTTGTGTCTATCCTGCAACTGCCTTTGAAGATGGTAAGGAGAACTTGACAAAAGACGTACTAGACATTCGTTCCTTGAGTGACGTCCTATATCAACGTTTGATGGACGAAAACGATTCAGTGCCTTGTTTAGTAGTGTTAGGAGATTCAGGGATGGGTAAAACAACACTTGCCCTTTCTGTCATGCACAAGATTTGGAGAGAGGACAGAATTCATGTGCGGTTGCCAATCTACATTCACTTACCTGCTGAATTTTCTTATTTAAAAGACGTTAATCTAAAGACATTTTTAATACGAAATCATTTTAGTGAAGTCGCAGTAAAGGAAATTCTACATCAACCACTAATAGTTTTTCTTGATGGTTTCGATGAATTTAATACAAGTGGAAACATTTTTGACCAAATATCAAGTGACCTTCCAGGGACCCACATCAAAATAGTCATTCTGTCACGACTTGACGAGCTTCCTAGTGATAGAAGTTCTCGTGCGAAACTATTTCAACCCACAGGACGTCCTTTTGACGAATATGTATTGGAACCATTTGATTACACGAAAATTAATGAATACATTTGTAAGTTTACAGACACTGTCCGTGACTTATGCCTACAAGACGTGAAAGGAACACTATGGGAATTGGCAAAGACAACAGTGGAAGGAACGGAATGGATTGCAAATCCAGAAATGTACACTGTCTGGATGGACAACATTGTGGAATTGAAAAATCTTGCACGGAATCCGTTTTTATTAAGCCTCATTCTGCTTACTCTTCCTCAGATTGTTCAATCCCAAGAGTCCAAACAGTCGCACGTCCGAAAAATATGCTGCACGAGAGTTGGGATATTCGATTCATTTACCGACAATTGGTTTAATTTTCAAGCGCAGAAACTTGTCAATGCTGAAGTACCTTTTGCCAAATTTGGAATCCCCATTATTCAAAGATATTTCCGTGCTTATGCCCAAAACGTGGCTCATAATCTTATTCAGGATAATGGCTTGTTGTCTGATAACGCAATTCAGGTATCCACCATTAATGATATAATATTTCTGCAGCCAGCTTATGATACAGATCTCCTTCGCCATTATGAACAGCATAAAGACTTTCTGGAGGAATGCGATGCTATTTCTGCTGTGAGAAAAGGTTGCTTGACGCAATTTAGGGAAAATGAATTTCGGTTTTTCCATAAATCGTTGGCGGAATATTTCGCAGCAAGAGAACTTTTTGATGGAATTCAAGGTGAATTTAATTATCACGTTAGCAAAATAGTGAACCTCAATAAACATCCTGGCCTCAATAGAAAGATCATTAAGGACAAGCAATTACTTTTGCAGTTGGCCGAGAGAGTGAATTTGGAGAACGACTTCTGTGAAACCCTTTACACCATCATTCGAAAATCATCGGAATTCTCCATCATTGCTATGATGTCCTCGAATGCAATAACAATCTTGAATTTAGCAGGAAAGAGTTTTTCTGGTGAAAACTTTCGATATGTGCAGATTCCACGTGCAAATCTTAGTCATTCTTTGTGTGGTAATACTGATTTTCGTGGAGCAAATCTAGCCAGAGTCCAGTTTCATGAATCTTGGCTTGTAAACTCCAAATTTCAGGGTGCTCAAATGTTGGACGTTGAATTTGGTGAAAATCAGGCAATTAATAATACATACATTGTGTTCAATGTTCTTCCTTACACAAATCATAGATGTGAGCAACTATTGGTGACGGGTAGCGTGCCAGCATGGACACCACTTGATGATTTGGTTACTGCATTCCATTTCTTGGTCACCTTCTGGAAACTTTCAACTGGAAAGATTAAAAAGCTATTTGATCACAAAGAAAAACAAGAGTTCAAACCTCATTTTCAATTATGTGCTAACGATATTTTAGTTACTTGTGGCAATATAGTTAAATTACATTCTATCAAATCAGGAACGATTTTATCAACTATTTCGTTTTTAAACGACCCCTTCATGAATGCTTTTCTTGATTTCAATCTGAGCTGGATTTGTTGCGTTGAGGAGAAAACATTCCGGATTCATAAAATATCAAATAACTTTCAGGTAGAGAAACATGCTAGTTATTTGTACGTGCAACGGGCTGTGGATTTTTTACCTTTGAAGATTAGTCGAATACAATTTGGTGCCAAATCTGAAAAATTCGTCATTTGCATGAATCGGGTAATTAAAGTACTTGCATTTCCTAAACACGGAAATCGAATGATTGAAATATGCTGCAATGAATTTCACCCTACGACGGCGATTGAGATTGACACCGAAGAGAAATTTTGCTGCTTAGGCGGAGTGCAAAGCATCGGTGTTTTGGACATGTCTACTGGGGAAATTATTGAAGAAGTTAAAAGAGCTCATAATAATCAAATCAATTGTTTGAAATTCAATCACGATTCTACTCTTTTAGCTTCTGGTAGCGACGATTCATCAGTGAAAATCTGGAAGTACGACGTAGCAACTGGCAAAAACTTCGAAGTCTTGAAGCATTTTCCTGGTTTTCAGAACGTTGTTACATCGCTTGCGTTTTGTGGTAATAACGATTCTACGTTGGCAACTGTGATGTTAGGAGATAAAAGAGTGAAATTATTAAATGTTGCAAAAGGAGCAAATTCTCCTTTTATCGGAGCAAAATTTGAAAACCGATTTATATCATGGCAAAGTATTTTAAATGGTAGTAGCCCATACTTAGCAATTTTGTCATTCGGTGAAGAGGTATATGGTGGTTTGGTGGAGGTTTTTGATATGACTAATGGAAGAATAATTTGTAAATTTCCTCGAAAAATTACTAATCGCGCACTTTATTTACATATTCTTTCCAATAGTGCAATATTGATAATTGACAAAAGTAAAGACTTCAATGTACATATTTACAACGAATGTGGAGAAATTATAAGTGAAACTTACATTTATGTGAAGAAAGACTCTATAGCAAATGAAACTGCAATACGGTTGAACGATGACCAAAAACTGTTAGCCTGGACACTTGAGGACGGTAGTATTCAGTTGTTCGATATTTCATTTGTATTGTCTGGTACCGAGAGCTCCATTTCCTTTATGAAGAAAAAGGTGTTGCAAACTGAAGAATTTGACATTGAAGAAACCGACAGAGTCAGAAATGTAATGCATTTGCGCTTCTCTAAATCAGGAAAACTATTTGGTACCTCAAGTTGGAGAACACCGGACCATATCGGTGATATTGGAATTATTAGAATTTGGAATATTTCAACAGGACAGATGATACAGAAAATTGAATGTGATTGTTATATTCATATCAACTTTTTTTCTAACTTTTTTGTGGCTTCTGGGGTGCTCAATGGCAAGATAAAATTTATGAATATTGATGCTTCAGAACCACAAAATTCGGCATCAACGATAACTGGTCTTGGATATGATATGATTTCATTTGATATCTCAGAGGAGCTGAATTTATTAGTTGCAATCGCCGATTACCAAGAAATGCTCAAAACCTTGCGCATATATGATTTGACAAGTCACCAACTACTAACACAAGTTCCCCTTTGGTTTTATGCGTCTACGGTATTCATTAGGCCGAACAAAAATTCAGAACATAATTCATCTTATCTTAAGGGTTATGTAATTGTAACACAGCCTGGGGAACAGCATGATGCAAACATTGCGTGTGTGGAATTGACTCTTATGTCTGATAATAGTTGGTCATGGAAACTGCTATGGGGCTCTTTATCAAAATGCGTTCTTTTAATGACTGATCTTCAAATGGAGCAAAGTTTCTTACTCAGTGAGCAAAATCAAAGTATTCTAGCCATATATGGAGCCAATGGCATAGCAGCACCACATCAATATCCTTTCATATCTAGACCTCTAGTATTTCGACCTTTGATTGGAACAAGTTTCTCGCAATCAAAGGAATCCTTGATTAAGTTAAATACTTCAAAACAAGTGAACCTAGATATGAATAAATGGGCCGTTACTGCAGCCATATCTCAAAGGCGATTTCAAGTTCCACACGTGTTTCTCATATTGGAAGGTATTTGTGCAAACAGAAGATTTTTAGTGAGAGCTGATCTCACATACAACAAAGATTTAAAACAGATCTTTATTTTAACATCTCCGAAAAAAATGGACTTCATAGAAAGAGTAAAACATATGAAAGGAAACCAGTGGATAATTAGTCCAAATCAGGGAATTCAACTATTGCAAAATATTATGGAAGACAAACAACGCAGGCTCACAAATTACACCGTTGAAAAGCACAACTGTGTCAACTGGGCTCGATCCCATCTTCAATCCATTGGAATAACGTTCGATAAACGTTGGTATAATTCTGTGCTGATTTTGCCATCAAATATACTGAAATAAATAAAAGGGCTTGATTCAGCTTATCTTCGCAGAATTTCAATACATCTTACTGCCATTTATATTACTTATGTAATAACTTTTGTTGAGTGTGTCCTAAAAATTACTGTATTTGCCTAGTATGAAAGTCAACTGAATTGTATTCCCAGTGATGGAGAGATGATCATTCCATTATCGCTTTTACTTCAGGTCAGAAAGGGTTAAAAAGACGTTTGTCTGCTGTACCGAATGTAAAAAAGTGATTCAATTTTGAAAGTAAATGATGAGGATAATATGCTAATCACAAATGTGCCTTAAAATTAACTTCATTCTGTTTTTTTTTTTTTTTTTTGTGAAATTAAACTCACATTCGTTCTTATTGTGTGATGATTAATATCTCTTTATAAATGTTCAAAATTATAATATTTCTTTGTAAATATTTAAAATTTATATATTTTCTAAGTAAATGTTTTGTTACCTTTGATATTAATATACTTTTAGTATACTCCGTGTAACCACTCTGAAGAACGCCGTGTATTAAGTATTCTATTGCCTTTAATGCGGTCCCCTCTGTCTTCAGAAGCTCCTGTCTACCCAATATGAAATACTGTAGAATTTTTCTTAGCATTTTCAAGCATACAGTAAATAAAGGTGAGTACTACATTCGGGATTTTTAACTTTGTACTGCGTTGCACTTGCTGATTAATGCTTAATCACAGTGCTCATCACATGATTTGCCTTTGTTTATACGAAAGATATTTTGTAGAGCAATGCGAAGTCGAATTTCAAGCTGTCCTAAACAAATGTTCTTGATCTCCAGAAGATCTGCCAGAAATTTTGTAAACAGTCGATATTTCAATTAGTCCGCATCGTCTCAATTGGTGGGGTAGGACGGCGTCCCTCCACAAACAAATTGAGCCAATATTCCTGCGGGTTCCATACGCCTGGCTGGGCGACCCCAGTCAGAGTATGTTCAGTGAACCCCCAGGCCCGAGCCTGCCACAGGCGGGATAAGGGTATGATGATGATGATGATGCCCTTTATCACGATGAAGTATTTTTTATATGGCATTAACAGAAAATATTTAATACTTTTATTTGGTTAAAAGCTATAATTGCCATTGGGCATAACAAGTTACACTCTATTGTAATTACAACTGTGCAGTCAAACGACTTTGTAATTGAACAATCTTCTTGTGACCATCCTCTAACTCAATATTGCATATAATTTTCCATGTATTTTCAGGGCCTAGTATGAAACGATGCAAGCTTCCTCCCACATTTTCTTCCATTTCTTGGAAAGTTAAATCCTTACAATCGGTGCATTCATCTGATGCGAAATTTGGATCTTTTGGGTACAAATCATCCCCTAAATGTACATAAATATAAGATTGTAAACATTAGGTAACGTCGTCGAAACTGTAACATAACGTTGTGCTTTAATACTTAAGTATGTACCAGGTAAAAGGTGCGCAAAACCGTCTTGAATTCCGGCGTGAATAGGATAATAGATCAATAAACCATGGCGTTGTCTTTGCTTTGCAAATCTTGTAAGGTCATCCAAGTCGGGAAAATTAAGGAGACGACTTAGTTCGTATATTTGCGGAGGTGGCAGTAACAGTTGTTTATCACTCATTGACAGCAGTTGCAAAGGCGAAATCCACTTGTTTAGGTTACATATATAACAATACACTTCAGTTAGTACAATATTACGACATCAATCATCATCATACCCTTATTCCGCCTGCGGCAGGGTCGGGTCTACGGGTTCTAGCCCTCCACTCCCGCCTATCTCCCACCAGGTCCCCGTCCACCCCACACAACCCTACCATATCCTTACGGACAACCTGCTCCCACATCTGCTTCGGACTCCCCTTGCCCCGGGTGCCACCGAACACCTGCATTCCTGAAATGCACCTAAAGAGCTCCTCCCCTCTTCTCATTACGTGTCCATACCAACACATCCTGGCATGCCCACAACTTATTATCCCTCATTTTTTCGGTGATGTCCACCGTCCCAGGCTACCTCTAATAAACTCATTCCTAATTCTATCAACTCTCGACACGCCACTCATGTATATACCGCAGCATTCGCATCTCGGCTACTTGCATTCTATTGATGTGGCTCTTTCTCACTGCAAAATACTCTGATCCATATAGCATAGCTGGCTTTACCACTGCCCTGTACAACTTCCCTTTCAACTTGATTGGGACTCTCCTATCATACAGGACTCCGCTTGCCTGTCTCCACTTAAACCATCCCCCATTCATTCTATGGGTCATATCGCAGTCTATCTCCACATTGCTTTGGAACGTTGGTCCTAAGTACTTTACCTATTGCACCTTTTTCACCAGTTCGCTCCTATAACGTACGTCACCGTTATTTTCCTGTCCTCCCCAATTGATAGCTAAGTACTCAGTCCTCCATATTCTATTGCTCCTCTAATATCGTTTAAGCCTTTCTCTACCTATTCTCTGCAGTCACTACAGTCACTAAGTTTTCAGATATCATCGGCAAATGCCATACACTGAGGGTCCCATTCCCTTGCTCCCGTCAGCAGCTTGTCCATAACCAGAATGAAAAGGAATGGACTTAGTGTTGAACCTTGGTGCACCCAACCTTCACTGGGAAGGCCCCAACCCCAGTATTTCTCCAAGGTGTCCTAAACCTGGCTATGGAACGATCATACATATCCTGAACTATTCGAAAAAACCCTTCTTCAACCCCCTCCCTCCACCCTATTTCGTAATACCTCCCAAATCGATCTCAACGACAGAGAGAAATCTAGCAAAATATAATATCAGGTACCATGACCATATCTTACCAAATGATTAGTAACTTCTGTTTTGCTGTACGAGATGCTTGACTTTTCATCTAAGCTGCAAAGGTAGAAGACTGTCGCAAACCTTGATTTTAGATATGATGGTGTTAACCAAGATGACCATTCACTAAGTGCCCAAATATCAGGGCAGCAATCCAACTCCAAGCATAAGTTAACCAATTTACTTGCATCATGTTGCACTAATTCTTGCCACTTTTTTGTATCAGGAACAACTGGGAGCTTGTTTTGACCACTGGTAGGCACACCGTTGGATCTGGCTATCAAAATACCACATTCTTCAAACGTTTCTCTAATTGCAGTTAATCTAAATGCAAGACTCGGCGGTAAGATATCTGATGGTGCATTTTCATTCGCCCAACTAAATAAGGAAGGCTCCAAAAAATGGGGCTTGAGTTCACCAATATCGTCTAACGTTGCTCGTAAATCACTCACAGATTTTAGCCCTTGCCTGTTGAACACTTGCAACCACTTGATTGAGAAATCTGCTTTATCTACTACACCTCCTGGGAACACGTAACTATCACCCCACCTCATAGATTTGTTTCTTTTGAGCATTAATATCTTGTAATTCTGGTCATCAATTGAAATGTTATTCGCTGTTTGTACAGACGCCCATTTAGATATTGTTTGCCCTAAGTTAGGGCCAAGGTGAACTCCACTTCGAGACTTCGTAGCTAACATGAGCGTAGCTGCCTCTTTCCATAGTCGTGGCATCACGGTTTAATCCAGTAGTATTATTTAGTACGCTACTGGTAATTTTAACAACTGCTAAATAAACAACTTCGCATGATGTATTTACAATCCGCCCCTGCTGTCCAAAATGCTATTGAAATCTCGGTCAACGTAATCGCTCTAATTGCAGAGTTGAAAATAGATGGAAACTAAAGCGTCTTTGTACTCAAGCCAAACGTGGACAGTGCTAGACTGCTGTGCAATAAATGGTGCTAATGGTTAGTGATCTGTTCCCAATGCTAATACTGGTTAAACTCAACTGTCGACTGTCGTCTAGGAATTTTGAAAGTAGCACCCCTTAATTGGACAAGGTAATTTTAATAAGTGCCGGAACCATTTTGGGTAAGACGTTATTTGCGGGTAAATAATAATGCAAGCTTAAAATATTGTATTTGTGGTGTTGTAGCTGTGTAGATTACATTCATTATCACTTTCTAACCTTCTTGCCTTGTCTACAGTTATTGGTAATCCTGGTTTTAGAAAAATTCGTCCCCGACAGTTCATCCCCCACAATTCTTGGTACCCAATTCTTCCCCACACAATTAGTCCTGAGGAAAATTCGTCCCCGACACTGACAACTACCAATACAGTTTTCTTACTATTTTGTAACTAAGCTACTGTTTGTAATGTTCAGCAGCAAATTCTACTGCTGTCGTGTGATCTGTTTATTTAGTTTTCCATAATGAATAGCAAATTTTTTTTAACTCTGAAAAGAATAAGAGAAAACTTGTGCATGATGTGCATGGGCTTTGTCAAATCATACAGCAGATGGTGAACATGGAATACAGGTGTGTGAGAAGTAGAGCACTTGATGAAATGAAGCATTGAGTGGCTACAACCCAAGAATTACTGCAGCAGATACTTTCAACGGCTGTTCAGAACACTCATCTAACATGTTAGCTGTTTTACCAAGGAAGGAATCATTGAAACGAACTATTTGTAATGTCCATAATCAAAACTGTCTCACATCAGCATTTACAAATACATAAGCTGAGTTGATATTCCCACTAAGTTACAAGGAATTACCTTTGATAGAAATGTCCAGCCATTTCTGATGGGGACAAATTTTCCCAAGGGCTAATTGTGTGGGGATGAATGTTCCTAGGGACCCAGGTGGCTCATGGAGCAGGCCAACCAGCCCTCATGATCAACGATACCTTTTTCATGAACCCTTTTTCATCAGGTGTTTGCTATGAATGTGAACTATGGATGCATATGGTCAGTAAAAAAAAGATTTGCATTCCCTAACATTTTTAAACTGACCAAGTAAAATAAGATTGTTTAAATGTCACTTCTTTATGCAAAAAGTAAGTCCACCTTTGATGTTTAATAAGTATTTGTTCTTTTGAAGTAAGTAATATTAAGTAGTTCAATACATTAGCTTTAATGTAGTTTTGTGTTTATTTCTAGAGAATGGCACCAAAAACCAGGGAAATGTCAAATGACATAAGGGACACCATATTGTACTTCATAAATGTGGTAAAAGTTATTGAGAAATTGCTAAAGCTATTAACATTTCATTCTCAAGTGTTCAGTTCATAATTAAATAGCAGGAAGAAACTGGAAGTGTTGAAAATAAAGCCAGGTCAGGTTGGCCAAGAAAGCTAACTATAAGAGGAAAGAGAGCCATTGTTCACAGATCCTTCAAAGATGCCATGATAACTAGACAGTAAAACTCATTTCACAGTGCTGGCTTAAAGGACAGGTGACCAAGAACAAAGTCCTTCATCAGTGAGGTAAATAGAAAAAGATGCCTGCAGTTTGCTTTTGAATATAGATATAGGCCTTTGGAATTTTGGAAAACAGTTATTTTCTCTGGTTAGAGCAATTTTGATGTCCTTTGTCCACCTAGCATAATTAAAATTTGGCAGAAAAATACTACTGCTTATGAAGCTAAATGTGTGCAAAAGTCTGTCAAACATAGTGGAAACAGTGCTATGGTTTGGGAATGCATGTTTTTTGAAGGAATTGGAGAGTTGGCATTTATGGATACAACTATGGGACCTCTGGAATATGCTGGAAAAATTTTATAAGAAAAATTATTTTGATCAAGTGTTATGAGATCAGGTACACCTTTCCCTTTTTTGTTGATTTAATGCCACTATTCTCTTGATTACTGAATATATGTTAGATTGTGCTATCAGTCAGACGTGTAAAAATTGTTTAATCAGGAAACCACTGTGCCACAACCATAGAAAACATAATAATATGTTGGTTTCACCCCAAAACCACTTTGGTTGAAAAGGTTAAAATATCCTATGAAAATCTTTTTAACTTGATTTTTTTTTATTTTGGCCACAGTCAAAGAATTTTAAGGTATGCAAATCCATTGTCTGGACTGTATATGTTGTATCCATGGTAAATTTGTTGCAAATTGTAATGTATAAATTTTGCCTAATTTTTGTATTTAATCTATTGGTAAATGTACATCCTCTTTCAAATGATAATTTACCTTACATAACACAGTTTATGTAGAGGTCAAATTTTTTATTAAATAGAAACTGCATGCACTGTATAATGATAAGATTTAGTATGAATTTTCATATAGTCTATTGTAATATTTTTGCTTAGTTTTTAGGTTTAGAACCATCCCACTTCAGTGGTGCAGTGGGTAGCTTGCTTGGTAACTGCAACAGTGGTTTTAGGCTCAATACTGGACTGAAGTGGGTTGGCTTCTGTTGCAAGAGAGTAGTGCCCTGAGTGCACCTTTTTTCAGATGAGAAGTAAAACAGATCCCCTGTGGTGTATGATGGCATTGGAAGGGAGTGGCAAGTTGCGTTGGACACACCAGTTCTCGTCTGATCACTGAAGTTAAGCAATGCAAACCCAGTTAGTACTGACATGGGTGATCGCTCGGGAAAGCTGGGTACTGCTAATACCCAATAATCGTCGCATCAGTGTAGTGTCTGTGCAGTATATGCATTAGAACTATACAGTGGATGGGTCTCTAATGACCTCGTAGTTGACGGGACCTTAAACTCCAACAAACAATGACATTGGAACATCAAAGAACCCTCTACTATGCAACTGGTAGATGAGACAAAATTTCCAGGTGTAGGAGCACACTTCCTGGCATTGGTGGAATACCCCAACGAACAGTAGACCAACAATCAATATGCATAGAGATTGCAGCTTTGGTTGACAGCCAGCTGTGGGAAAACACTGTCCAATATATCAATTGAGGGACAAGATGGGTACCAGACCCTGCCATAGGTGGGGAAAGGGTTAGAAGTTGCTTTGCTTTTTAGATTTGGAACCAGTTTTCTACTTCTTATGACTGATGTGTATCACTGCACCCTTCCAGAATGAGTAGCCTGTTGTTATCTGTATTGACTGCTGGGACTCCTTACTACATTTTGATTCATTAAATCCCCATCCACTGCATAGTTCTAATGAAGAGATGCAATTTTTGGATACTAGTGGAACCCTGTTTTCCCAAGTGACCACCCAAGTTAGTACTAGCTGGGGTTGTGTTGCCTAAATTCAGTGATCAAACAAGAACTGGTTTTTCCAATGCAATAAGCCAGTGGTCTTCAAACTTTGTTGACTCATGGAACCCTTAGAACTATAAGCTGTTTTGGAGGGAACCCCAACATTCCAATGGTAATGAATTTTTATTTTGATTTGCAGAACCCCCAGAAATGTATTGCAGAACGCTGGGGTTCCATGGAACACAGTTTGAAGACCACTGCAATAAGCCATTCCTCCTTACAACTCATTATCTAAAACTATAGCTACCCCATAATGATCCTGTTTGTAACCTGTGTAAATGAGTTTGTGGCCCCAATCTATTTTCCTCCCATTTGGTTTCTTGTAATAGTACCCCATTAATCTTTTAACGTTTTAAGGAAGTAACTAGATCTCTGGTTTTACTTATAAGGGCCCAGCATTCTAAATCCCCTTTCTAAGGATTTCCTTTTTTGTATTTTGGTAGGATAGCTTGACTTGGGTTGTTCCAGTCAGGTCTCCAGGAGCTGCAGGGATATTGGTAGGTTTATGTGAGGGGGTTGCCATGTCAGTGAAGGTCTCCAAGTGCATGCCAAGACATCATTTGATGAAAGTCTACAAACTAGCTTAATTAGTTCAGATTGGTTAACTACTTTATTAAATTACATAGGTAGTTAGCACTGTCAGGTTGACTTGCGTGTAGTTAGAGTTGGGTCATGCCCACCTGGGCAGACGACTTACCCTGGCATCTTAAGCTCATTACATTATGTCTTATTATGAATCACCAAAATGTAATACTTCATTTGCAAACTGAAACATATAACTTTTTAATTTTATTCATACTCATGAGTTTCAAAATAACAAAAAGGATTAATTTGATTGAACTTAAAGTTGTTAGAGAAAAAAGTAAAAAGGAGATAGAAAATTTGAGGAATGCTTTTGTTAGCATGTGTTTAAAAATTTTACACTGAACTCTGACAATTGAATAAATTGCCAGACCACAATAAAGTCCCATCTGTAATGTATAGCACCTGTGATAGGTAAGGGTCTAAACTAAGCTTTGGTGCACCCACACCTTTATAATAAGCAATTAGCCCTCACTCATATCCTGCACTTACTACAGGTCACTTTTTTCCATTCTTTTGTTCCTTTCTTTAATCATACACTTTGATGGGCTTGGCTAGATAATTCGTTTTATCTGTTGATGGAGACAGTGAAGTTTTCTCACAGAGGTTTAAGGTTTTTCATAACAGTTTGAGTCTTAGAGCCATTTTATTTTCAATTAGATGGGATCATCATGTAAAGGTAACTGTTTGGTGCTCGTTTCTGCTCCTGGTTATTTTGATGAGACTGCTACTTAACATTTAAGCATAAAATGGCAAGAATTAACCTGCCCAAGTTATTTTGACTACAGGCATGCCAAATAGTCAGGCAGTGTTGAAACTTTCATGCATGAAGTATTTACAAGATTGTTACTTGTTAATGATCCAGTGCTTTAACTTGTAAGAATGGAAAGAAAATTAATTCTGGTTCCAACATTTAAAGAAATATTTTGTTTTATTGAATATCTTGTGGATATGGGACTTTGTACATTAATTTGTTAGGGTTGGTAGTGCAGTAATTAAGGTTGGACCCTTTATAGTTCTCAATTTATAAAGAGTGAGAACTGCGACATTTTCTTAAAAACGTTACATAAGTAGTAGTATAATTTAGGAAATCATACAACCCTAAACTACTTCCCGGTATTGTACTGGTTTATGTGCTTAATGAAAACTCTTAAAGTGATTAATAAATATATTTGATAAGTTTGTAAGGCACTCTTTGGCAGTATGTATTCCAGGCTTCCTTTCCAAATTCTTGCTTGCAAGAGTCTTCCACCATGTTAATACGAAACAGGAGAGCTATCGTCAAAACTACTACATATGTGTAGGGGAGAAAATCCTCTAAACCTAAGAGAAAATAGATTTGAAATATAACAATGCATTAGATTTTTAAGTCCTCTTATTTGTATCATGATTTCATTTGGCATTCGCCCACAATAAGTACCAATTTAATTAATATATAAGAAAAATCTTTTGAATGGACAAAATTCATTGTCTATCTTTATTATCCATTACTTTACTTCATTGATTTTAAACTCGCAAGCTTATATACAATAGACACATTAAATAGATGGCGCATAAATGCACCACGATCGGCTTGCTAAGCGGTGCAGGACAACATAAAGAAGGCAGAGTAATTTTCAAGAGGTAATGTACTTAGGATTACTGTTCCAGAGTACTTAGATGTGACTTAGACTTAGATACGACTCATTGAATCAACGGGGGATGGTTGAGATGGATATAGGCAAGTGGAGTCCTGTGTGATAGGCGGGTCCCAATCAAGTTCAAAAGAGAAGTTTTGCAGGGCAGTGGTTAGGCCCGCTATGCTATTTGGGACAGTGTTGGGCAGTGAGGAAGAGCCATGTAAATAGAATGTGAGTAACCGAGATGCGAATACTGCGGTATATGAGTGGGGTGTCGAGAGCTGTTAGTAATAAAACAGCGATTCTCAACCCTTTTTTCGTCACTGTACATTTTTAGTAGTTTAAAAATTTGGCGGCACACTCACAACGACACATTTCGGGACACACAAACGCCAAAGAAAATATATAAGTTGTAACCTAACCCACGTAAAAACAAATTCTGGGCCAAGTTAGGTTGGCTTCTTTTGGGCTATAGAGAAGCCCTTAGTGAACCTTTTTTCGGATGAGAAGTAAAACCGAGGGCCCATGTGGTGTACAATGGAATTCGCACGTCAAAGAACCCTCCCTATTATGGGACGGGCAGAGGAAGCAAAATTTCCAGGTGTGGGAGCTCGCCTCCCTGGCTTTGGTGGAATGTCCTAACGAATAGTAGAAAGACGATAAATGGCATAGGGGTTGCAGCTTTGGTCGTTAACCGGCTGTGGGAAAACGCAGTCCAATATATCGCCCTTGTGTCCACTCAAAGGGACAAGATGGGTACCCGACGGGTTAGAAGTTACTGTCTTTGTAACCTAGCGCTATGCTCACATCAAGCAGGTGACTAGTAGACTAAACTGTTACATAGCTTTGTTAGCCAGTAGTGAGAACCGTAATATTAATACCCATTGGTTCAGCATGTCCCTCCTAGGAAGGCAGAACCGATTGAACTACTTGCCTAACGTCACTTCTGCATGGGTATTCGAAGTGGCGGCACACTAAAGTGCTGCAGCACAGTGGTTGAGAATCGCTGGTATATAGGAACAAGTATATTAGAGGTAGCTTGGGGTGGGGAACATCGCCAAATATGAGGGAGAGTAGAATGAGGTGGTATGGACACGTAAATGGAAGCGGGGAGGAAGAGCTCATAAGGTCCATTACAGGAATAAAGGTGGTTGGAAGCACATGAGGCAGGGGAAGGTGATGATGGAAAGACAAAAATTGTTACTTAGTTTATCATCCTAGTGCAAGAGAATAGTTACCTGTCGTTATGCCCCAAGATAAAGCAGCAAGTATTTCTGCAATATAGTTGGGGTGCCTAACGATTGCCCACCAACCATCTACTAATATCCGTTTGCCATTATCAGCAGGAATTGACTCATATTCTGAAAAAAAATCATACAAAATTCTTAATAACATTCAGAGTTTTTATATGCGAATATCGTACATCATCGCTGTTAAGTGAATGGTGTGGCGAGTTCTTTGAAGGACTAGTGACTCCAAATAAATTGTGCAATGCATGTAAAAAATTAGTCCCAGAAATGACCTAATCGGGTCCCTCCGTTAACCGATTTTCCGTGTTAGCGAGGTTTTACTGTATACAGCATGTTCCACTTACCACTGACTTCCGCATGACCTGGGTACCGCAGGAACAGTGATTTGTCAGCTCGTGAAAATCGATATAATATGTGACTTGCAACTAATTGGTAAACGAGAGTTGAAAATATGTTTTCATAAGTAGCTAATTATATAGTGGAATTCAAATTTACTGACCGACGAATCCGAAAAGGAATATTGTGAAAAATTCCGATTCAATAATATAGCCCTTTTCAAGTACGACTCGCACGTTGCATATTCGCAATACTGGTAGTGCAACTAGGTTGGAAAAAACAAATAAAAATCCAGTGCCTTGGTGATTGAATGTAAACGACGTTAAGTGGCCTTCCTTCCAAAGAAAATGAAAGTTGAATTATTTACCGTGTAGAACAACCCAAAACGATTTTGATTTTTGAATAATGCTTACTTCAAATATTAAATAATCTAATATGAGTAGTACATGACCAAATGCCGATAATAATAACGTGGGAGTAGCAAATCCATTTTTCTCAGCTTGTACAGAAACAATGGAAATGTTTAACGCAGCCTATTTATTTGCGGGGGAAAAAGACATTTTTGAATTAAAACGAAGTAGTTTGTGAATAATGATTTAGTATTTCTCATACTTACCCAAAAATAAATATTAAAACGTGCGACAAATGCTTTGACATTGAAGGTACCAATAAATGGATTTATTTCTCTTCCCATGAAGAAATCATAAATGACGTTCCCTAAATAATACGCAATCATCATCATCATCATCATCATACCCTTATGCCGCCTATGGCAGAGTTAGGTCTGCAGGTTTCGGTCCTCCACTCCCGCCTATCTCCCACCAGGTTCCTCTCTACCCAGGGCCGGGTTTAAGCACCCTTCAAGACCGCCATGACGGGGCATCCCAGCTTAGGCTACTGTATGTAATTTTTAATTCGAAAGGGCCCCAAAAAGTATTTGGCGGGGCCCCCATGGTACCTTAAGCCCACCCTGCGCCAACCCCACACACTACCATATCCTCACGTACCGCCTGTTTTCAGGTCTGCTTTCGTCTTCCCCTGGCAATCCCTTGTGTGCAAAAACTGCATCTTCCTAAGTGTCATCGCCAGCCCGAGCGTGGAGCACTACTCTTCACCAAACTACTGAAAGTAGCATCAGCCTGCTATTATTTCTCTTAATCCCTCTTCACTACCTGCATAATCATCGTCATCGTCGTCTTTTCACCCTTATCCAACCCATGGCGGGCTTGGGTCTGTGAGTTCTGTTCCTCCACTCCTGTTGTGAGCCACATCCCCCTCACCCCACACGTTTCCGTATCCCGTGAGCGGCGAATTGCGTTGGACACACCAGTTCTCGTCTGATCACTGAAGTTAAACAGCGCAACCCCAGTTAGTACTGACATGGGTGCCCGCTTGGGAAAACTGGGTTCTGCTAATACCCAAAAATCGTCGAATTAGTGTAGTGCCTGTGCAGTCTTTGCACTAGAACTATGCAGTGGACGGGACTCTAATGACCTTGTAGTTGAAGGGCCCTAAAACACCAACAAACAATCAATCCTTATCCCGTTTAATCCCTTGCTCCCAGATAGTTTTAGGACTACCTCTACTCTGTTTGTGACCCACCACCTGAATTTCCTAGGTCGATCTAACCAAATCCTCCTCTCCCCTCCTCATAGCATGTCCATACCACCTCAGCCTACCCTCTCATCTTTTCTTCTTTACCCTTTACCCCAAGGCTAGCCCTGATATACTCGTTTCTCACCCGATCCCTTCTGTGACCCCACACATATACCTCAGCTACCCTAATTTTGTTCTCATGGCACTTTCGAACTGCCCAAGGAAACGGCTTATTGCATTGGACGCATCACTTCTCGTCTGATCATTGAAGTTAATCAAAGCAACTCCAGCTAATACTAACATGGGTGGCCGCTTGGGAAAGCCAATGCCCCAAAATCGTCGCATTGGCGTAGTGTCTGTGCAGTCTCTGCATTAGAACTATGCAGTGAACGGAGCTCTAATGACCTTGTAGTTGAAGGGCCCTAAAATACCAACAAAAAAAAATCGAACTGCCTAGCACTCTGACCCATACAGCATAGCTGCTCTAACCACTGACCTATAAAACTTTCCCTTCCGTTTCACTGGGATCCTCCTATCATATAATACCCCACTTGTCAATCTTAACTTTGTCCACCCTACACTGATCCTATGTGTGACATCTGTATCTACTTCCCCATCGCTGTGAAAGACTGTCTTTAATTTTTTTGACTGGTGACACCCCAGCCAAACGTCTGGAACCCACAGGAACATTGGACGGGCTGTCAGTGAGGGATGCCGTTCTACCTGACAGAAGACATTCGATGTATTTTCTGTCGTGTGAGCAAATATCTCGACCCCAATGGCATTGCGAATGTATGATGACGATGGCCCGGGGCCCGCTAGCTCACCCCTGAAGGCCGCTGGCACTGGGGATCTGGCCCACTGCACCGATGTACTAATTTTTGGGTTTTTAATTCGGTTTTGGTCCACGGGTGCGATTTCATTTCGTTCCTCCCTTCTACCTATGAAAGGAATTGTTGCTTAACAGCTAACCCCTCCCTCTGTAGTGGGGGTGTCTTTATCCGTCACCTGGGGACCAGCCAGGTAGCAGTGCACCCCTACCTGTGAGTTTCCTAAACAATATGCATTATGTGATACTGTATATTGCTAACGTTTTGCCTCTTTGAATTGGTTGTTACTTACCTGTTGTGCTATAACTATTAAGTTGAGACTTTGAACTGTTGAAAGATTTTGAGTACAGGTACAGTGAAAGTAGAAAACTAATAATTATCATAAGTACAATGACAGGTGTTATGTTCATATAAAGGATGCTGATTGGAAAATTCAAACTTAATAAAGCTAGCACAGTGAAAAGTCCCATCACGATAATGCATATACCTGTAAGTTAAAACATAGAAAATCACTTGAATAATTATGATACTGTTTCATATATCGATTACAACCTTTAAAATTACCATTAAGGCGATATGAAATAATCTTTCCATCTGATGTAGGTTGACCATCAACCACTGATCCGATGGGGATACTATGGAGAATTACCAAGTATGCTGTAAATATAATGAACAGTACGTCTGTCCAGTGGAAATAATCGTTGATGTTTGTCGACAATCGCGGCCAACTAAGAAATTCACATTTGTCCTGTTCAGAATGGGATGAAAGTTGAAAGATGCATTATTTATTAATATTAACAAGCAGAAATGATTGTGTTAACGAAGACAATTTTTTGGCTGTTGACACGGAGACTACTTCTTAATATTACCTGATTACACAGAGAGTTAATATGCAGCAGTAAAAATGGTGCTAGTGTTATAAATACAAAAGCCCCTAAAGGCCCACCATAATAATATTTTTTCTTGCGTTCAGGCAGGGTGCTGTCTTTCTCCTAAAAACAGATAAAAAAACATTCACGATTAGCATCTAGTTACTTCAAAAGTAGGTTAACAAAGGTGAAAGAGCTGTTTTATATTATGATGTCCACAGCAATTATATTTAGTGTTCATGAAACTTTTACTCAACATCCCCACCCTACCCTCGTTGTCCCATCTATGGCTTTGCAGGTCATCAATCAAACAGCGGTTTCTCAAACTTTTTTGATCGTGGCCATTTCAACAAAACAACTCACCAGTCCACTAGCAGTTATCCTAACCCAAAACTTAGCAAGAGATATTTATTTAATAATAAAATTCGCGACCCACTAGTGGACTGAAAAACGCTGAGTCAATCCACTCTTTTTTTTTTTGTCGCTGACCTTACATTACATCGGATTCCGTTCCCACTGCTACAACTATGCACATGATACCACAGAATACATTTTTTGCTTTATTGTGATAATACAAAATGTGTCGTCATTTAATTCTGGAAGAAGAAAAAAGTTCTCATTTCGAAGGACATCCATCAAGGTTCTTGAATGAAGGTCCCGTCTGGTCAGTTATCAACGTCTGACATGACTGTAGTAATAGCAGTGCCGGATTTACCAATTGGCTAATTAGGCTGAAGTCTAGGGCCTCAACATTTAGCGGGCTTCAAAACTTAAAATGGGTTCAAAAAGGCTTGAAAAGGGCCTCAAAATAGAAATAGCCTAGGGCCTCTCAATATATAAATCCGGCACTGAGTAATAGGACGGTGATATTTCTCGCCTCACCCATTATCTACCTCTCGTCCCTTTATTTTCCTTAACACTGGACACACCAGTTCTCGTCAGATCACTGAAGTTAAGCAATGCAAACCCAAGTTAGTATCAAGATGAGTGGTTGATAGTGAACGCTGGGAGCTGCTAATTTCCCCTCTCCTACACCTACCGCCTTGTCACCCACGAGGAGCCTCCTTAGGGTTCGGCCTGTTATGGGAGCGGCGAGTTGCGTTGGACACACCAGTTCTCGTCTGATCACTGAAGTTAAGCAACGCAAGCCCAGTTAGTACTGACATGGGTGGTCGCTCGGGAAAGCTGGGTACTGCTAATACCCAATAATCGTCGCATTAGTGTAGTGTCTGTGCAGTATATGCATTAGAACTATACAGTGGACGGGTCTCTAATGACCTTGTAGTTGACGGGACCTTAAACTCCAACAAACAAACAAATCGGCCTGTTATGGCTGCTTGGCTTACTCCCCAATCCGTTAGCGTAACATACTAATGAAAATGCTACATCTCAATCTTTACTCCTTTCCTTTCTGTGTACCTTAATTCTCCACCTCCTTGATCATGAGTACCTGGTAACTACCGTAGGCGTACGTGAAGCGCTATGCTCATTATATAAAACATCTTAAGCACCAATTTCAGTTTTGCAGGAAGGAGTCATATTCCCATACGCTTGGTGTACTGGTGCCACCTACCCGTTCATGAGCACTGAACACCAATCCTATTAGTCACCCCCTACACAGCATGTCACCCTTTAATCGTTTCCATTAAATTAAAAGCTAAGTGCTGTTCTCACCTGACTAACCGTCAGCTAGTCATCGGCTATTGCTTGCTTGAAGTGGTTCACATTCTGTTCTCTGATCCCTCTTAGGAATAATTGCTACATTGCATGGGTATCGCAACATAACAAAGGCCGGGTAGATATTACATTTAGTTGAGCAGCGAATTGCGTTGGACACACCAGTTCTCGTCTGATCACTAAAGTTAAGAAGCGCAACCCCAGCTAATACTGACATGGGTGGCCGCTTGGGAAAACTGGGTACTGCTAATACCCAAAAATCGTCGCATTGGCGTAGTGTCTGTGCAGTCTCTGCATAAGAACTGTGCTGAGGACGGGGCTCTAAAGACCTTTATAGTTGAAGGGCCCTAAAACACCAACAAACAACAACAACTACATTTAGTTTGGGGACTGTGGGCTGGATAGTATTTAGAGAGGGGGGTTCGAGGATTGTCGACACGTGGTTAGGAGCAGAAATAAATAGGACGATTAAATAACCAAGCCGAGATTTCGACAGTCGCGATTTCAGACTTCATGTCCCGCTGTCCCTCCCTTGTCCCGACGGGACGCCCGTTTGTCCCACCTTCTCAGCCACTTCTCAGAAGCATTCACTCGTCAATAAAATACGTGTATAGAGCACCCACACAGAACGATCCTTCTAGGTTAGCAACTGGGCATCGTCTGCATGGGGGATGGTTGAAGTGGAGACAGGCAAGCGAAGTCCTGCGTGATAGGAGAGTCCCAATCAAGTTAAAGGGAAGTTTTGTAGGGCAGTGGTTAGGCCAGCTATGCTATATGCCATATAGGTGCAGATGGTCGGAAGCACCCGGGGCAGGGTGAGACCGAAGCAGACATGGGAGCAGGTTGTCCGTAAAGATATGGCAGTGTGTGGGGTGGAGGGTTAGAACCTGCAGACCCGACCCTGCCGCAGGCGGGATGGATATGATTATGACGATGATGGTGATGCATCCTGTGCTGGATGGATACACATTCAAGCTATAAGTTACAGTAGGTACGAAGTCACAAGTTTTGTTCTTTGCTCTTCAGGAAAGCATGTCTCACCACCCCTAATTGGGGGCACTCATCAAAAGCCCCCGTCCCGCTTTGCTCTCTGGAAAATCTGGTCACTTTATAATAATAATATTAATATTCATGATGGTATTCAATGAAAACATACTAGCGTTGAAAACAAGCTGTTTGCACGCAATGAGGGCCAATTATTTGATATTTACGACCATTAGTTCTAATTTATATAAACAGCTTAATGAATTTCAAGAGTATTGATGTATTATGTACTTCGATAAACTTAAATCCTCATTTATAAACCCACCTTATGACTATGACAGGCAGGAATTAAGTATTGCCTACTTATGAGTATAGAATAATCAGTTAGAAACGGGAGGCATGATTAAGAGACGGGTAGACGTAAAGAAAAAATAAAAAAAAGCTGGACAGATAAGTTGCGAGTTAGGAAGAAATTGGCACCACAGAAAGGTGAAGAGAGTCTTAGGACGTATTTTAATATTTAATCAAGATAGCATGACTTGAATACATCTCTTCCAATTGGATACATGTGTCTTTCTCGTACAGGTTGGAAGAAAAAAACGCAATAAACTCGCTAAAGGCACTTATCAGGCAGACTTCGTAGTGGTTTTCGTGAAAAATGACAGCTTCCTGCTTCAATTCTCGGAAAGAGGGGGCAAGTGTTTCTACACGTAGGACGTTTTCCACTCTACACATATTAAAATCTATGTCGAGGATATGTCATGGCTATACGTAAATCAGGCAAAAGGAAAAGGCAAGTAGGTAAGTCAGGCAAAAGGCATCAGGTAAATATTTGACACCTGTATCAACACTTACATGTACACTGTAGTTCAACCACCAAATGACAAAATTGGGGATTCACGTTGCCTGGACAAAACTACTGTAGGATTCAGTTATGAGTTGTATAAAAAAAGCTGTTATAATGTTAGAAACGTTAAAAAAAAAGCATTGGAAAATGTAAAACGTTAAGTTTAAATTATTAAAACCTGGCATTTATTTGTGCTAATTAATACACAATGGTGGGCCATCGCAAGGGGCACGGGTTTGGGGCTTAACGGCTTCATGTGTCTGCAAGACGTTAAAAATCGAGATATCTTTTTAAGGAAACGATTGATTGATTAGTAAGCTTTTTATTAACTGATAAGTTAATTTAATATCATTAATTAATATTTAATAAGGGGGTATTAAATAGAATAACGGGGTATCAAACTAGGTTGCGCACGAGGCTCTTCAAATGCTTGATCCAACACTATTAATTAATTCTCTGTAAAAAAATGTCACGTCTATAATTTCTTGTGTTTTAATGATTTCTGTTGACATTTACATTACATTCAGATAATCGTATGCTTCCCCCACGTCTTTCGTTAGCCATTTGCAGTAAGATTTCTCTAGAATTATGAAAACGTGCTCTTAGTTGTAGTTTTTCTGTATCTGATGTCGATAAGGCTGTTAATACAGCAACTCACTTATTTGTTTCCTTTTCATTTTGATACACATTAATAAATCTCTCTTCTTGTACAAATGAAACAGACAGGAGAAGCTCTTACATGATGAGCGAGGTTAGGAAAGAGTAGCATGAGGACGCACAGACTGCAACGCTATAGGTTATGTAAAAGATACATGAAGAGGAAATAATTAGGACTTTGAGGAAAATGGGGAAGGACAAAGCAGTAGAAACTAGCAAGATCCCAGTTGAAGTACAGAGAATTTTGGGGTTTACATGCATCAGAGACTTGGGGGTACTTTTTAATGAAAGCATTGAAAACAGAAAAAATGTGGTAACCTGAGCTCCTATGTCTCTTTACAACAAATGAATCTGAATCAATCAAACTCAATCCAAATCACGGTGAATCTGACTCACCAAGATTCAGCTCAAATACTCCCAGAATCAGTTCTTGCCTTCACAATAGTTATTAGTCTGATTTGGATTGAATCAGATTCGACCGGTGTGAAGTCAGAAACTGATTCTGGGCATTTTTGAGTGGTGGAGCACTAAACTGAATTCTGGTGAGTCAGATTCACCGTGAGTGATTTGGACTGATTCAGATTCATTTGGTATGAAGCGAGCTTAAGAGCCTGGAGGCGATGCATTAATCACATTAATCTTGCTATTAATTTTGAGTTTCACACAGCTCACCGAAATGGAATTATGGTTTGGAGTGCCATTAGCATCGACTGCTGATTACCTCTATTTTACATAATGAATATAACAACGGCCTTCTGTCGGACTACTATATATATATCTTCAGATTACCAAATACTGCTTTCAGTATGGTAATACACAGACACAAGCAACTCTAATCGACGGCAATCACTACATCATTTCTTGGTTTGCACTATCTCCAAACCTCTCCAATAAAGAAGCTGTATAGCTGTTAAGTGAATGCTCTCTGCCCACCCTGGAAAAATGAGAATGAACTATGGACTTTGGTTGTTGCCGCATGGATAGCGACACTCCAAGATGCCATTTGATTGATCTTGAAGTAAGTTTTCAAATCATTTCCTGAGAACTTCTCTGAGTATATAAAGTGCTATCATAGTTAGAGGAGCGGCGAGTTGCGTTGGACACACCAGTTCTCGTCTGATCACTGAAGTTAAGCAACGCAAGCCGAGTTAGTACTGACATGGGTGGTCGCTCGGGAAAGCTGGGTACTGCTAATACCCAATAATCGTCGCATTAGTGTAGTGTCTGTGCAGTCTCTGCATCAGAACTATACAGTGGACGGGTCTCTAATGACCTTGTAATTGACGGGACCTTAAACTCCAACAAACAACATATTTAGAGCATTCTCTCGTGGTATGTCCAGTGGATTATTTCACACATTTTTTTTTTCAAACACGTCTTGGATCAATTATCCTCATGATTATTACTTTCATCAACAGAACCATAGCAATTATTCTATTTAGTAGATCTGTGGGCTGGATTGTAAAAGAAATGTTCACTTACATTGATCGACATTGTTTTATTCCGGCTTCGGACACCATTACGATATTCCGTTTGGTCATCCATTTAAACGAGGAAGAAATACACTGAAGCAATCCGTTGGTTTAAATTGTTACAGTTCTTCCAAAGCAGATGCTTGAAATACGTTTCAAGAAAGTGAAATCTTACAACGATTGCGTAAGGTTGGTCTACACAAGGCTATTCATCAAAGATCTCTGGTGACGTCAGACGTCAACTTCACCCTTCACCAATCAATGTTTATATAACAATTTAGACACCTGGATTAAGACAACTTTACTTTAAAAAAAGCAGCTCCTTTAAATATACAGTACATTCTGCCTTTCTATTACATGGCTCAATATTGCAACGTACTGTATATTGTCAGCTACTTGTCATGTTGAAGGATTATTCAAATTAAATACGTTAACATTTTATAGACTGGAGGTTGGTTAGCGTATAAATAACGCAAACATGCGAAGTGAACATTTTGCACGGTGGGCCTAATTTATGATTTGTTTAAATTCGTTTAAAACGCCTCACTTCATAATTTTTTTTGAATAATTTTCATGCTAACCTTCTTGAAATTCTAACCCTTTGGAGTTGGGTTAATCTCAAGGACTACATCTGCGTGGTTCATTAGGGAATTCAGTTAAATAATCAAAGAAATCTAATTACATGAAATGTTAGTTTTTGCTAGATGCACTTTTAAAGCATTAATGCTGATATAACTCTAAAAAAACTTGTCTCGCTTGAGTCCAGTTTAGATGCAGTTAATGACGTCAACTCTCCCCAACTGGCATTCTTCTTATAGTGCTTGAAAGCAGCTGAACTACCTGTCATCCAACTTTAATTTTATTGAATGGGACGCAGATGGCGGTGACAGTTTTAGGAACAAATGCTCACACTTTAAAATGTTTATTTCTTTAATTGGACCCATTTATATAATTAAATAGTAGTACAATGTAACCTCTTTAATCCGAACAAGCTTCAGTTAAAATTCTCATTTCATTAATCCGACGAAAATTTCGATAATCCGCATAATATTGATAAAAATAAACTACTTCAATCATTTTCTGTATCACCCTATACGTAGAATTTTGCTGAAATGTTTTCTTTGGTTGTTCTATCAAAGGACGATTTAATTTTTTAGGAAAAATTATGCTTGACGACTGTCGTGGAAAAACTTGTGGCCCAATGCGGATGAACTGCTTCGAAATAAATGATGAAAATAACGATTCTATTCAGTAAACCTGTTTAAATGCAGATAATTATTAGATGATCAGGATGCTCAGAACACTGAATCCCAACACATCAATGATGATAAAGAAATACATGAGATTACTGATTTCAAAATATCATTTTGTTCTCTAGTTTTTACAGTGTTGTAATACACGTGTGCATCTAAAACACTCATTTGAAGCAGTTTTAATTGAAAAAAATCGTTATGTTCGCAAATCCGAACACGACCTTTTCCCAATTAGTGAGGCAGTACTGTACTTAAATTTGAATATTTACAGTGAAAGAAGCTTGTCTTTTGAGTTGTTTGTATTGCATCTTGTTGTCAGTACACATATTTTATCAGTTTATACTTGACTTTGTCGCAATAACTGTCCCAAGCATCTCCAAATTCGTATCGACTGACTTCTTCAACTTGTCGTATGCGATGCAGCGCATTAATCACGAGAAATATGAAATATGAGTATGCTATAGGATCATTGAACCCTGGAAAAATAACGAGTATTACATTATAATTTGGTTGGTTTTATTCCGTAGTCAATATTAACTTTCCTAAATTCAAAATATTTTCATCCCTCCTGTTGAGAGTCAGAAAATGTAAAGTTGTTTTATGGCTACTTGTCTTATCCAATGTTACAATTTGGGACATTGCCTTTGGGATCTTTTAAGAAATCCTTGAAGTAGTAATAGTAATTGCAAAGGGTTTTTTTGTGGTTTAGAAATTGAAATGTTAACTTGTTGGTTTTTCACATTTAAGTCACGTATTTGAAGATATTCTTAACTATGTCATTAAGAACCCTGGGTATTTCTTTTGGAAACTTAACTCTCAAAAATAGGTCAGGAAAATACAACTCTGTTATATTTTCATTAAAATGGCTGGGATCTTAAATCATACATATTTCATGAAAAATCTAGATTATTTCTACATTTCTTTCTGAAAAACGTTTTACACCATACAAAGAAGAGTAATATAAAATTTCATTACCTGTTATCAAGCAATTCAATAAGATATTTATTATATCTATCAAATAATTCGGATGCCTTACTTCGCCCCAAAAGCCACTTATAAGAATTCTTCTATTATTCTTTGCTGGAATCCATTGGAAATCTTTAAAATAAAGACATTTAAATTATTAAGAAATTTGGGTTATTTCTGTACAGCCTAGCTTAAAACCTAAGTATTGCTGAATGATTGACGCCGGCGAGGAAGGGTTTCGAGAGACGTCGCTGGGTCCGGGGAAGCATTTTTAGCGCAGTCCTGCTAAGTTTAATTAGTGCGTAAAATTGGGAAACGATGTCCACGCATCCGCATTTCAAATTCTTGTTTATCCTGGCAGCAAAAGTGGCCAACTACTTTTGTCCGAAACGATAAAAGCTTTCAAAAAAATATTACATTGGCGGCCCTCCCCACCATCGTTGCGTGACCTTCTTTATTATTCCGTGTACTTGCAATTTTGAAATACAAAAAACCAATGGCAATGGTAGCAACCCATTAGTCTGGGGTTTAGGAGAGAAAAAAAGGAAATGACGCATCAGAGAATTGTGAGCGTATAAGATGGACGTGAATGTTTTTATTGGCTCTACAATAAAAGGCAATTACCAACCCTTTTCCCGCCATGGCAGGGTCGGGTAGCCATTTTTTGTCCCACTGGGACACATGGCCGATCTGTTGGACGGTATTTTTACACAGCTGGCTGCCGACGTAATGCTGTAACCCCTATGCTTATTTATCGTCGGTCTGCTTTTGTTGGGACCAGTGCCGTAACGGGGGTATGAAGCGTCTGTGGCAAGTGTCTAACTTTCGCTTGCCCGTAACCCAACATTGACAAAAACAAACATTTTGCGCCCCAAACCCAGTGGCCCCCGTGGCGGCCGCCTTCTTCGCCACGCCCTTGTTACGGCCCTGGTTGGGACACTCCACCGACACCAAGGGACGAGCTCCGACACCTGGGAAATGACATCATCTGCAAGTGACATCGTACGCACTACACGGGCAGCTCTGTGTACGGAGCCACGGCTTAACTTCACATCCGACGGAAGGTGCACCAGAATCGAATCTGGAACTACTGACGCAGTAGTAGGGTGCGCAACCGAAGCGAGGCTGTGGCGACTTAGCAACACATTTATTAAATTATCTGTACTTTGATTGTTTTAATATCTTACTAAAACCTGTTGGCAATTTAAATGTAATGACGCAATCACCAGGACAAGGTTGCATCTATGACAGCCGCAACACTGGTAACTTACGTGAGTTAATTATGTAGTTGAAGCTGATGGATTTATCAGAAGGTAAACTGATGCTCACCAATACGACTGACTAACTCTTGGTTGGTTATTTATGGACTGGTTTGATAGCAATAAAAAGGGAAAGGATGGCTTTCCACAGTGGCCCAGCCAATCGTGTGTGGATGTGTTGATAACATACTTAAGATTTACAGGGACAATCTGGCTGTGGCAGATAGAATATTCAGGACATATTCACAATAACTTACATAAAAAATTTAGAACTCTTGGAATCCAATTTGTAAGGACCTCGAAAGTCCTTGAGCACCTATGTGGCCTGATACCGTGAATATTCCTATTAGTGCCGTAGGAGTAGATCAAAATTAGTGACAATTAATTATGCTTGCGCAGTTGAAATAAGGAAGTTGGTTTTCCTCAAAGCTATAACAGAGTTAAACTCGTTTATAATTAAACAACGAACGATGGAGCACTCGGTCCTGGCACAACAGCATGATATGCTAGTGTCATATTCTCTGTTAATGATATATTGTCATATTGACGACACATATTAGCTAGCGGGCATTCTCTGAAGCTCTAAGAGAGAGTAGTAGAACGTTGCATTCAGAGTAGAACTAGATTCCAGGGAAATCAGTTCGGGTTCATGCCTAGTAGGTCAACAATGCAGCCAATCTTTAGTGTTAGGCAGATGATAGAAAACTGTAAGATAGCAACGAAAGATCTCCGTACAATCTTCATTTATTCGGAGAAGGCTAACAATAGTGTACCAAGACAGGTACTGTGGATATATCAGGACAGTGCAAGATATGCACAGTATGATGGTTCCATAGCCATGGTAAGAATCATTTGGGGAAATAATGGATGAGGATGGGTGGGGTGCACCAAAATTCAGCAGCAGTAAGTTCATACTTCTTCATTCTGGTTATGGGCGCCCTGCCACGGGCGGGATAAGGGTATGATGATGGTGATGATTTAGGGGTTTTAGCGTTCCGATGGCATCATTAAACCCACGGGGGAACACGTTGGGCTCCCCTGCAATGAAAGGTGTTCTTGATGCTTCTGTCTGAAGCCCAAAGCAGCCATCCGTCTAATTTAGGATTTGAAATACATACTGTATTTTATACAGTATATATTTTCCCGTGTTTGGGATCAACTGTATCCTACCTCGGTGGCGCAGTAGGTAGAGTACTCGGACCAGGTTCGATGCTAGACCGAGGTGGTCGACGGAAGCCCCAAGTGCGCCTTCCTTCGGATGAAAAGTAAAACCGAGGTGCCGTATTATGTACGATGGCATTTAGATGTCAAAGAACCCTCTCTACTACGCAACGGATAGATGGGGCAAAAATTTCCAGGTGTAGGAGCTCGCCCCCTTGTCGTCGGTGGAATTCACCAACAAACATTCTCGTCTGATCACTGAAGTTAAGCAACGCAAGCCCAGTTAGTACTGACATGGGTGGTCGCTCGGGAAAGCTGGGTACTGCTAATACCCAATAATCGTCGCATTCGTGTAGTGTCTGTGCAGTCTATGCATTAGAACTATGCAATGGACGGGTCTCTAATGACCTAGTAGTTGACGGGACCTTAAACTCCAACCAACAACAACAACACCAACAAACAATAGACCGACGATAAATAAACGTAGGGGTTGAAGCTTTGGTCGCCAACCGGCTGTGGAAAATCGCTCTCCAATATATCACCCTTGTGTCCATTCAGAGGGACAAGATGAGTACCCGATCCTGCCAAAGGGTTAGGAGTTGTTCTTTTTTTCGGGTCAACTGTATCAAAGTCTCCTGGATAACAGGAGGTCTTGACTCTATACGACAGTGGTGGCGAACCATTTTCAAAGACGGGTCACAATAAAACGAAAAAATACAAAAAGTTGTCCGCAGGTCAGGTGCAAACACTGTGTAATTTCATGAATAAAAATTAATTATTATTAATAATGAATAAAGTTTTTTAAAGTAGCAAATAGAGAACATCATCATACCCTTATCCGCCGGTGGCAGGTTAAGGTCTGCTGGTTCTAGCCCTTCACTCTCGCTTACCTCTCACCAGGTCCCCGTCCACCCAACACACTACCATATCTTTACGAACAACCTGCTTCCACGTCTGCTTCAAATAAAGAGGGGGAGCGGCGAGTTGCGTTGGACACACCCGTTCTCGTCTGATCACTGAAGTTAAGCAACGCAAGCCCAGTTAGTACTGACATGGGTGGTCGCTCGGGAAAGCTGGGTACTGCTAATACCCAATAATCGTCTCATAAGTGTAGTGTCTGTGCAGTATATGCATTTGAACTATACAGTGGACGGGTCTCTAATGACCTTGTAGTTGACGGGACCTTAAACTCCAACAAACAACAACAATTCAAATAAAGAACAATCACGCTGTATCATCAGTGTGAAATTTGCTGTTGTTTATGAAACGATAAACTAGCAATGATTCACGCTCGGGTCACTTAAAATTGCACGGTGGACCACTTTATGACCCGCGGGTCACAGGTTCGCCACCACTGGTATACTACAGTGTATTTAACCTTGAAAACATGAATGCAAGTTGACCTCATCAATGGAACGTCCTGACGAGCAATCACGTCAGGGAAGCTGTACTGCGACGTACTATAGACATTTTATAAGCGGAAATGAAGTGAGCATTTCGCCTTGTAGGAAGCATCGACAAATCAGGGTCAGAATTTCTTAGGCAAACGTGGTTTTTGTAATACTGTGCACATATATCTAATTACATAGAGAGTATTTCAACAGGCCTGGCGAAAAGCAAATGGAATTCAACAATGGTGCTTGAGGTAAAATATTTCTTTTTTTTTTCTGCATATTTTCTTTTCTTTTTCTTCTTTTTCAATCATTAGACCTTAATTCACACCTCAATTTTCCCTGAATAACAATTGCTAGCAGTTTCGAATTCAATTTCAATTAAATGTATAGAATATTAATCTAAATAACTGTTTACCTGAAGCTCCAATATCCTCTGGATAACGTATGCAAATACACTTGTCTGAATTAACCACATAAACAAGCAAGTATACTATCACTGAAACAAAACAAATTATCATGGGATTAGTTTTAAACATACTGTATGTAAAACAATTTAACATGCAAGGCGTTTCCAGACACAAACATTGATCCCCCAATCACCTTTCAATCACCGATCATTTCAACAGGGTGATCCCCGGATGCCTGACTACTTCTGTACCTCTTAAGCACCCTTCCAGCACCTGCTCTAGCACTTATGCCGCCCCGGACAAAAGGACAAATTTCTGCCCCTTGAAGCAGCGCTCTGCTCGCGTGCTCTGGTCTCACACTTACAGCCAGAATAACGCCCCGGACAAATGTCCGGGTTGCCTCCCCCCCCCCTTAGAGCCGGCCCTGACCCTTCTATCTTTATAACTTCTCTTTCTTCCGCTCATCTATTTCTCCTTGAACGTTTCATACTTGTGAATGGAAATGGGTTAGTCCAGGGGACTGCTAACTGCTGAGAGAGGAGACCAGCTAAATCCTGATTTATAGTACGCAGTATTACAGAAGTCCACTAGCTTTCTCTTTCTAACAAAGTTACCTTACAACTCTGGTATTATTATTGTTACTGAACACATGTGCCAAACGAGGGGAGTCGACGATGGATGACCATTCTGGAGCATTATCAGATGAGTCTTGGTCGATGGGACTTCTAGTGGATCTTTTGGTAAAGTAACCATAATAAAGCACCAAGACATGTTAAGTTGCTGCATATGTTGTTGGGAGGTTTGTATTCCTTAAATGGCACTGCCTGTGACTAACATTTGAACTCTTCTTTTGTCTCACTCTGGTTTGACTGACTGGTCAACTGAATGAATACCCATTGCACTCACGTGCAGCAATCATATACTGTATGTTCTAGTTAATTGGTAACATGATTGTCGCAACGTTTACAAGAATGTGATTCAAAATTCAGATAGGACAGGAGGTTCATGATTTACAGACAACCGTTTGTGGTTAATTAGGTACTGTATAATGAACAATATACGCACAAGTTACAAATCCTATTAAGATCATTTTTTCCTCCGGTTGAATGATGTTATTTGCGAATACGTATCGGGCATGCATTGTTGATAGAAGAGGAAAGAAGACCACTGAACTAAATATTGTAAAAAATCCTGTTCCTTGATGATTATAGGTGAAGGTAGTTAATGCCTCCTCCTGTCAGTAAAAACCATATTTAAAAAGACATGATTAAATAAAGTTCTTTTCAGAGATGGATCCACAATGATAGCATTTCATGACAAAATAGCATTTGCTTGCATGAGCATTGTGTCATTCATTGAAGGGCAAAAATATGCTATAAAAGTGATCAAGATGGAAAACCAAAATTGTTCCTTCCATCCAGGGGCGGATCTACATAGGGACTAATAGGGCTTAAGCCCTGGGCCCCCAAATGTCAAAGGGCCCCACAAAAGTTGAATTATCATAAATTTTTAATACTTTTTGATTAACAATGACAACTTATCGTGCAGTAAAAAATAGTTAATATTAATAATATAATAATAATGATTATTTATAGTATTATTCGTTGAATTTTATTCATTGTGGCATTATTGAACTTCAATAAGCCCTAGGCCCCAAGCAACCTGGATCCGCCCCTGCTTCCATCTTACAATGAATAAAGAGCCCTGGTCCCATATTTGAATCTCACTTTAGTCAACATCCCAGTTAAATTGGACTTAATTTGGTGGCCATCATATACCAAAACAAGTAAAGATTGTATTTATGTGATGTATATAGCCTTACTATTTAAGGTTAGCTCTAGATCAATGGTGGCGAACCTTTTTTTTGAAGACGGGTCAAAATAACGCGAAAGAACAAGGTGCAAGCACTATTTAATTTTATGAAAAAAAATAAATTATTAATAATAATAAAGTTTATTAAAATAGACCATCATCATAATACTCTTATCCCGCCTGTGGCAGGGTCGGGTTTGCATACGGCCAACCTGCTCTCACGTCTGTTGTTTATGAGACGATAAACTAGATATGATTCACTGTCGGGTCACTTGAAATTGCACAGGAGGTCACAGGTTCGCCACCACTGCTCTAGATTACAACCGTATTATTACCTCAAACATAAAATGAAATATTATGCATAGAAAAGTGAAAAGTATTGCAGTGCATGTGGTTGAAGTGATGCCTCCACGCTGAGATAAATTTGCAATGAAGCTGATACCGATAACAACCTATAAAATGCAAAACAAAATTTTATATCTATTTTAAAATTATTTATTTTCACATATATTGTGAGCAATTTGTGTGGAAATTGAAAGAAAATCAGTAATTCGTTACATTCTTTTGTTGAACAATTTTAACACAAATTGAATATGATTAATTAGTAATATGTAAATTTAGTGGCTGGGATATATTGGACTTCGACTTGCGAAATTTCAGTTAGCCGCGAAGCACAATTTGAAGACCACTGCTCTGAACGTCCTGATACTTTCATTAACAAACCAGGTTATCTTTTTCCTCTCTTGTGGAAATTCGGTGGTAAGTTGGGCCTATTTCTAAAACCAGAGGTTGTCAAAATGGTCGGTGCCCATTTGTAATGTTAAATCTAATGTACAATTTAAAATGTCTCCAGTAATTGCTGTTAAAAATATATTTCCTGCATTTTTTCTTTCATATCTTTCAAATAAGAATGATCTCGAATGATCGAGATTCAAAAACCTTTCATAAAATAGATTAACAATTATGGGACTCTCTGGATACTCATGGCATCATCAAAGAGGAAACAGATAAAACCGGAGATACAAACTTTCCAGAAGTTTAACAGCAGTTGATTTAATTAATATTTAAATAATAAAATAGTCGATCTAATTGAGGGATAAAAAAGTCAAGTACATCAATCAGTGAAATAAAAATTAGCTGTATAATCACAACTTTGAACACTATTACACTCGTGAAATGGGGGGGGGCGGTCGCACATAAAAAAATTAAGAAGCATTGTTATAAGTAGAAAGAAAGGGTTAGAATCAGATATCAAGAACATTTTAGAGTAAATGTTGATCCCTTTGCGAGGGAAACTTCAGAATCTGAAGATGCCAACCCTACTCAAAAGATTTATCCTCTCAGGTAAATAAAAAGTACAGATTTTACTACTCTTCTAATGAATTACGATTTAAATTAAAATACATACCTTAAATAGTAATCCAAGAGAGTGACAGTAACGTTTAATGTTGATGCTACCAATATATGGGTTAAGTTCCCGACCAACACAAAAGTCATAAATGAAGTTTCCTATTTAAAAAAATACTTATAATCTAAAAGACATTGAAAGGTTTTAGGTGTTGAAAGGGGGAGGTATAGCGTTAATATTTTGAGAAGTTTTTCAGACAATATTTTACCTGTGTTGCCAAACGGATTTATTTTAGATATATCGCTTTTGAATGATTCGACATATAAATACGCCGACAATATGAAGCAGAAAATGGTTATCGTTAGGACTGTGACTTTAAAATATTTTGTAAATATATGTAACGGTGCTTCAAGTAAAGCTAATGTTATTCCAATCGTAGATATAATGGCCAAAACCCAGTATCCTGTAATAAAGTCAAAAAAAAAGCATTATTCAAATGTACTTGTATAGTCCCGCAATGTAGGATCATGGATAAAGGGAATTTGGGTAGGCGGTCTTTAACCGTATCAGTCTGGAGTAATTCCCTCTCCACCAGTAGATCCTTGCACATTTTGAGTGCATATTGCAAATGTTGTTTCGGTTAAATTGCTATCTCTTTAATTTAGCTGTTAGGTGTGGATTGTTTATGTCCTGGCTGGTGGAGCAATTAGGCTTCCGACTCCTTGAAAGAGTGATGTGACGTGTTAGACTCTACGAAAAACCCTGAAGGACGCCTTAAGTTGATAGCCTACGGTGTCACCTGTATAAGATAAAACTTTTCGCCTAATGTGGTACTGTGCAATGCCCCGTTAAGTTCCTACATCTGCGATGATCACGTTTTATCTCATTAGCTAATGCGCGAAAGACCAATAACAAACAGGCTGCCAGTAGACATACGGTTATCAAAGTAGGTTTGATAATCCTACCACTCTCCAATGGTGTACATACTTAAGCTCAAAGAATTAAGAGGAAGTGCACCTTTATGGATGTTCGCCGGCCGGGCACTTGCTCCCCTGTGGTTGAGAAAAAAAACGTAATATAGAAATTGGAGAGAACAAAGTGGAGGGCTTCCTCAGAGGAAAGGCCCCCAATTGCATTTGTTGTAGAGGGCCACAAGAATTATATCTTAGGGTTTTAGGAGGTCTAGGTTATCCTAAGTAGGAATGAGAGTTAGCCTCTCCACTGCCAAATAAGGCTGCTTTAAAGTGTAGTGAATTAGAAATTGAGCAGGGAAATTCTATGCCTTTGGATACACAAGTTATCAGATTCGTTTAACATTATCTTCCTTCCTGGAACACTCACTCCTGGATCTTTACTCCCTCTTGAATTTTTTTGCGGACCCACAGGTACAACTTTTAAATAGAATTAGAGTGATTTACATAGTAGGATTTGCTATCCATACTCATAATTGCATGAGTAATTTTATGACGGCATGAGCAGGAACCTGGGTGCAGGTTCATCTTAAAACTCAACTGGATATTGATACTTGCCATTTAATCTGTATTTGATCGACACATCACTACCATATGGCTGCCAATCCACAATTGTGCCCAGCGGAATTTTAAATAACAAAATGGTTAGCGAAAATATTCCAAGAAGATATTTTAAGTACTCGACGTTGAAATTCTCAATGATATTGCAATTGACATCTCTAAAATCAGTTGATCTACAACGATTCTGTAAAATAACACTCTTATTAATTATAAGGTCAGTTAGTGTACTAAAGATATTGCAATGCAGTCACCTCATCGCAGAGTATTGCTGATAGCATCGCAAGAATTGGACCTGCAATTGTCAGGATCAAAGCTCCAGTGGGTCCTCCGTAAAAGTGAGGTGTCCGGAAGTGCTTTGCATATTTGTTTTGAACTTCCTAATGTAGAAACATATTTCAGTGAGAAATGTATTGCAAAACAGATCCCTACTGATCCATTTTGTGGGCTTTGTGTATTTTGATGGACGCGTTACTTTTTTTTTAATAAACTGAGGCAATAATTTAATTTGTACATGTAATTAATTATTATTCCATCGTTGTAAATGTTATAATATATTCCTAGGTCGATAGTTGGTCTCGCGCAGTAATGTAGGTAGGTAGTTAGGCTAAAAGTCATTTCAGTGGAGAGGCAAATATAGACAGAAATGCAGTCAGGCTCAGAAACTATAAACGGATAAAAACGTCCCATTTACGAATAAAGTCTTCTGCTAGTGCGGACATTTCAGGTCACCTGAAGACAGGCATTTCTTAAAATATGAAAATGTTGGTTTTTCATTTTTTTCTTGATCTTTCTAGTTTTTCACTGGAATTTTCCTTTAATTGACTTAATGGCCTAGGTAGGTTAGAGATTAAAATTAGAGGTCAAAAAATTAAATCGGATTTAAATGGCGGTCAGCTGGTGACAACAGAGTGGGGGAAAGCTCTCTAATACAAGGAGTGGCTAGACCGTTACAGCATAGTAGTTAACTAGAGTACATGGAGAGCTTCAAGGATGCCATGTTCTTTGGAAGCTTGTTGAGAGCAAGTTAATGCCCCTTTTAGACTCCTTCCACATGAACAGATGCAGTTGGCGCTCCTATATTCTCTCCCACAGTGAAAATATTTCTCCTTCGTTTTGAAATTTGTGGCGTCTGCGTGCGCCCCAAAATAGAAGTTCACCTTTTTGAATAATAAGACTGCATGTCACAGAGACATCAGGATTTTAGAGATGCTTAGGTGGGGCAAGGCCAGTGGATCGGCTTATTGCGTTGGACACACCAGTTATCGTACACCAGTACTGAAATGGGTGACCGCTTGGGAAATCTGGGTACCGCTAGTGCCCAACAATCGTCGCATTAGTGTAGTGTCTGTGCAGTCTCTGCATCAGAAGATTTTTTTTGGGTATTAGCGGTACCTAGTTTTTCCAAGCGGCCACCCGTGTTAGTACTAGTTGGGGTTGTGTTGCTTAACTTCAGTGATCAGACGAGAACTGGTGTGTTCAACGCAGTACAACCGCTCCCAATATTTCTGCTGGTTCCGGATGCCTGGCTGAGGTGCCCTCAGTCATACCTGTCTCATCAAACAAAGGGGCTAATCTTATAATGTGGGATCCCTTACAGGGAAAAAGGGGAAATTAATTAATATTTTGAAGCGTAGGAGATGGTAATGGCACAAGTGATGAGAAGAAGGGATTAAGGACTCGTTAGGTCCATTACAGGGATGCAGGTTATTAGAAGTACCCGTTGTAGGAGGCAATCAAAGCTGATGTGGGAGCAAGTTTTACGTGTAGGACTAGAACCCGCCGATCCGCCCCTCTCACAGGCGGGATGAGAGTATGATGATCATGCTTGCTCTAGGGAGTATGTCAGCCGGTCCAACTTCAAGGTGTTGTATTTGCCCCAAAACTCACTCATCCTGTCCCTTGAGAACCTGCCAACCTATATTAATGTAGATCATCTAATTGGACAACTGTTTTATGTCAAGGTTGTGAGTTTCATATTTTAATTATGTATATTATCTGAGCTGCTGAATTTTTTGGTGATTACTGTGTTCGTTTTCGTCATCTCACTTATTATGCATGAAATGTACTCCATTGTTAAATAGGTTTATAAGCAAGAGTTTTTATTATTTTTTTGTTATAAATTTTTGTGGTTGGACCAAATGTATACAGATCGCGTGGCTCTCGTAAAATTTACTCTTTGAGAAAAATGAGTCTGACACCTGCTGTTAACGATATTAGCATTGTGATAGAAAAGGGGAGCCTAAGAATAAACGTGACGACAGCATTTAGCTTACATTTGACGCACTCTCTAGAGGCGAACTGGTGAAAAAGATGCAAGAAGTAAAGTCCTGAGAATCAACGTTCCAAAGCAATGGGGAGATAGACTCTGATATAACCCATAGAATCAATGGGGGATGGTTGAAGTGGAGACAGGCAAGTGAAGTCTTGTGTGATAGGAGGGTCTCAATGAAGTTGAAAGGGAAGTTTTATAGGGCAGTGGTTAGGCCAGCTATGCTGTATGGAGCAGTATTCGGCAGTGAGGAAGAACCACGTAAATAGAATGAAAATAGCTGAGGTGCGAAAGCTGCGGTACATCTGTGGGGTTTCAAGAACTGATAGCTAGGATTGAGTATATATTTGTGGTAGCCTGGGGGTGGAGGACATGGCGGATAATGAGGGAGAGTAGATTGAGGTGGTATGGACCTGTATTGCGAAGATGGGAGAAGGAGCTTGTTATGTCCATTATGGGAATGCAGTGGTTGGAAGCACTTGGGTCAGGGGAAGACCAAAGCAGTCGTGGGAGCAGGTTGTACGCATTGATATGGTAGTGTGTGGGATGGACGGGGACCTCCACGGAGACTCTACCCTGCCGCAGGCGGGTTAGGAGTCTGATGGTGGTGACGGCACCTGCTGTGAATTATACAAGGCTCGCTTTGGAGGCGCGAATAGTGTGGGGTTTGATCCTGGTCGACATTTGCTGGCTTTTTTGAGTGTAAAAGAGGTCTCCAGCTCTATTTGGTGGATTGGGAAATAAAACCGCGAATCCAGGGCGCCATGCTCTAATGGACTCGGGCCAATGGTAACAAGCACTCAATTGACAGTATGAACTGAGGAGGAGCTAGGACTACAAAATATGGTAGAAAAAGGCATTCAAATCATGTGGCTACCATTAGAAGGATTAATGTATAAAATGGCATCAGACCGTTGCGGTTATTTTTAAATTATATGCTCACAGCTGTTAACAGTAAATAAGGTAGTGCAGTAAATACTATTTTCGATTATTCACATGTCAGACAAAATAAGCAAATTCCGCGTGTATTATTTTATACAAATATAATTCACAGTAAAGTCTGCATCATGCCCATTAAACAAACACCATTAATGGATACTTTTTGGATATGATTCATCATCGTTACCACTACCGGTATCCCTTCTCCTGCCTATAGACGGACCGGGAAACTATTTTTGTCTCACTAGAACACATGAACAATATGTTGGGCGGTATTTTTACACAGCCGGTTGCCAACATAAAGCTGCAACCGCTAGTTTTATTTATTGTCGGCCTCGGCTGGAGGGGGTATTTTCGTCCCTTAGGGTTACTTTCGGAGATGACGTGGTCAGCTCCCGATTCCCATTCGTCCTGGTATTCGGGGGTCATGGCTCTCTGACGGGTACTTGTCCGAGCAGCTCTGGCGACTCGAATGGGCATCCCCCTTCTTTTTGGCTCCGTGGTGGGCGAGAACTGCGGACAGGGAAATTTGCACCCATATGATTCAAAGTTCAAAAAACTTCAAACTCCCGGCGGCTGTCAGAGGTGAGCGAACGGGCCCCGGGCCGTCATTGTCGTCCGTCCGTAATGTCACAAGGATGCAGACCTCTGCTCCCTTGGGAGATAATGCATCGTGTGTATTCTGTGGAGTTGGCTGTCATCCTCCCACTGACAACCCGTCCAATATTCCTGTGGGTTCCAGACTTCTAGCTGGGGTATCCCCAGTCAGAGCAATTTCATCAACAATAGGGACTAATCTTAGATTAAGAACGTGAAACGTGGAGGCCCTTGCAAGCAAAACTCGTTAAGTTCATTACAGGTATGCAAGTGGTTGGAAGCAGCCGGGGCAAGGGAGACCAAAGCAAACGTGGGAGCAGGTTGTCCATAAGGATATGGTAGTGTGTGGGGTGGACGGGGACCTGTGGGGGATAGGCAAGAGTGGAGGGCTAGAGCCCGCAGACCCGAACCTACCACGCCCTGGGGTCTTTCTCGCCTGAAAGTTGACAGTCAAATCTAGAACTGACGCAGCCGTGCAGCACGCTATTTCTGCTTCGCAGAGGCAAGTCTCATTTGGATATGATTGATTTTTGGAATTAATTTATAATTTTGGCCCACTAAGAGGTTTTATTTATGTGGCTCGCGATTGAAAAAAGGTTGGGTGTCCTAGGTTTAGTGTGCTGAATCACATTTCCACACATACCTCCTTCTACTAAATCTTGCCTCTTGTGCTACCTTTTTAAATCTCTACAACCAGACAACGGCAAGGACCGGTACGGTCCGAAATGGGGCGAAATGCTCGGGGGCGAAACGTACTCAGGGGCGAACGTTCCGGATCTCACTCTGCATATACCCTAAAAAGCTAAGAAAGTTAAAAATTCTTGAAAGGTTAAGTGAAAGGCAGCTATGTCAATTGCATCAATCGCCCGTGTAGGTCGCGTGCTCGGTAACTGCGTTAGTGCTTCTAGGTTCGATACTGGACGGAGGTGGGTTGGCCTCATTGGGGTAAGAGAGAGGCCGGAAGTGCGCCTTCTTTCGGATGAGAAGTAAAATCGACGCCTCTTTTCGTGTGCGACGTCCTTTGAAAGTCAAAGAACTCTCTGCTATGCTTTCAGTGGTAGATTTCTGGATTCTGGGTTCATGTAATGGGTTGTGGAGTTAGCCAAGCAGCCATAACGGGATGAACCCTTAGGAGGCTGCTCACGGGAGATGAGGAGGTAGGTAGTGGACATAGGAGAGGGGAACTTTGCAGCACCCAACGTTCTTTACCAACCAACCATGTTGGTTGTTGTTGGTGTTTAAGGTCCAGTCAACTACAAGGTCATTAGAGACCCGTCCGCTGCATAGTTCTAATGCATAGACTGCACAGACACTACACTAATGCGACGATTATTGGGTATTAGCAGTACCCAGCTTTCCAGAGCGACCACCCATGTCAGTACTAACTGGACTTGCGTTGCTTAACTTCAGTGATCAGACGAGAACTGGTGTGTCCAACGCAACTTGGCTGCACAAGATCGGGTATATGGGGCAAAATTTCCAGATGGAGTACCCCAACGAAGAGTAGACCAACGAGAAATAAACATAGAAGTTGCATTTTTGATCGTCAGCCGGCTTCGGAGAAATACCGTCCGATATATCACCTTTGTGTCCATACAGAAGGACAAGATGGGTGCCGACCTTGCCATAGGCGGGAAAAGGGTTATGAGTTGATCTAGAGCAGCGGTGTCAAACTGGCGGCCCTAGAAGCCTAGAGTTGCAACCCTCACAATCGATATCATGTACAGTCAGGTCTCTTTTTATGCGGGGAATACGTTCCTCAGAAAATCGTATAAAACGAATTCGCATAAAATGAGACTATAAGTCTATGGAAAAATGAGGGATACGTTCCATAATTTTTAAAATTCGCATAACTCCGAAATAACGAATTAAAATGAATGTACAACCGCATAAAAAAAAGTTTGTTGATGTTAAAGAAAATAGGTTTCTTAATAAATTTCTTTGGGAAGCTGAAAAAGATTTATGTGAACCTTAAATAAAATTGTATTTCAATTCAGTTGTCTATCCGGTAAGGGTATACACCATCTGCAAACTGTTTGTAAATCACATTCATCATCAGAAATAACTGTCTTTGCAATAGATCTCTTTGATATAGACGATACATTTTCACAAACATAATTTTTCTCACTCTCTGCAGACTTTTGTTTTGACCATCATCATCATCGTCATACCCGTATCCTACTTGCGGCAGGTTCGGGTCTGCAGGTTCCCTGAACATGTTCTGATTGTCAGCCCGGGCCTCTTGGTACTTCTAAAAACAACTTTTAAAAAAAAAAAGGTGAACACTGCATGGCCCTCATGACAACGCACATGTTACCGATGTGACCCTTGGGCTACCCCCAGTTTGACATGCGTGATCTAGAGCAAAAAATAGAAGCAATAATATATACAGAAATACATAGTAGGGTGTGACGGCGGGATGTCATTTGGAGCCTAATGACGGCGGGAAGTTGGCTCGAGAAGTTTTATTTAGGGTAACTGAACATCGACATAATTTTATGACCGTTTTAGTCTTCTAATAACATGTCGGGATGCAGTGAGCAAAATCTACCCTGTAATCCAGACTGGGATATCGATGAGCTTAGTTTAATGAAAAAATAATAGTATTCGTATCAGACATACCTGCTTCTTTGGAGTTTGGCCCTTTCTCTGCGTTATCTGATTCCCATTGATGGAGTTTATAGCTATTGTGTGGCCGTTATTCACTTCATTTGAGGTCATTTGTTTCTCCATATTTCTCAGAAATAGCTAACCAATTAGGTTGTAATGCCGAACCTGAAAATAACTAAACTGTTTGAACCTGAATTGAGTAGTTATGTATCCCGTGAATGGAACTGAAAATGACGTCACGGACAATTTATCCAATTAAGAAACCGTTCAACCATTTCGTAATTTGATAATACATAAAACCCACCTAATATTATTCACGTTTCTATGCTAACTACTAATTTAACAACAACAACTAGTATATCTAGGTAGAACAGCAGCTACAACTACTAACCCTTTTCCCGTCAGTATCAGGGTCAGGTCCCCATTTTTGTCTCTTTGAACGATCTGGTATTTTTACCCAACCGGCTACCAGCCTAATGCTACAACCTCTCTCTCGTGTATGGGCCTATATTTCATTGAGGCAACCAACGTGACGCCAGGGAGCGAGCTCCTACTCCTGAGAATTTTCTGATCCACACGTTTCATGTAGAAAGTGTTCCATGACGTTCAAGTGGCATCGTTACACACCACAGGGGCCTTGGCGTTACCACCCATCCGAAGGAAGACGACCTGGTGGTCTCTCCCGGAAGATGCCAAAAGAATACTGCAGAAGTGGAGTAGGCTGTCTGTGCGCCTCAGAGGCGAGTGTGGTTCTCATGTCATTTAATTATTGCGAAAAAAAAAACACGTAGTAAATGTTAGCCGATTGTCTTCAACAGTGCCGTAAACATTGGTAATAATTGGCCAATCCTTGGTCAATTCTTGATAATAAGCACGCCATGGCTGCCACAGTTATCATCAGCTCTGATCTGTCAGGGTGAGTACTGAATGTTGATTTATATAATTATTGTACACTGAAAACTATAGTCCTGTGAGAACCATTAATAATGACCACCACTAATCGTTAATTTCTTTTCTTTTGCTGGTGTTTAAGGGCCCGTTAACTACAAGGTCGTTAGAGCCCCGTCCACTGCGTAGTTCTAATGCAGAATCTGTACAGACACTACACTAATGCGACGATTTTTGTGCATTAGCGGTATCCAGTTTTCCCAACCGGTCACCATGTCAGTGCTTGCTTAACTTGTTGCGTTGCTTAACTTGAGTGATCAGACGAGAACTGGTGTGTCCAACGCAATTTACCGCTCCCTTACTCGTTACAAGTAGGGCCCCCGTGGTTTGAGGTTTCTGGACTTCGATGAATTCGATATTTTTTGATATCTTGTGTTTTTCTACCTGAATGTCATGTATTCAAATTTGTTTTTAAATTTAATATCAGGAGGTTAGAGTGGTTTTTCATGATTATTTTTTTTAATTTACATATTCTAAATATCAGCCTTTTGAAATTTTGATAAGTTTGTTTTATTGAGGTCTATGAATGTTGAAATACCGTAAATGAAGTCCTACTCATTTCAGGTTTAATGTCTATAAAACTTGTATAGATATTCATAAATTCTATTTAAAAAATAGAAAAAAAAATTAGTTATTTAATAAGACAAGTTAAACTATGAAGATAAAAAATTAGTTACCCCTCTTCCAGCAATTTTTTCCAGTGGAGGTTGGGGTGCACCAAGGTTCACGAGCTGCTAACAGTAGTAGGAGAATGGGCCCCTCAGTGCATGGCATCTACTGACGATATCGCAAAACATAGTGACTACAGAGAACAGGTAGAGAAGGGCCTAAACGATATTAGAAGAGCGATAGAAAAGGGAGGGCTAAAGATTAACATGAACAAGACAGTATTTATCTTTCAATTGGGAAGGACAGGAATATAACGGTGACGTAATTTCTGGGGGCGAACTGATGAAAAAGGTGCAAGAAGTAATGTGCTTAGGTTCAGCGTTCCAAAGAAATGGTGAGATAGACACTGAAGGGACCTGCAGAATCAATGGGGGATGGTTGAAGTGGAGACAGGCGAGCGAAGTCCTGTGCGATAGGATTGGATTGGATTAGTTTCAAGCGTTGGGGAGTAAGCCAGGCAGCCATAACAGGACGAACCCTTAGGAGGCTGCCTGCGGGAGATGAGGAGGTAGGTGTAAGGACGAAGGAGATGGGTAATTTGTAGCACCCAACGTTCTTTCCCAACCACCCATGTTGGCGTTGACGTGGGCTTGCGCTGCTTAACTTCAGTGATCTCATGGGAACTGGTGTGTCCAACGCAACTTGGCTGCACACCAACGCAGGAGGGTCCCAATCAAGCTGAAAGGGAAGTTCTACAGGGCAGTGGTTAGGCCAGCTATGCTATATGGATCAAAATGTTGGGCAGTGAGGAAGAGCCACGTCAATAGAATGCAAGTAGCCGAGATGCGAATGCAGCGGTACATGAGTGGGGTGTCGAGAGCTGATAGAATCAGAAATGAGTAATGGGGGATGGTTGAAGAGGAGACAGGCAAGCATAGTCCTGTGTAATAGGATGGGCCCAGTCAAGTTGAAAGGAGTTTTGTAGGGCAGTGTTTAGGCCAGTAATGCTATGTGAATCAGAGTTGGGGGGGGGGGGGGGTAACCAAAGTTCAGTAGTACATATACCAGAGAATGTTCCGGGCATGAGCCCTGACTCCTGTTGCATTATAGTTATTGTGCAAAAGATCAGACATCATGCAATATTATAACGAACAAAACATTCATTTACCTTTCCAAAAATTTCTATTGTGGTTGTGTAATGCACTGTTGGAACAGTGGGGTAGGCCGGCATCCCCCACAGCAATTCAGCCAATATTTCCTGCGGGCTCCAGACGCCCGGCTGGGGTGCTCCCAGTCAGAGCATGTTCATTGGACCCGCAGACCCGACCCTACCACAGGCGGGATAAGGGTATGGTGATGATATATACCAGAGAATGCTCCGTTCTTTAAAATGGTGGACCTCTGTGGGAGGTGAACCAATAGAGAGGTATCACTGTATTATGTTTTTGTGTAACATCACACTATCAAGGTTAATGTCAATCAACTTTGTTTCTTGCATTTATATCCGAATCCATTGTTGGCCATGAGTCGACCTTGATTTCTGTCCTCCACGTATGGCTTACGTTGTTTTTTCATTTGTGATTGAGAATTTGACCGATTCATAGTGGTGAGAGGACAATTCATATTTATCGTTTTTATATAATATCCCTAAACCGAAATCTGATGCAACAAAGAACCTGTAAGCAAATGTAAAAATCCTATGACATCGATGTGTTTGATGAACTGAAAGTACTTTCTCACCTAGTACCAACAAAAATATGCTGTAAATTGTACACTTTCAAAACTAAAGCGTAAAGCAATCCTGATTATATTTCTTGTGGTTGAAACTCCTTTGGGGAAAGGTAGAAATGCTGTAGGCCCAGAGTTCAGATTTAAGTGTGGTGTACTCCAGGAATCGTAGGAATCAAGTGGCTACGAAAACTTTTCAGTAGGATAGCTAGCGGAGATAGAATGCCTTCTGTCTGCATGGCGTGAGAGCTGGATAGTACCACTCTTCAAGGAATAATAGAATGGCTTATGAGCCAATGGTATGTTGTCTTGGGGATAGAACTAGTATCAGGGAATAACAATTTGGGTTCATACCAAGTAGGTCCACAATGTAACCAATTTTCGTTTTCGGGCAGATGACAGAAAAGCATAGGGCAGCAAAAAGAACTCCATGAAATTTTCATCCATTTGGAGAAAGCTTATGACAGCGTTCCATAGCAGGTAGTTTGGGAGGTATTACACAAAAAGGAGTAGTGCAGGATATGTATAATGGCTTGATAGCCAGGGTAAGGATTCCTGATGAAATACTTAACGCTTCCCAGTGAAAGTTGGAGCACACCAAAGTTCACCAATAAGTCCATACCTTTTCATTCTCGTATGGGCGAACTGCCGATGGGAGTAGGAGAATGGGTCCCTCGATGCATGTTATTTCCAGACGATTTACGGAAATTTAGTGACGCCAGAGATCAAGCATAGAAAGGCCTAAACGATATTAGAGCAGCAAAAGAATAGGGAGGACTGAAGATATGACAGAGTATTTAGCTTTCAGTTTGGAAGGACAGGAAATAATGGTGACGTACTCGCTGGGGCGAGTTGGCGACAAAGATGCAAGAGGTAAAGTACTTTGGGATCAGTGTTCCAGAGCAATGGGGAGATAGATTCATATGTTACACATGGAATCAATGGGGATGGTTGAAGTCGCACTCGAGGGGTGGGGGGCCTCTCCCGCCCGAAAGAAAGTAGACCACTTTGGCCCAGGATCTAACCAAGAACCACCGAGACAAGCTCAAATTCCTAGGGTCGACCTTGTAGCGAGATCAATGTTTGTGCTATTTGTCATAGGAAACTGTCCGCAAATGCAAATCATGGAATTTTTTGAAACATGAACAACTGATGTCCCAACGTCGAATGCCAGAGCTGTCTGAATTGTAATTGATGTATTTTGTATACTGACTAAAGAAGATACCAAAAAATGCTTTTATAAAATTAGATTGAGTTCCTCAATATGAAAAACTGTATCAAGAGTTACGTCATAATAAAGAGATAATAGTTGCTGTCATATAGAGTTGAATTGCTCTTTGGCCCATGGCTACTACATGCTCCATTGTCTCGCCTCCTCTGGTCCAATTATACTATATACAGTACGTAAATATGCTTGTTAATAGACATGTCTTCACCCACTTTTTAATTGTAAAAATATTAGTTAAGCCCAATTTTAAAATTCGATAGTTTCCAATCCGAGAGATGTCACGAAATTTAATAGATCCATTTAAATATCCGATATTTGACTTTCTGGCAGTAGGTATCCCATGCTTTGCCAAACGTTTGCCTACAAAAATCATCATCTCGACTGGCCCGATGTGATAATATGCTGGCATGATAAATTGTATATCCATATGGCAAAATATCGTTAAAACCTAACAAAAAATATTTTAATTGTTAAAACTGAACACTGTTGAGTAAATGCTCGACGGTAAAATTACAAATTACAGCATACCTGAGCACAGACACCAAGACAATCCTAATGAAATGTCACCAAAATAGTTTGGATGTCTAACCCAACCCCACCAGCCATCCACCAATAAGTTTTTACCTTTCTCAGATGGAATTACCTTTAAATCTAGAAAAAAAAAACATTCATTTAATAAAAATCTGAAATCATGGCTAACTTTCTACATCTGAAATTGACTTACTTTTTCTTTTGTAATAAGTTGGATCACGAGTAAAATTATGCTTCTGGTGATTTGCCAGCCGATAAATAACGTAGACAGTTACTAAAAATGATAAATAGTTTTGGCGAAAGACAATTTTAGGTGGGGCAAATGTAACCAGACAGAAATTCAATCAAGTTCAGGACTAAAGTCTTCAGGTTGCCTGAAGATAGACAATTCATGAACTATAGAATTTTCAGTTTTTCGGGGCTTTTGTGAAAAACCACGTTTGAAGCTTTCCTGTTTCCGACTGAATGTGCTGCGTTAGGTTTGATTTGGTTTAGGGTGGCTTGTTACTAACCTTACTAACTGATAAAGTTTCTGGTACTTTTGAATTGATTTAAATTTTGATAGTTTTGAGGTTAATTTACTGGTTGCAATTTTGAAAGAAGTCTAAAAATTGTGAGCCGAGTTTTAGATGCAACTGTACTCAGGAATTGGTTAACGGTTTTTTCATGCAGCTTGCCTAATGTATAATATAAGGTAGCGATTTGTTTATAAAGTTATAGCCTCTTAACATTTTAAAATTTGCTTTTCTCAAATGTCCTCCCAAGATTTGACGTATCGAGGACTTCAAAGCGATGGTTGAGTGAATTCTTGTCTATTTACATTTTCTCTTCCCCGAAATTGACCTTAAGTCACAGTGTGAGTTGCAGATGTTCTCCAACTGCAAATCACATTATTAATAGTAAATTTAAAACATACTCGTAAATGCAAAAAGTGGCAATAAAAATATTTCAGGTAGTTGATAATGCGTATCCAAAATAAATTTCGGGGTAATTGTGAAAATGAATGGTACAAAACCAAGGTCTCCATAAACCAGCATAAAGCCTAATCCCTCAGTAGTGATATCCATTGTGGTCAATACAGCTTCCTTAAAAATAATATGGATGAAAATATATACATATGAAATTTGGAGTGAAAATACACTGTGAATAATGTTTTTAGTCTAATTATTTACCTCAAAAAATAAAGCGTCCCAAATGTAAATGAATTGTCCCAAACAACAGAGTAATAAGGTAGGATTCACATAACCGTAGTCTTTGTAATCTTTTACAAGAAACGCCAAGTCCAAAGCTAGCTATTAATAATTTGAAAAAAAAATTCAATTAAAATATATTTATCCATAATGGTACAACAAATTACTCAGAGACTTACCCATCCAATTAATCCAGGACGTAATTCGAAGAACACTTTGATATCAAAGAAACCAATGCGCGGATTTTGCTCGCGACCCATGAAATAGTCGTACAGCACATTTCCTAAAATACAATTAACATAATGCTAAATATTGAAACTTACCGGTAATTGCTAGATTCAACTGGCGTTATGATTACCTGTGCACCCAAGAGGATTTAAATGTGATTCCGGAACGGTGAATGATTTTATATATAAAAATAATGAGAATAAATAGCAGAAGATGATAGCTGACACGTGTAACGCAATAAACTTTTCGTGAACTATTTCTAAAGGATAATCCAAGTAGATCAGAAGTGCCAAAGCACCTATCGAGATGACAAAAGCTTGAAACCCTTTTGAAAAAAAAAGATAAATAATTATTAATAATAATGGGTATGAAGTTTGCACCAGGGGCGGATCCAGCGGCGGATGAAGGGGGAGCACTTCAAAATCAGTGCGCCCATCCCTTCGTATAATTCTAGCTAGCAATTAAAATAGGTCCTCTACTGTCCCTTGGACTGCAACTGTTGCATTGGCAGTATAGAAATGGGGAGAGCAATGCAAAAATACCTCATTAGTTTCAAAGTTGAATCATGCATAATTTGAAATATGTGCCCCATTGAGGCACTGAAGGGGAGCAATTGCTGCATTGCTTCCCCTGGATCCGCCCCTGGTTTGCACATTGCTATTGAAGCATCCTTATGATGTATACATGTGTTCTCAGTTCTCCACTCCTCTTATCCCATATGAAGTTCCAATCAGCCCCACACCATCAAGTCCCCGAATTAATTAAAACCTATTAGGAAATAGTAGCAAGAATCGATCGCAAATGTCACTCCTATGACTGGAGAGGGCACTCTTACACAAGATGCTGGGACGTACGGGTGACGTTGTTAGCGTTTTTGGGTAGATGAAATGCGTTTGAGCACTGAATGTCGGACTCCATACTGAAACACCTACTGTTGTCTTCTAGACACTAGCCCAAACCGTTTAACGCATTGCTTCAGGCTAGGCCTTTTGTTGTGTCCTTATGGCTTCACTAGTTATTGGCGTGAGCCTGGGACGCTTGTTGGTCCAGCTCACTCTTCTTTTCACTTAGTTTCCTCGACATATTGGGAGACCAGGGTCCCTGGCGTCCTTTTCCACCAGGATGATTTAGATAATGGTGTCAGGGGCCAGGTGACCCAGATCCACCTCCAGTGCTGTGCATCGACTCGTCAAACTGCCAAAGGCAAAGAACGTGTGATTGGCGTCAGCGTCCACCCCTACCTTATACAGGTAGGCACGGAAGTATCCGCGCCCGCTCACAAGTTCTGCTCCCGCTACCAGTTCGCCTGTCATGTGTTGAGCGTGCCCTTCGTTCCCTCTGCAGTTGCATTCATCCTGCCTACTCCCGCTTTGCTGACGTCCCCTAGCGAGGAGGGCAATCTTGGTGATATCCATGATCACCAAGGCTACTACTCTAATACTGTGCGGTATACTAAGGAGGCCCTCAGTGCTCCTCAGTTCTGTACCTGCCTCAGTCGTGTCTGATATATCTCTTTGTCGAGAGCCTGTGCCCTGACCTCTGCCTTGTATAGTAGGTCAGACTGGACTGCAGCCATCAACAGTCTTTGCTTGCTTGACTTTGGTCCCCAACATTGGTCGTCAGTCTGATCAGAGCATTTACCGCCATTATCTGATGCCCAGATACTTAGTAGCTGGTCTCAGGGCTGGGGAGCCTTCTCTTTGTCAGCACCATGATTTCTGTCTTGCAAACTGCATAAGACAGGCCATGAGCTGACTCCCGCACGTCACGGTATTAAGTTTGAGTTACACCAGGTCAACATCTACAGCCCAGACGCGTTCTGGAACGTCATCCGCAAACTCAATATGCCTTCCTCGGGCGCCACCTCGTGGCTTGGCCTTGTCAAGCCACATAGCCCTCAGATAGTGAGATAATGAAATATTTTGACCAAATAGTATCTTACCATTTAAACGATAATTGAGCCGCTTTCCATTTGAAATCGGTTCTCCTTTCGCTACTGAACCAATTGGGAGGGAAAATAATATTGCTTGAAATATTATCCATCCTAAATAAATGGCCGCTGCTTCAATATCCAAATATGCTGACAATTCTGTAGGGAATTTTGGTAGTTGAAATAATGTGCATGCTTCCTGAATGATAAAACGATGATCATCAAATGTTACTGTTAACGAATGAATTAATAAATCATCCTCCACTGACATCTGTCCCCCAGCAAAACCCTATCTACTTCACAGATTGGCATGATCTAGCATCTCAACTGCTTAGCTAAAGCTCGCATCTATTATGGGAATACGTTTATATGTGCATGGGGGATAGGGTTGCAACCCCCAAAACCCCATTCTGGATCCGCGCGTGGTTGGACACACCAGTTCTCGTGAGATCACTGAAGTTAAGCAGCGCAGGCCCACGTCAGTACCAACAAGGGTGGTTGATAAAGAACGTTGGGTGCAGCAAATTTCCCCTCTCCTATGTCCTCTACACCTACCTCCTCATGTCATGCGAGCAGCCTCCTAAGGGTTCGTCATGTTATGGCTGCTTGGCTTACTCTCCAACCCATAAATTAATCCAGTAATATGACATCCTCAAACTCTCTAAGCCTTTTGACTCTCTATTATTACCCATTCTTAAGTCACCCTTCATGTATCGGTTTCTAACACTAGCTTTCATTGTTATCACACACAGTAGCATGAAGTAATACTTTAAATGCGGTTAATTAAAAGATGCCCTTACCTTGTTACATAAAGTATTAACTGCTAACATGGCAAATGGCAAAACGAAAGTTAGCATAGCTGTTCCAAACCCGCCAGCGAAATGGACAATTGTCTTGAATGGTTGATGTACTTCTTTAATAGAGTAGTCAGACTTTAAAAAAGAAAAATGATATGCTCGTTAAAAATGTAACACACTGTGCTAGTAATGAAAGCAAAAGATACAACGAACGAAGATTAGAGACTGATTAAATTAGCTGTGCCTCCTGTCCGAACTTTCTCCTCTCCTACAGAGATTCTATCAAGGAGAAATTTCTGGATCACAAAATCAGCTCCATTTACCTTAATGTTCATAAAAAAGTCAATCTGCTATGTTATGAGTCCGGCAGCACCGGCCCAAGTCAGGGTTGACTTCAATGAATTCTGAATCTTTAACTCGCTGGCACCTGTGGCCATATTGTGAAAGGTTCAGTGTATGGAGTAACTTAACTACCGTCAGGTTGTTTAGCCATACGGCTCCTAAAAGTCTTTAATGCATCATCTCTACTTTGAGGACTGCCCAATCACACACTTCTGAATCTTTGAACCGCTGAAGAATGAGGATGACGGTTTGATCCTTGCAGGGACAATTTTTGCACCATGATGTCATTTAATTTGGAATAACCTGCAACAGTTGGCATTGAGAATGTCGCCATCTATTGAGAGCATTTTGCAGCATTATTTGACTCAAATGCTGTGCAGTAATTTAGGTGTGTGTTGGGTTGCTGTGTGTCATTCGTTGCTCCATCACTGGCCGATAACTGTCAATATGCCCCTCCCCCGTTAATAGCTATTCAAAAGGTAGCGGCACTAAGTTGTCGTGTTTCCCAGGTGTCTCCCAGCGCTTCATACACTTATGTGTACATGTTTTTCTTGTTTTGCTTCGCATACCAATGTTCATATTTTGGGATGGCAACAGTTGGTATCATACGATGTCAACTCGTAAATTTTCCGGTACGCGTTATACGTTGGGTATAGAAATGCTAGAAGTTGTCGTAGACCTCATAACTTTTGGTATCAGGATTATATGTTTTTGTATAGCGTGTGCTCTGATTGGCCATGTTTAACTACCATGTTTGCTTTCTTTTAGCCTTGGCTTTGTTTACAGCAACTATCATGTGATCACTTAACACGTGAGAGATTGGTGTTACAATCTCTTCTTCCTAAAGATTTGCAGCCTGTTGCTTGGGAGCGGCGAATTGCGTTGGACACGCCAGTTCTCGTTTGATCACTGAAGTTAAGCAGCGCAACCCCAGCTAGTACTGACTGACATGGGTGGCCGCTTGGGAAAACTGGGTACTGCTAATACCCAAAAATCGTCGCATTAGTGTAGCGTCTGTGCAGTCTCTGAATTAGAACTACACTGTGGACGGGGCTCTAATGACCTTGTAGTTGAAGGGCCCTAACACACCAACAAACAAGGGATGTTGCCTGTACATGTACCTGTATTTAAACTACATTTCATTTTCTTTGCATTTAATAAAATTTATCATCATTCAAACCCATTTCCCGCGCATTGTAATGCCAAGTATGCATTTGTCCCATTATTATGTGAACCCATGGACGACTTTTTGCGTAGTGTTTTTACGTATGTAGCTGACGAGCTAATAGAGAGTTAGTGGTGAACGTCGACGAAGACGAAACGAACGATACGAGGTCAAATGAGGCAAATACGCAAGCTCAGTTGTTGGTCTGCTTTTCGCGACCATGCACAGTTGCCTCATTTGACCTCGTATCGTTCGTTTCGTCTTCGTCGACGTTCACCACTAACTCTCTAATGTCACCACCCCTGCTTTTTTTAACGTCAGTCTATCGCGTTTCTGGGGGTGCGCTTCTTATGTTGCTCCTTCCCTTCTGTGGAACCAGTCCTGGACAGACCTGGAAAAGTCGAAGGATTTAGGAGCCCAGCCTCACCTTCCCCTTTAAGATTCTGCCCTGGAGTCTTACTAGGAGACAGAGAGAAGGGAAACAGCGTTGGAGCACGAAATTTGTGTTCTTCCTCTATATAGGCACTTGAAGAAGACAGAGTACTTAGCTTTCAGTTGGGAAGGCCAGGAAAAAAATGGTGACGTACTTTCTGGGGGCGAGCTGGTGACAAAGGTGCAAGAGGTAAAGCAGCGGAGCGGTATATTCGGATGTTACTCATAGAATCAGTGGGGGGGGGGGGGGGTGGTTGAAGTGGAGACAGGCAAGTGAAGTCCTGTGTGATAGGAGAGTTCCAATCAATTTGAAAGAGAAGTTCTACACGGCAGTGGTTAGGACAGCTATGTTATATGAATCAGAGTGTTGGGCAGTGGGGAATATCCACGTAAATACAATGCAAGTAGCCGAGTTGCGAATGCTGTGGTACATTAATGGGGTGTCAAGAGTTGATAGAATTAGGAATGGGTATATTAGAGGTAGCCTGGGGTGGGGTACATCGCGAAAGAAATTAGGGCGAGTAGATTGAGGTGATATGGACAGGAAATGCGAAGAGGGGAGGAGGAGCTAGTTAGGTCCATTACAGTAATGCAAGTAGTTGGAAGCACTGAGGGCAGGGGGAGACCAAAGCAGACGTGGGAGACGGTTGTCCTTAAGGATATGGTAGTGTATGGGTGGACGGGGACCTGGTGGATGATAGGCGAGAGTGGAGGGCTAGAACCCGCAGACCCGACCGTGCCGCAGGCGGGATAAAGATATGATGATGATTATCCTGATCATGATCTATATAGGCACTTAACCCAGGTATTTATTTTATATTTTTAAATTCTAATCGTTATTCAAGTTGGCAAGACGTGTGAGAGGCGGAGGACACTCCATGGTGAGATGTGATCGTCTACTTCAGGGCTGGTCTACTTATATTTCTTTTATTAAAGGTTGTTGTAAGCCTTGATACATGCTGCACATCTTTCTAGTCAGGAGCAAAGCACCCAGAGTAGCACCTGAGCTCTACTACTTGTTTAAAACCATCTGGTTGATCACATAAATTCATTTCACCATCGTTTTGCATACAACAACACAGCCATTGTAAACAATGAAAAATTTAGACGGTTAGTCATTCGTGCCGGCCTTGCCCTCAAAGTACGTATCTTTGTCTCTGACGGAATAGGTAATTAACTCACTAAAGGCGTCTATTCCAACATGTTAGTTACAAGTATGCAGAGCCGTAACGGAGGTATGAAGCGCCTGTGGCAAGTGTCTAACTTTCGCTTGCCCATAACCCAATAATGACAAAAAAGCTTAAACATTTTGACCCCAAAACCCAGTTGCGCCCGTGGCGGCTGCCTTCTTCGCCACGCCCTAGTTACGGCCCTGCAAGTATGTCTAGGGCCTGAGTATTATGTCCTGTTAAATCCAAAACAGTCCACCATAAACATCCAAGTGTCAAATAACCGTCCATGGACTTTTACTTGCGGTAAGCGCTTATTCGGCATTTCTCGGTGAAAAGGAAGAGACCTAAAGTACACCTTTAGTGGCGGGATCGGTGTATGAGCAGGATCGCCTTACCCGTCTGTTTCTCGAACCTCAGATCCAGATCCCGCGCTCTGAAGGCCCCCTCACACTTTTAACTTTCTAAGGAAAGGAGTTTAACAGATTTTCACAATACAATTACTGGTGTTTCAGAGATTCATTGATGTTCCTCAAATGCCCCACCAAACCTTCTGCCAGCCCTGTGCATGAGTGTGGGATGTCACCTATCTGTCCACAAGTCTGAAATCCCTTTTCGGTTTTAATCACAAGATTAAGGATTGATTCGTTCAAAACTTCAAGTACAACATTTCAACCTTTTAATTAGTTATCTTCTTTCTAATATCCTCTGTCTTATGGCTATAGTTATGCGAGTGTGAAACTAAAAGACATGCCAATAACAAATATACAGTATACTGTAATAACTCTTATGTTATTGTATTGTTGACATAATAGTTTTATTACTTCATTTCTTATTTCTTTAAAACCTTTAAAAGGTCACCACTTTGTGCTTGAAATGGAAATTTAAACCATGAACATTAAAAGAGAAAATTAATATAACTTCATTGTGTTTCATTCTGTTTATGATAGGGCCCACACAGGGCTGAGATAATGAAGCTAAAATAGATTAATGGAAGGAAGGACGTAAGCTAGCTGCCAACCAAATGACACCACAACCCTTTTTGGTCGCTTCATATTCATTAATACTGCAGGTATCCGCAGAAGGTAAGCTAAAAACAATATAAAACTTTGCAAATTCATTCATAGGTTGGCATTTCCGAAAATTGTTTTGAACATTAAAGTTGGACGTTTTAAAAATTGAAAATATTATCTTTTGTGAGACGATCGCATTTTGACTATAGTTGAGTAAGACAAATATTGAACACTTTGCAAACCACAAAAATGCATTGCACCTACTTTTCCATTAGTAGCTTCATCCTGAACTTTCTTTGTTATCACACTCGTTTGAGTCCTTTGATTTACAGTCGCCATCAGCCCCCAAATATAGATAGCCAGCTAATAAACTTACCACAACTAATAAATGTGTTTCAGAATGTCATCCCACCTTACTTAAATAGTCTCCACTTCGAGTGCGTCACGAAGACGAAATGTAATCCTCGGGTCTAATGTCTATTTTGAGGTCAAGGGAGTGGCTGGAGGGACTCACATTGGCATCACATACCTTCTCCTGAATTGCCCACTCTTAGAATAGCGAAAGTAATTGTATTTCTGTTGGCAATACTGTAATAGTATTTGCATTTTTGTGAAATCAGGTATCATAATCATCATTGTCATGCCCTTATCCCACCTGTGGCAGGGTCGAGTCTGCGGGTTCTGGCCCTCCACTCCCACCTGTCACCCACCAGGTTGCAATCCACCCCACATTTTATCATATCCCTTGGTGCAACTTACTCCCGCGTCTAATTAGGTCTTCCCCTGCCCCGGGAGTTTCCAATATCAGTTCCTCCTCTTCTCATCACATGACCATATCAACTCAATCTTTTCTCTCCCATCTTTTCTACAGTGTTCCCCACTCCCAGACTCCATCTTAATGTACTCATTCCTAATTTTATCTGCTCTCGCCACCTCACTTGTGCACTCTTTTTTTCGCACTATCCAACACCAATCCATACAGCAAAGCTGACCTAACCACCCTTTGTAGAATTTCCCCTTTAACTTTATTGGAACCCTCCAGCCACACAGATCTTCACTTGCCTGTCTTCACTTCATCCACCCTTTCGCCATTGCTCTGGAACACTGATCATAGGTACTTGTTTTTGTGAAATCAGTCAACCAATTAAGATTGTGTGTTGACCTCTTGTATCTGCACTATTTTCACCAACGAAAAATCGCCACAGACAAATACAGGAGCTCTGCTTCCAACTGTCCAATCCGATGGCAGTCAGTGTATAACCTCGTCTCCATTGAGACACTTCTGCGGCACTGACGTCAGGAAAGAAGTGAGCTCCTACACCTTAAATTTTTACCAAATCTACACGTATATTTTTATTTTGCTCAATGTAAAAAAGAAATACAAAACGGAGCGTCTCTCAAATTTTTTTTTGTATAGCATTTCCGATTACATGTGACCAGTGGCGGATCCAGGATCCAGGTTGAGCTAAAGATCGCATATATTATGCGAATAAGTTTATATGTGCATGGGGGGGATTGCAACCCCAAAAACCCCACCCTGGATCCGCGCGTGCATGTGACCCAGTTTATTTTCTGCATCATTACTTTTAAAAATTGAAGCGTGCAAGATTTTTCTCTCCAACTGGAAATGCTGAAATAAAAAAGCTTGCTGATGATGATTAGGTCTGAGGTTAGCATTCTTGATGTGCAACCTTTAGAGATTCAATTTCAAATTGTTTACATTAGTTTCACTTAAAGTGCATTTGTACTGATGAAAGACGTTTTTTTTAAGTCATGTTATTCAACGTTTTTTCGTGACTTAGGACGGAGGAGGGCCACCAAGCAGGTGTGTTGTTTTTAATGTTGGCTCTCGGACGTCAACGATCTCGCTTCGATTGCGCAGTGGGTAGCACGCGGGGGTTGCAGGTTCGATACTGGACCGCGGTGAGTTGGCTTCTTTCGGGCGAGAGAGAGGCCCCGAGTGCGCCTCCTTTCGAATGAGAAGTAAAACCGAGGTCCCGTGTGGTGTACGATGGCATTTGCACGTAAAAGACCCCCCCTCTACTATGCAACGGGTAGATGAGGCAAAATCTCCAGGTGTATTTCGTTGGTTGGTGTTTTAGGGCCTTCCACTACAAGGTCATTAGAGCCCCGTCCACTGCGTAGTTCCAATACAGAGATTCCTCCGACACTACACTAATGCGACGATTTTGGGGGTAGTAGCGGTACCCAGTTTTCCCAAGCGGCCACCCATGTCAATACTAGCTGGCGTTGCGTTGCTTAACTTCAGTGATCAGACGAGAACTGGTGTGTCCAACGCATTTTCCCGCACCCGCTCTCCAGGTGTAGGAGCTCGCCCCCTGGCTTCGGTGGAATGCCCCAACGAGCAGTAGCCCGACGATAAATAAGCAAAGGGGTTGCAGCTTTGGTCGGCAACCGGCTGTGGGAAAACACTGTCCAATATATCGCCCTTGTGTCCATTCAGGGGGCAAGATGGGTGCCTGACTCTGCCATAAGCGGCAAAGGGGTTAGGAGTTGCTTGCTCTCGGGCGTCAACATAATGGCATCAGCAGTGCAAATTTTTTTTAATGTCTGATACCGCATTTACACATTCGCGAAAGAGGCGAGTCGCTCGACGAGACTTTCACCAAAACGTTCACATTCACGCTTTCGATGCGAATGACCGTTCACACACTCGCCGAGCGTCTTGCCTGATGTCATTCTCCACTCTCCTCATCACTCGCGCCCTTTGACTCGTGTCAAAAAACCGCTTTCAACGCCAGCGACATGAATGGCGAGGCGAATGACGAATGCAGTATTTACACATTTTTCATCTCATGATTCGCCTCGCCTCACTCGCGAGTGTGTAAATGCGGTACAGTATTAAGAAAGTAATTACTGTAGTAACTCAGAAATTAGGTGAACCGAACACTATCACTAGTTCAAATAAAAGGTGACAATGGAGTGGTCGGTTAGTAGGTATATGAAATAAATGTCTTCTTGCACATTGGAGGTGATAATCTCTTGTGACTTGCCATAGGGATATTGCATAGGGATATTGAATGTGGCATCGATCTAGAGAAGGTACATTGGAGGTGATAATCTCTTGTGACTTGCCATCAAGTATTATTCAATAGGGATATTGAATGTGGCATCGATCTAGAGAAGGTCATTGAGGTCAATATAATGATGCTTTGAGAGAAGGCCAGAAGACCAGATAAATTCAACTTCGCAAGAATCAATTATCAGAATTCTTGGAACTTTCCACAATGTACCTTTGAAAGTTGGATGGGCACATACCAAACTAATAGTTTTTATACCTTAGGCCAACATTTCCTCGTCAATGACATTGACCTGCGCTTTTGTTAGCAAAACAAATGTCTGCCGATTTGCTTTAGAGTAAAGGAATTTTAGCATAAGTGGAAGCGGAGGACCTAGTTGAGAATCTTTTGGGTAGATAAAATGCTTTTGCGCACTGTGTCGGACTCCCGTTGCCGAACTACAGTCTCAAACACCTACCATTGTCTTCTGAACTCTAACCTGGAACCGCTTAACACAATACTTCAGGCTAGACCTTTTGCTGTGTTCCTATAGCACTGGTTATTAGCGTGAGTCTGGGCCGCTTTTTGGTCCAGGTCCCTCTTCTTTTCACGAAGTATTGCCTCGACATATTGTGAGACCAGGTTCCAGGAATCCTATTCCCTCAGCATAGTGTTGATTCGATGAGTGTCAACGGCCAGGTGAACCAGGTTCGTCTCCAACGCTGTGCACCAAGTGGTCCATCAGCCATAGGCGAATAATGTCGAATGGGAGTGGTGAACCAACCTTGGGCAGAACGAGCACTCCACGTAGTTTGCTTTTGCTATTTTGTGCCGGTAGGTAGGCGCGAAAATACCCACACCCTCGCAAGAACTGAGTGAGGTAGTACGCAGTCTTTCCAGTTCTCCTGCTAATCCTCGACGTCACGTCTGAGATGAACCTCGCGGTCCATCTCCTTCTGTGTCCCCGCTCCCAGGCCGCCTACTAGGTGTCGAGCATGCCCTTCCTCTCCTCTGCATTCGTTCTCTTCCTGCCGGCCTCCGCCTTCCTGCGGTATTCTGCCTGACGTTCCCAAGTGGAGAGAGTGATCCGGATGATGCCCTCAATCACCAGGAGTTCTGGCTCTGATATTTTGCGATAAGCTGAGGAGACCCACTCTGTAAAAATTTCTGTAAAATAAACTGCAACTTATGCAGTAAATATTGAATATAGCTGCTGTTTTATTGAAATGCTGCACTATATGGCACTCTGGGCTATCAGGCCTCATGTGGCGGAAGGACAGGCCGGAGAGAGCGGCTTATTGCGTTGGACATTCACACCAGTTCTCGTCTGATTACTGAAGTTAAGCAATGCAACGCCATCTAGTACTAACATGGGTGGCCGCTTGGGGAAACTGCATACCGCTAAGCATTAGCGTATTGTCCGTACAATTCCTGCACTATAACTATGTAGTGGACGGGACTCTAATGACCTTGTAGTTGAAAGGCCCTTAAACACCAACAAATCAGTCAATTCATTCTTTTGTCCCAATTACCCTCTTTCAGCTGCTTAAAACCAGTTTGAACAAATATACTATCATTGTTTGGTTCCTGGTGGAATTCTCTTTCGGTAATTTTTGGAAATTGATGGCGCCTAGAACGTTTTCAATAAATGAAGTAAAATAAATATTTGCGGCGTTATCACACTTTTATAATTGCTGCATTATGTATGATTCCAGTAAATTAGTGGAAATTTTCAAGGATGTAAGTCGACAATTGACCATTTTTTGTTGTTGTTGTTTCGTTGATGTTTTATGGCTCTTGAACTAAACTACAAGGCCATTAAAGCCCCGTCCATCGCGTAGTTCTAATGCAGAGACTGCACAACAATTGCCCAAAGCACTTCAAACATTTGATGACAACTTTGAATTAAATTGTAGATGGTACTACAGTAATACTTTTAGAATATTGTACTGTATAGAATATTAATCTTCTAGGAAGTTATCCAAAGTGAAGTGGGGAACAGGAAAGACCATCTGTCCACCCAAAAGTTCTTTCTTTTGTGACAAAGTTGCAATATTTTGGCTGCATTTAAAAAATATAACCACACGGTTTTTTCTCTCGTTATCACGTTTCATTACAAATATGCCATAGTCCTGCTTTTGTTTTCAAAGTGTTGCAATTCATATTTAAAATATATACTGTAATGTCTTTCAAAATAAAAGTTGTAGGCTCACTTGGTTTTGCTGCATTTTATAATTGCTTCTATACATGGATCTACTACATACAGTATGTCAAATGCAAAACAAGAGAATATAATAATGATAGGTGAAAATTGAAACAATTAACGACATTAGGTTATTTTTTATTACAGCTTAAAAAACTGCAGAAATTAAAAAAGTATTTTTACTATTCTTTACTCCATAGAAAATTGTAGAAAAGTACAAATGTGGGCTCCATTTTTAACAGCAGAGCCGTAACGCGGACATGAAGCTCCTGTGGCAAGTGTCTAACTTGCGCCTCCCCGTAACGCAATAATAACAAAAAAACTTAAAATTTGTGCCGTCGTTACGGCACTGTTTAACAGCATAGTAAATATACTGATTTCTCCTGTATTTTTTAAAGCATTCAGAATTATGGATACCTACAGCCAGTTCTCCCCCCTCTTCTCTGAAAATAAAAATTACCGGGCGAGGTAATAGGCGAGAAAAAAAAAACTACCGGAGGACGAGCATTCGTAGGCCAGGAGTCCTACTTCTGTGACTGTTTGAAGATCAAATCAATCAGTCATAATTGGTATTTCTAATAAAATATCCATGCGCTAACCTGCTAACATCACAGCATCATTTGTAAGAAGATTCTCTAATATTGTCATTGGAGCAAAACATATTGTGAAATGCAGGAATTTCATCATGCTCGGTTCATGAAGACATGCATTTATGGAGTAGATAGGGTGTTAAAATCAAGGTCACTTCTGCACCTTTTACGTGAAATAATCCGTTGTAAACAAAACTGTCTCAATACATCCTTCTAACATGACGATTCTGTGACGCATGCATGTACATGAACATTTGATTTATGATCACTGGCAGAACCGATGATGTTATTCCTGAAAGTGTCCGGGTCATTTGCCATGTACTTTAATTGTAGGTTACGGATTTATGGCGCACAAATAACATCCCAGCCGATTTCAGTGTTCGCTAAGGTGATCTGGGCAGCTCATCCTTGTACCGTTATCCCACTATAATTATGTCAACGCATAGGAAACATGGTTGGACACTTTAAGGTACTCAAAAATTACCACAAAGTGTCTGGCAGTGTCGGCCGGACAAGGCGATGCTGGGTACAAAGCTTTTATGCTGGGCTCACCACATAAATGAATAAACTATTAACGTTAAAATGCTTCTAAGAATTACAGTATTCAAGATATGGCTTCACTTATTTTGGAATTTTGCAAGACATGAATTATAGTGTTGTGGGGCCTTGTGAAGCTGCACCGTCTGGTTCTGATCACTGATTGACGACAATCCTTTTTTCGCATTATGTCAAAAAATGCACAATGTATGTTCATGGCTATGCATTGTTTTTATTTCGGGACAAATTAGAAATAATGCAAAACGAAAAAGCAAAAAATATTTCCACACAATAACATGTCACATTTTCTATACACATAACACTGAAACACAAATAAAGTAAGCATACATTGAGATCGAAAGTTGATGTAGCCATTTCATTGTCACATTTATCTTATCCACCACCTGAAGACATGTCTGTGTGAAGTGGAAATTATGAAATCTTCATCGAGAAAGTGAGAACTCGTCGTCAACCGCGGTGTGAAACTGTTCACAGTAGAATGTATCACAGGTGCATAAAGAAGTACAGTATTTTGGAAAATGGCGATTATTTTAGTTAACTTGGTCCGAGGGGTCGTTACATAATCAGCAATTTGAATAATGCAGTAAATATGGTAATATCTAGAGAATGTGTTACAGGACACCATTTTTAACAATTTTTTAACAACGACTTACGACCACAGTTGGTTCCGACAGACCGGTCGTAAGTTGAGTAGGTTATATGTACAGTATTGTACTGTGAAATCATAATCATCATCACATCCTTCTCCAGCCCGTGGCCCGGTTCTGGTGGGTTCCAATCTTCCACCCCGCGCCTATTTGCAACAATGTCCCCATCCACCCCGCACACATCTCCTTTTTGTACCACCTTTTCCAAGTTGTACTGATATTGCAGTGTTTTAATGGCAGAAAATATGGTTAAAATATACAATATTAATCAAAGAAAACCTGCACCAAGGTGCAGGTGGATGGGCATCGAGAATCAGCACTTAGCCCATATTTATTCACATGATGAGCTGCTGGCAGGAGTAGGGAAAGGGTCCCTTAGTGCTTGATATTTTCCGATGATGTGGGAAAGCTTGCAGAGTTCAAGAGAGGCACAAAGACCTAGAAGACGACAATATAGCTATGCTATATGGCTCAGAGTGTTGGGCCGTGAGGAAGGACCATGAAAGGAAAATGCAAGTGGCTGAGCTTCATGAGTGGGGTGTCGCGAGTTGATAGGACCCGAAATGACCATGTTAGAGGTAGTCTGGGGGTGGATGACATGGCGTAAAAGATGAGGGTGAGTAGGCTGAGGCGGTATGAGCATGTGATAAGGGGAGAAGGAACTAATTAGGACCATCGTGGGGCTGCAGGTGGTCGGGAGCACCGGGGGAGGGGAAGACCAAAGCGGACGTGGGAACAGGTGGTACAAAAGGACATGGTTGTGTGCGGGATGGATGGAGGCCTGATTGAAGATTGGAACCCGCAGACCCCAGCCAGCCACGGGCTGGAAAAGGGTGTGATGAGGATGATTTCACAGTACTGTACATATAGCCTACTCAACTCGGAACCAAAACGTGTTATGACCGGTCTGTCGGAACTAATTGTGGTCGTAAGTCGACAACTACCTGTACCTAGGATCAGTGTTACAGAGCAATTGGGAAAATAGTCGGATGTGATCCATAAGATCAATTTGGGGTGGCTGTAGTGGACCTCTGTGGGATGGGATGATCCAAATAAAGTTGAAAAGGAAGTTTTACAAGGCCGTGATGTATGGCATGAAACACAATCTTGCTGATAGATCATATCAGCATCTTCAAAATAGAACTTTGAAGTGGGAATCGGATGATCACTCAAAATATCCTTTTATTTTGTACTGTTCACTGTTCCTTGGATAAAGCTCAGACTTCCAACTCCTGAGCAACACAGGGTACCAAAAAGCATTACACTTGTTGCACTTCGTTGTTGTTTGTTGGTGTTTTAGGGCCCTTCAACTACAAAGGTCATTAGAGCCCCTTGCACTTCGTGGAATTTATAGATAATTAATTGCTTACCATTGTTGAATAAGCAACGCCGCTTCTGTGGCGCAATAGGCAGCGTGCTCTATTTATTGCGCCAGTGGTTCCAGGTTTGAGATACTATAAGTTGATTTCTTTCGGACGAGAGGGAAGTCCAGAGTGCGCCTTCCGTTGAATGACAAGTAAAACCGACGTTCCGTGTGGTGTACGATGGCATTCGCACGTCAATGAACTCTCTACTATGCCACGGATAGATGAGGCAAAGTGCCCCAACGAACAGTAGACAGATGATAAATAAGCATAGTGGTTACAGCTTTGATCGGCAGCCGGCTGCGGAAAAGCACCGCCCAATTCATCACCCTTGTGTTAATGCCGAGGACAAGATGGGTACACGACCCTGCCATAGGCGAGAAAAGAGTTAACAGTTGCTTTCAGATGACAGATAAATGTTTGTAGAATAAACATGATTATGAATGTGAAGCAGTGCCGCAAATGGCTAAGTAGGCTGAAGCCTAGGGCCTCAACATTTAGCGGGCTTCAAAATTTACGAAAAGGGCCTCAAAATTGAAATAGCCTAAGGCCTCTCAATATCTAAATCCGGCACTGTGTGAAGGCTGCAGTACATGAGTGGTGTGTCGAGAACAGAAAGGATTAGGAATGAGCATATTAGAGGTGGTTTTGGGACTTCGCAAGAAAGCTCAGGGAGAAAAGATTAAGGTGGTATGAATGACCATGTAATGAGAAGACAGGAGGAAGAGCTCGTTAGACTCATTTATGGGCATGGAGGCTATTGGAAGCACCCGGGATAGGGGGAGACCAAAACAGATGTAGGGGCAAATTATACCTAAGGATATTGTGATTTGTGGGTGAACGGGCCGTGAAGGACTAGAACCCGCAGATTCAACCCTGCCACGAACAAGATAGATGTATGATGGGGATGGGATGTTGATCTTGAAAATAGTTCTGACGGATGGCTTTTTGGGCATAATACAACATCCGAGTTATTTAATAGATGTATCAATTATCAATTTTATTAATACTGTAAATGTATCAGTATATTGAGTTACCTGATGGCGGCTAAAGAACTATTCTTGTGTGCACTTAAAAAATATTTTTAGAAAGAAACTTTGAATTCTTGTTGTTGACTGACAAACTTTTGAGATTAACGTGTAGACAAAATACAAAGGTTATTTAATGAAGCACTTAATAAAAATACTATATTTCCAAACACTGCACGTGATTTAACTCTTAAAAATCAACGCCTCTGTGACTGCTATAACTACTAACTGTATTTTCAAGTAATGCTGATAACATACTTAAGGCATGGAGCCAGGGGCGGATCCTTGGAGGGGTTTTTGGGGTTGCAACCCCCCCCCCCCCAAATTTTGGGTCGACATTGACACTGACAAATGAAAATTGCGTTTCCAATCGCTGCCTATGGCTCACGACGAAAATCCTGGATCCGACCCTGCATGGAGCAAATTTAATTTTCCGCTGTAGGGACAGGATTGAAATACAATACAGGGAACCCCTGTATAACAGAAGAGTTAGGGTCCAAAAAATTGCCGTGTTATACGAAACAAAGAACTAGTACAAAAGAGAGTGGGGTTACGTGCCAAAAATTTAAAAAACATGCTTGTTGACGTCAATGTAACAATCTTATTTGTTGGAGACTTCTTGATATAAAAAAGTGTTGACGAAATAAAATATGAGGTTTGGTAATGAAAGGTTTAATAATAAAGAACCAAAAGTTTACACACATGTAAGTTACCCATAATAAAGATAAAGCAAAACAACTCCTAACCCTTTTCACGCATATGGCGGGGTCGGGGCACACATCTTGTCCCTGTGAATGGACATAAGGAAATGATTTTCCACTTCCTGTTGCCGACCAAAGCTGCAAACCCTATGCTTATTTATTGTCGGTCTACTGTTCATTGGGGCACTCCACCGACGCCAAGGGGCAAGTGCCTACACCTGGAAATTTTTGCTATATCTACCAGTTACATAGAGAGAGGGTGTGTAACAGCTCGGTTAACCCGAAAGGGCAGTAAATTATTATCCAAGCAGGGTTTAGTTGACCAATTAAAGCTGATTACTTCACCACTTATTTATTATCATACATCCACTATAGCAAATCACATGACACTAACTGTGATTTATTGGATTAGTTTGTGGGTTGGGGAGTAAGCCAGGAAGCCATAACAGGTCGAACCCTTAGGAGGCTGCCCGTGGGAGATGAGGAGGTAGGTGAAGGATGAAGGAAAGGGTTAATTTGCAGCACCCAACGTTCTTTACCAACCTCCCAAGTGGGTTTTGACGTGGGCTTGCACTGCTTAACTTCAGTGATCTCACGGGAACTGGTGGGGGAGCGGCAAGTTGCGTTGGACACACCAGTTCTCGTCTGATCACTGAAGTTAAGCAACGCAAGCCCAGTTAGTACTGACATGGGTGGTCGCTCGGGAAAGCTGGGTACTGCTAGTACCCAATAATCGTCACATTAGTGTAGTGTCTGTGCAGTGTATGCATTAGAACTATGCAGTGGGCGGGTCTCTAATGACCTTGTAGTTGACGGGACCTTAAACACCAACAAACACCAACAACAACGGGAACTGGTGTGTCCAACGCAAATTGGCTGCACAATAGTTTTCCTTTTCGGAAGTATTAACTGCAGTTCATATTCAATAAATTAAATTCATAAGCAAACAGACTACTACAAAAACTAATATATTACAATTAGAAAATATAAATCCTTCAAATATGGTTCTCGTAAAATAGATGCATCAAGTACATACGTAGGTACATGAATACGGTCTACATCACAGTTGTCCAACCATTCCCGTATTGTTGGCCACTTGGCTGCTCCAAGAATAGAGTGCGGGCCGCAGGCCATGAAAATCAAAATGGGAATAAGGTAACGTTTGGTATTACATAACAGGTAGGCTATAATTAGGGTGACCATTCGTACTGGATTTCAGCTCTGGATATGCATCCCAGACTTCATTAATTCGTTTATTGATTTGTCAAAATAAATTTAACCTTTATAGTATTTCCCTATACAAATGGCTAAAGTGGAGACAGGCAAGTGGAGTCCTGTGCAACCACTGGGTCCCAATAAATTGAAAGGCGAAGTTTGAGGAACTGTCGTTAGGCCAGCTATGCTGCATGGCTGTGTTGGGCAGTCATGAAGAACCATGAAGGGAGAATGCAAGTGGTTGAGATGCGAATGCTGCGCTACTTTAATGGGGTGTCGCCAGGAGTAGGGGAAGACCAAAACGGGGAGCGGCGAGTTGCGTTGGACACACCAGTTCTCGTCTGATCACTGAAGTTAAGCAACGCAAGCCCAGTTAGTACTGACATGGGTGGTCGCTCGGGAAAGCTGGGTACTGCTAATACCCAATAATCGTCGCATTAGTGTAGTGTCTGTGCAGTATATGCATTAGAACTATACAGTGGACGGGTCTCTAATGACCTCGTAGTTGACGGGACCTTAAACTCCAACAAACAACAAAAAAAAAGACCAAAACGGACATGGGAGAATGTGGAACAATGGAGCATGAAGACGTTCGAGGTGGAGGAGAGCCTGATGTGGATAGATGAAAGTGGAGGATAAGAACTCACAGGCGAGTAAAGGGCGAGATGATGATGAGTATTTCCGTGTGTGGCTCTCATAAATTTTTAGTAGCCTTCCATTGGCGGCATTGGGAGTCACATATCGGCAAAATACAGCTCACCATTTGTGCGAATTATTCATGCTTTTGTGGAGATTTATGTCTCTCATTGTTCTTTTTGTAATCTCCACGTTTCAGTGCACGTTCAGGCTCATGCTATACACGTCATCATTTACATTTAGTTTAATATTTGAAATTTATATTTTAAAATCTTAGTATTAGAATGGTATTTTGAATTCAAATTATATAGCTTATTTGATTGTAACCGCTTTTTATTAGAATAGTTTATTTTTCAATTTAAAACCAGAGAACTCGACTGGATATACTGGAGAGTGGTTGTAACATTTAGTGCTCCTGTGGATTAACCGATTTTTACTAAGTTTCACTGTTTCTTCATTAATATCTTAATAATAAATATTATAATTAAAGTTCTATATGCGTTCCTAAAATTTTGGATACTAAAAACATAGTTGCGTCGAATTACAATTGTAAACAAGGATTTCAACTAAATGTGAAACCTCTTGTTTCACATATCATTGCTAATAAGAATCAACCCGAATAGGATTATTTAAATTTTGGAGTCATCTTTATAAGACAGCCTTCACTACACTTTCAATAATTTTTTAACTGCATTTGTACGTTTCGTTTTCATTTATTCTTCAAATAATTTTTTCAAAAGAGAAATCAATTTTTTTCTTGATTGAGGAGGGAGTCAATGTCCTGGATTCGCCTGCAGAAAAAAATGGTCACCCTAGCTATAATGTATCATTAAAAATATTAAAAAAAAACGCCCAAACAGGGCACCATTTTAATGAGACTTTGGAACCTAGTGCTGATGAAGATATGATGAATTGTCAACTTTTTCCTTTTTTTTGTGGCCCATGGGCTGCAGGTTGGACAACCCTGGTCTACGTGGATCAAAACGTATAACCACTATATTATTGAATTAGTTTATATAACACCCTTCTGCTAACCATTGTTACTATCAACAACAACATAAAAATGTAGATGATCAAATAGACCATAATTTCTCCCTAGGTCTCTTTTCAACATACAGTAATATCTCACTCAACGTTACCTCCATTAATGATACCTCGCTATAACGTCAATCCTGAACGTCAAGCAGTTCATGGGCAGGGCCCAGAGAACAAATAGGCATTTTCACCATAGTACTAAAACAAATGCTTTGCAAATACCCAACAATATATTTTTGCAGTTCAAACATGTGTTTACCGTGTTTAAATCCTACTGAAGTACACATAATTTGCAGCATCGATTGTTATTTATTAGTGTTTTAGGGCCCTTCAACTACAACGGTCATTAGGGCCCTCGCAGTATCGACATAATATTTAAAATACAATATGCATGTTCCATGATACTTCTATAATTTGAAAGGTGCAAAAAATTTGGAAATTGTAGTTTGTTTTGTTTACTTTTGCACAGTGTTAGTCTGAGATATCCTGGTTGCTTACTGTTAATGTGCAATAGGTCAGAAAACATGCAATACTATGACCAACAAAGCATTAATTTACCTGCCAAAATTTCTATTTCGGTTGTATAATGTGGTGGTGGAACACGTGGTGGAGGCCAGCATCCCCCCACAGACGACAAAGTCAATATTTCCTGTGGGTTCCAGACGCCTGGCTGGGGTGCCCCCAGTCAGAGCATGTTCAATGGACCCACAGACACAGCACTGCCACAGGCGGGATAAGGGTATGATGATAGTCTCAATGTCATGCTGTGTGCTCTGTAGAGAGTCATAATATCTGGATGGACTTCAAGTGCATATTTTTGCAGGTCCATAACAGCCGTCAAGACCTGAAGTGGGCACAGTGGTCTGAAATCATGTTTTAGCGGGACATGTGTAATAGTGCAATGAAGTAAGCTTAACATGAAGTGTAGTTGTAAATTTTTGAACAAAATATATTATTATAATTCTGAATACAATGTTTTTCAAGTTTCAAATTAGTACATTGAAGTTGGGGAACCTTACACAACATCAAAGATCTGATTCACTGCCTGATGAATCCACATACTCTTTGTCACTGTCAGAACCTTGTTGGAAAATAGGGAGATTTTATTTTTCAAATCATCTTCTGGTAAATTTAGTACCCTGGATTCAATGTTATGTCTCATTTCATTTCTCGCAAAGACAGCATTAGCATGAGAAAGGAGATGTTCAGTGAAGAGAAAATCAAATAATTCCTTTCGTGTCACACCTTCCTTGATACGTCATGGTAATAAAAATTAACCTTCCGTCCACAAGCTGGGGTCTTGGCAGTCCCCAGACCTACAAAATTGTGCCCACACATGTACCACTTTCTCCAATCTTAACCAACCTTTCATTACCTGTTCTCCGATATTTTCTTTACCTATCTAGGGAAGTTGGCAGGTCTCCTAAGTAATTAGCATATTTTATTTCTGGTTAAGCAATGCAACCCAAGTCAGAAACCCTGGTCAGAAACACTGGTTACTGAGGCAGAAATGGGAGCAGCATGTCCATAAGGATTTGGTAATGTCTGGGGTGGATGGGGACCTGGTGGGAGATAAGCAGGAGTGGAGGACTAGACCCTGCAGATCCGACCCTGTCATAGGTAGGATAAGGGTATGGTGATGATGATGTATTCTTGGGTAATATAGAATTTTTACAGCATGTTTCCAAATTATTTTCATTGCTAAAGCTTTATATGAATGGTATTTAATTTAAAATCCATAATAATGCCCTTAATCTGAACATTTAAGCCTTGAAAATCAAAAAGTCTTTTTGTGGTCATCACAGACCCCACCTTGTAGTGTGTGCCAGAAATCGTCACCTTGTCGACGGAAGGTTAAAAATAAATAACTTCTGCAGGTCTGAGCACTTTAGGATGGGTGTCAAAACAAAGGTAACAGACCACAGAATGATCCTAAATCATTTCCAGAATGGAAGAAAGGGTACTATTTTTTTCCCACAATGACAAGTCCCAAAGAATTATTAAAAAATCAGTTGTTGTCCTCCTAAACTACATGTGATCATATCTTGACCCCTGTTAACTTAAAAAGACAATTTGGGATGCTTATAGTAACCTGAAGCTTCAGTGTCCATAATGGAGCAAAAAGAATTTCCAATAAACGTTGTAAAATCCCCACATGGGAGCACAAAACACAATGACATGAAGCAAAATATGCAACATCTTCATAAATGTGGTCTTTGTAAGCTTTTAGTGCTTTTAAATGAAAAGAAATTTAATTGATTGTTGTTCATTTAAGACAGGAGATGATTCAGTTACAACAAAATGGCAATTATTTTGTAATTTGCTGACATGAGTTTTTTCTTAAATGTCCCACTAAATTTGCATTTCCGACCACTGTGGTGGGGTGAGAACATTATGGTTGTGTCCAGTTTCAGTATCATCCATATCACTTTCTAACCACAAACCATTTGTTGGTGGTATATGCCACTTCAAATCTCAATAAATAGCCCCAAAATCTGTTGATAATTATGTAAGATTCACTTCAGCGTCCATTTTAAAAGGGTGCAGAACTGAAAATAATGACATTGGGACGTTCGATGTCCACAGTAGACAGGTATCCATTCTTCACAGGTTGTTATTATTATGGGTGCCATAGGCTTCAGCCATACTACATAAACCCGTTCATTTTAGACAGGTGCCCATTGTATAGAGGTGTCCAATGTTACAGGTTTTACTGTATGTATAGGATGTACTAAGGAAAGAAGGGATAAACCAAGGCTATGTTAGGGTAATTCAGGACATGTACCAAAGGTCCATAGCAAGGTTTAGGACCATGTAGAAATACTGAGGATATGGTAGGTTTTACGTAAGGATATGGTAGTGTGTAAGGTGGATGGGGACCTGGTGGGCGATAGGCGGGAGTGGAGGGCTAGAACCGGCAGACTGGACTCTGCCACAGGCGAGGTGAGGGCGTGATGATGATAAAAAAGTCATTGCGTGAGATTTCACACACATTGATGAAGTGGTGCTCTAAGGCCGTTTTTCTGTATGTGTTTGACGTCAATAAACCTGTTGCTGAAGCAGGAGCGGATCAAGGGGGAGCACTTCAAAAAATGTGCGCCCCAAATATTTTTAATTATTCAGAAACCCTTAGTACAGTGGTGGCGAACCTTTTTTTTGAAGACGGGTCACAATAACATGAAAAAAGAGCAACAAAGTTATCTGCAGGTCAGTTGCAATCACTGTTTAATTTTATGAACAAAAAATTATTATTAATAATGCATATATTAGTTCATTAGAGTAGCAAATAGAGAGCATCATCATAATGCCCTTATCCCGCCTGTGGCTGGGTCGGATCTATGGGTTCTAACCTCCAGGTCCCCGTTCAACCCACACACTATGATACGATAAACTAGATATGATTCACTTTCGGGTGGATCACTTAAAATTGCACGGTGGGTCACAGGTTCGCCACCACTGCCTTAGTATAATCAAGCTACCAATTACAATACTGTACGTCCTCTTCTGCCCTTTAGACAATGCTCAATCTACCTGCAACCAACTGTTGGACTGGTAGTATAGAAATGGTGATAGCAATGCAAAAATGCCTCATCATTTGCACCCCATTGAGGCATTGAGGGGGAGCTCTCCCCTCTGGATCCGCCCCTGTGCTGAAGTACGGCACGTATTCGTCCCCTATAATTTTTACATTAATTAATGAAACTCGTATTGTTGTCAAAATTGAACGAGGTTGAGGTTCACTTAAACAAGAAACTGTAATTATGAGGAAATGAATGAATGTAAGCACCTCCATAGTGAAATACTGCAGCTTAGCGATGTTTCAAAAACAAAAGGAGTGCTCATGAGGTTGGTAACTTGGTGCTTTTTAGAGAGAAAGTAGGGCATCGCCTACAAGCAGGAAATAGAGTTCTGGGAAACTAGGTTCACATTCTGGCGAGCGGCGTACCGAGGAGGGTGCGGAACGCACCGGGTGACACTACAGTATTGCAGTCTCAGGTCCTACCTTTTCCTACAACAATAATTTTAGATTCATTGAATGCGAATTTCGTAAGGGACACAGTCCACTTTAAACGTTAAGATAACTATGGTGAATAAATGATTTATTATTTATATTTTATTATATAACACTGTACACATACGTGCCTGAAACAAGCAGCATTATCATACCCTTATCCCGGCTGTGGCAGGATCGGGTCAGTGGATCCACTGAACATGCTCTGACTGGGGGCACCCCAGCCACATGTCTGGAACCCGAGGACTATTGACTGGGTTGTCTGTGGGGGGGGGGGGGATGCCGGCCTACCCCACTTGTTCCAACATCGCATTATACAACCAAAATAGAAATTTTGGCAGGTAAATTAATGCTTTGTTGGTTAAAATTTGCATGGTGTCTGACCTTTTGCACAATAACAATAAGCAATCCAATGCACACACATGCTGTGCGCCTGAAACAAGCAATAATCTAAAAACATTTGCATTTGAAATTTTGGCGACTCCGGTAAGGTACAAGGAAATATATAGTGCGTATGTGGGGGGGGGGGTAGCGTCAGTGGTGGGGCTGACACCAGGATTTGCCGCACTGGTTGACAACAAGCCTAGGTACGCCACTGATTCTGGTCATGGAAACCACATTCACAGCGCGTGCTAATTTCAAATGATGTTGAATACGTTCCAGGTAAGATACTGAATCGAGGTGGGTTGGCTTCTTTCTGACGAGAGAGAAATCCTGAGTGCGCCTTGCGTCGAATGGGAGATAAAACCGTGGCCCCATTGCATGGTAGAGAGGGTTCTTTTACGCGCAAATGCCATCGTACACCGCACAGGACTTCGGTTTTAATTTTCATCCGAAAGAAGGTGCACTCGAGGACCTCTCTCTCGCCCAAAAGAAGCCAATCCACTTCGGTCCAGTATCGAACCTGGAACCACTGACACAGTTACCTCCCACTTCACCACCGAGGCGGGTGATTTCTTCCACTTCTGAGATGATCAAATCCACTATTTTTATCACACTCATATTTTTGAAAACCCTTCAGTAATACTAATGCTGAAATATTGTCATTAATGCTTGCACCTACCCTTTCATGCATATCTTCGTTCTCAATCTTTGTTGTCCGAATCCTTTGATATGGAGTCGCCATCAGCACCCTAATATTGATATTCAATTAAATATTATGAAATATTTTGTGTGAATTCACACAAAGAAACTTTTAAGCTGAATCGCTCAGCAGAACTGATCTTGTCCTTTGTCCCAAAAGTTACAGAGTATATATACTGTTTCCGGGGAGTGTAGTAAAGGTGCCCACTGACGATCACGAAATTCCAATCCCTCCACGCCAAAATGAATGCTTCACTCCAATTACTTATCGTGAATGCATAATATCATGTGGATTGGATGGAGTGATGAGAAACGGACGGATTTCCATCTGTCCAAAAATCCTTCACTCTGCTCCAACCGTCCATCACTCCAATCGACCATGAGTGTGAAAAAGTGATTGGATGGACCGATGTAGTGGCCTGATGGAGCGTTCGTGAGTGCCAAATCACTGTTGATTTTGGACCATTGCAATCTCGACACGTGTGGTAGATGGATGGGACCTTTTTTTCTCTCTGCATACTGATAATGGCTGATGATTAAGCTATTGATATAAGGAGCAATTCTTCAACCATGAGGACACTTGTAATAATTACTTAATCAATAACACAAAAAATTATTAATAACAAATACAATATTACTAAACAATTTGGTGGTTGAATTAAAGTAATTCATAATAATTCAGGTTTGGTGTCATGGTGTTTTAGGGCCCTTCAACTACAAGGTCATTAGAGCCCCGCCCACGACGTAGTTCTATGGCAGAGACTGCACACACGCTACATAATGTGACGATTTTCGGATATTAACAGTATCCCGTTTTCCCAAGCAGCCACCTATGCCAGTACCTATGCTTAACTTCAGTGATCAGACGATAACTAGCCGCCTCCTATTAATTCAGGAGTGATGCATTGGAGTGGAGTGATCATCCGTCAATGACCCCACAACATTTCTCTTCACTCCAGCCGCTCCTGACACTCCACTCCAGCCGCTCCTGACACTCCACTCCACTGAATCACCACTCCATTTGGCATGATCGTCAGTGGGCACCTTAAGGGAGATGAGCATTGACTCTTACCCTTGAAACTATCTATAGTGGGGGAACTTTAGAAAGATATAGCTGATGGGGAAACCTTTTGTTATTTTACCCACGTAAGGGGGAAGCTCAAGGCCTTTATATCAGAATTTGGCAACCTTGTGATACTGTAATATTGAGCTGGAGAAAAGGCTCTGTTTGGGAGGTCCTAGCTGAAGCTTGCCAACGACCAATCAGCACCTGCCACTTTTATATACAATGGAAGCCAATTATTGTAATCGCAAGGGGACCTGTTACCTATAACATTAAGCAAAAGAAGAAAAAGCATTAGACACAAGCCCTGATTAGGCATGAACGCAATTTATCCCAAACTGCATATTTATTAACAACTTTTCTAAAAAAACAAAATTTATTTGAAAAAGTCGTGAATTGTTGTTTGTTTGAATTTATTAACTCCTGAATATAACCCTCATTATTCATTGTGTTTTTGGAAGTTTGTTACTCTGTATTGAACACCATCTGCAATCATCCAGCTCAACAGATCACAAAACCAAATTATAAAAATCTCAACAGAGGCGTACCTAGGCTTGGTGTCACCCAGTGCGGCAAATCCTGGTGTCACCCCCCCCCCCCCACATAAACACTATTATTCAATGTGCTCCACCCTAGTCAACAAAATTTCAAATGTTTTTAGATTAATGTTTCAGGCACTGCCGGCAGCCATCGGGGGTGTGCATGCAGGCCCCATGGCCGCCATCATTAGCAGCAGTCAGCAAAGTGACAGGGGTTGGGATTTTGGTCCCTGTGGCAGATGGCTCGCCAAGCGTCCTCTGTGGGGTAGGCAAGCATCCTCCCCATGGCAAGCATGATTCAGGAGGATTCAGGTAGCTTTCCTCCAGAAAACTAGGTGAAAGGGGAATAGATCAAGGGCCTTTGGTGAGGGATACAAGCTGATACATATATGCAGTGAGTGAAGGGGGACAAAACGGGTTGGCTATAGTATTAGACAGGGAGGTGCAACAAGGGGTCACCCAGGTGAAGCGAATAAATAGCAGGCTACTGTTAGTTCCAGTAGTTTGGTGAGGAGTAGTGCTCCACCTCATCAATGCTTACACCCCAGGCGAGTCTGGATGAACCCACAAAAGTGGGTTTCTGTGCAGATTTTGAGGACTTTGTGCACTCACTAGAGGCTGAGATAGAGCAATGTCAAGAGAATGAGAACTTCGTTATCGGTGGGGATTTTACTGGTCATTTAGGCAAAGATAACCAGGGTTATGGGGATGTCTATGGGGGATGGAACAGTTAGCATAGAAGGACAGTGCATCCTCAACACAGGTGGTAAATACGTGGTTTAGTAAGAGGGACAAGCACCGCCTAATCAGTGGCATAGCCAGGTCTTAGAGCCAGGGCGAGCAGCAAGCATATTAAGAAGATGCCATTTTTCAATCTTACAAAGGCGCCATTTTCTGAAAATTTGCTCAGGGGGAGCAGTCACTCTCCCTGCACCCCCTAGCTATGCCTGCATGCCCCTGCCTGCACCTAATCACATTCCAGTCGCCAAAAGGGATATCAAAGACAGATTTTTTTATGGTTAGAGGGTGGCATAGAGTAGAGGTTCATGATTGCTGGGCAGTCCTGAGTGAAAATTTCCAAAGCGAATGTGACCATAGGCCAAATTCTATTGAAAGTGGCAGGCAAGGCACAATCTTAGAACGGAGAGCAGGCCATCAGGTGGCAGAAACTACCCACCAAAATGGAGGGATTTACCCACAAAGTGCACAGGTAGGTAGACTGGTATTGGGAAAAGGACAGTGGATGCAATGTGGGGCAGGGTCACCAGAAAAATTAGAACCTGTGGGAGTCTTAGTCCAGAGAAACAAGCAGACATGTAGGAGTCTTTGTCCAGAGAAACAAGCAGACATGTAGGAGTCTTTGTCCAGAGAAACAAGCAGACATGGTGGTGGATGGGGAAGGTAGAAGCAGCCATCAAGCAAAAGAAGGCTTCTTTCCACAGTTGGCAGGAGACAGGGGACCAGGAATCTAAGACTTAATATAGGCAGGCTAAGACCAGCACTAATAGGATCATTGCCCTGGCCAAGCACCAGAAGTATGAGGCACTCTATGAGCAGTTATGGACAAGAGAAGGGGAGGTTTTCAAACTGCCCAAGGGGAGAAATAGGGCAGCTAAAGATATACCCTGGGCTATAACAGTGAAGGATAGCAGAGGTAGGGTCCTACTCTCCCAGATGGAGGCAAAGAGGAGGTGGGAAGAGTACTTCCACAGCTTCTTGAATGCTGCAGGGGGAGACAGGGACCTTGCCACCTATCCTGCATTGGCAGGGGATGGTGAACTGTGTAACCAGGGCGCTTAGGAAAATGAAAGGTCGAAAAGCTGTAGGCCCAGGTGGAACACCCGATTCAAGTGTGGCATAGCCTAGGGAGGACAGGTATCAAGTGGCTAGGGAAACTTGTCAGGAGGATAGCCAACAGAGATAGAATGCCATTGGCATGGCGTGAGAGCTGGATAGTACCACTCTTCAAGGGCAAAGGGATGTCCAAGGGTGTGGGGAGTGGCGAATTGCGTTGGACACACCAGTTCTCGTCTCATCACTGAAGTTAAGCAGTGCAACCCCAGTTAGTACTGATATGGGTGGTCGCTTGGGAAAACTGGGTACCGCTAGTATCCAAAAATCGCGCATTAGTGCAGTGTCTATGCAGTTTCTGCATTAGAACTACACTGTGGACGGGGCTCTAATGACCTTGTAGTTGAAGGACCCTAAAACACCAACAGACAAGACGGGCCAAGGGTGTGGTAACTATAGAGATATAAAGCTGATTCCATCACTCTCTCAGGGAGAGAGTGATGGAATGTGGCCTCTGGGATAGGATTAGTGCGGGTGGGAATCAGGTATCCCACCTTTGGCAGGGCCGGATCTGGGGGTTCCAGTCCTCCACTCCTGTCTATCTTCCACAAGATCCCCGTTCACCCCACACACTGCCATGCCCTTGTGGACAACTTGCTCCCACGTCTGCTTCAGTCTCCCCTGCCTCAGCGGTTTCCAACCATCTGCATTCCTGAAAAGGACCTAAAGAGCTCCTCCTCTCTTCTGATTACGTGTCCATACCACTTCAACCTATTCTCCTTCGCGCCTATGTGGAAACCCCTCATAGGAATGATCTTGTTCCCTCAACCTATTCATAACATAGCTGGTCTAACCACTGCCCTGTAAAACTTCCCTTTCAACATGACTGGGACCCTCCTATCACATAAGACTCCGCTTGCCTGTCTCCACTTCAATCATCCCTCATTGAGTCTTTGGTTCACATCAGAGTTATCTCCCCATTGCTGTGGAACGTTGATCCTAAGTGCTTTACCTTTATGGTGTAGCCAAGGTGCGATGGACGCACGAGGTAAACAACGCAAATCCATGTTAGTACCAACGTCGGTGGTTGGTAGTGAACGTTGGGTGGTGCTAATTTCCCCTTTCCTATGCCCCCTACACCTAGCCCCTCCTTTGGGTTTGGCCTGTTATGGCTGCTTGGCTTACTCCCCAACCTGATAGTGTAACATACACCTACTAATACTACTCTTGCACCTTTTTCACCAGTTGGCCTCTACTGGGAAGCCCCCAGTATTTCCCCAAGATGTTCATGCCCTGGCTGTTACCCTTCTTCATTGACCTGGGGAAAGCTTATTACAGTGTGCTAATACCCCAACAAAGTCACATTAGTGTAGTGGCTGTGCAGTCTCTGCATTAGAAATATGCAGTGGACAGGGCTCTAGTGACCTTGTAGTCAAAAAGCCCTAAAATACCAACGAACTAAACGAGTTTATGTGAATCCACTAGCTAGACTGTGTCTAATACAAAATTCACATTCATTGAAACTAAAATTCAAATTGGTGTAGAGCTGTAGGAAAAGGTTGGATCTGAAACTTTGCAATAGTGTCACCCCCTGAAATAGTGTCACCCGGTGCGGTCCGCACCCCCCCCCCCCCTCGGTACGCCTCTGCAATCAATGATTTCCTAAAACTTTTCAGAAATCATATCTTTACCATTTTTCATTGGCACGTCTTCCTCTGCCATTTATGTTTCAGCCTTCTATAGGTAGAACCACCGGTGTGGTGAGTGAGGTCACTTTCAAGAATTTTAAGCTTCAGGGATTTCTCAACATTCATGAAAAAGTGTTCCAAGACTTTTTTTTTTGCACGTGCATGACGTCAATAAGATAGTTGCTGAAGCATATCACGTATTTGTTACTTTCCTTTTTGACGTGTATTAACAAAGCTCATACTTGTTGACACAAAGGAACGAAGTTTCGGTTGTTGTTGTTGTTGTTGCTTGTTGGTGTTTTAGGGCTCTTCAAAGAAGTTTGGGTAGAGTAGCATGCTTGGTTGGGGTCAAGGTTGGCCATCTAGGGGTGGAGGAGTCCCAAAGCCATAATGAACTAAGCGCTATCATTGAAAGTTTTTGTTATATATTTTATGTAATTACTAATACTTTTGATGAATCTTCAACCCTATGGTGCAGGGGATTAGACCCCCAGTGCCAGCGGCCGTCAGGGGTAAGCGAGTGGGTCGCGGGCCGTCGTTATCATGCGTCCGCAATGTCATGGGGGTGGTGACATCGGCTCCCATGGTAGCTAATTCATCAAGTGTCTTCTGTGGGGGTAGGCCCGAATCCCCCACGGACAACCCGGCCAATATTTCTGTGGATTCCAGACGTCTGGCTAGGGTGCCCCCAGTCAGATCAATTAAATTTAGAAAAGGGGCTACTCTTAGATTGGGACGTGGAATGTGGGGACTTTTGGAATCCTAAAGCATATGAGGATTAGGGTAGCTTTCTTACAAGAAACTAGTTGGAAGGGGGATAGATAAAGGGTTCTTGGGGAGGGACACAAGCTTATATATACTGCTAGTGAAGGAGGACGAAACGGGATAGAATAGTATTGAACAGTGAGCTGCAGCAAGGGGTCACCCTAGTTAAAAGAATAATATTAGGCTAATGTAAGTTACAGTAGTTTGGCAGGGAGTAGTGCTCTACCTCATCAGTGCATATGCCCCTCAAGCTGGCCTTGATCCCACTAAGGTGGGTTTCTGGAGGGACTTTGATGAGTTGGTGCACTCACTAGATTTGCAGGTAAGGCAGTGTAAAACGAATGAACGTCTATTTATTGATGGGAACTTTAATGGTCATGTAGGCAAGGATAGTCAGGGATATGAGGAGGTTCATGGGGATGGAGGTATGGAACAGTTAGCATAGAAGGGTAGTGAAATCTTGGCATAGCAAAAGCACATAACCTTGCATTGGCAAATAAGTGATCTAGGCAGAGGGACACGCCCCTGATCACATTCCCCAAGTGATGTTACAGATAGATTTCTTTATGTCACAGGGCAGCATAGAGCAGAGGTTCTTGATTGCTGGGCACTCTCTAGTCAGAATTTTCAAAATGAATGTGGCCATAGGTTACTTATGTTAGAAATCCTGGTAAAAGTGGCAGGCAAGGCACATTCTTGGAAAGGAGAGCAGGTCATCAGATGGTGGAAATTGCCCACCAAAAGGGAGGAATTCACACAAGAAGTACACAGGCAGATAGACTGGAATTGTGAAGGGACACCAGATGTGATGTGGTCAGGGTACCAGAAAATTTTGAAAATGTGGGAAAGCCATTTTAGGCCAGGATAGAGTAGGAGGTACATTCCTGGACAGGCAGACATGGTGATGGTGGTGGACAGCGTAACAGAGGAGAAAGTAGTCAGTGCCCTTAGGAAGATGAAAAGTCAAAAAGCTGTAGGTCCCAACAGAGTCCCCATTGAAGTGTGGAACTAGGGAAACTTTTCAATAGTGGTGATAGAATGTAATCTGCATGGTGTGAGAATTGGATAGTACCACTATTCAAGGGCAAAGAAGATGTCCAAGATTGTGGTAACTATAGAGGTATTAAGCTAATGAGCCATTTCATGAAGCTCTGGGAGAGAGTAATGGAATGTCGCTTTCAGGATAGAACTAGTGTCTGTGGAAATCAGTTTGGGTTCATGCCAGGTAGGTCCACAATGGAACCAATCTTCATTCTGAGGCAGATGATAGAAAAGAATAGGGCAACAAAGACATCCCCATGCCATCTTTATTGGCATGGAGAAGGCTTATGATAGTGTTCAATGACAGGAAGTTTGGGAGGGATTATGAAAAAGGATGGTAGAAGAAGGGTTTATTTGAATACTTACAGATACATATGAAAGTTCCATAGCCAGGGTAAGGGCACCTTGGGGAAATACTGGAGGCTTCCTAGTGAAGGTTGGGTTGCACCAAAGTTCAGCACTAAGGGAGGAGGGTGCCAATCAAGTTGAAAAGGAAGTTCTACAGGGATGTGGTTAGACCAGCTATGCTATATGGATCAGAGTGTTGGGCAGTGAGGAAAAGCCACATAAATAGAATGCAAGTAGCCAGGATGCGAATGCTGCAGTACATGAGTGGGGGGACCAAGAGGTGATAGAATTAGGAACGAGTATCTTCGACATAGCCTAGGGGTGGGGTGCATAGCAGAAAAAATGAGGGAGGGCAGGATGATGTGGTATTGACACATAATTAGAATGGGGGAGGAGGAGCTCGTTAGGTCTATTTCAAGAATGCTGGTGGTTGGAAGCACGTGGAAGCAGGTTATCCATAAGGATAAGCTAGTGTGTGGGGTGGACAGGGACGTTGTGGGAGATAAACGGGAGTGGAGGGCTAGAACCCACATACCCGACACTGCCACAGGGGAAAGGGTATGATGATGATGTTTGAGTAAATTTGATTTATTGTTAGAAATGGAATTTTTCCCTCTTCCTTCTGGCCTTGAAATTGGTCCTTGTCCTTCTACTCTTATGAATTTCTGCAAAAATAAAAAAAGTAATACTTTTCCTACCTAGATGGCATAGATGGCTGGCGCCTCCATTGAATAAAGATGGCTGCTTCATGATGACGTCACTGGTAAGTCATGCATCATAAATTTAGTTCATAGTGGTCTTGATAATTAATATTCTTTGATGGATCTTGTGGTTCGTTCAGTTCTTCACAGACTCAGTGAACTTCAGGTAAGTTCTTCTTATGAGTTGATCACATCTGATCGAATGTTTGGACTTCCTTCACTGCCTTCTTTCCATTTTCTTTTGAACACATCTCATCCTTTTATAAAATTTCTTAATACTGTATAAATAGTTGGCATAAAGCAAGGTAACCTGACCCAGGGTCAGCATGGAGCATGCCGCCATTTTTCATTTTTCCTTGACCAAATGCACAGACCATGCTTTTATTTTGGTTATGTTGGTCACCCTTTGGTCTGACCAAAGTGACCAAAGCAACTGACGAAACTGGTTTGTGCCATACTGTAACACGTTTTTCAGAAACAATGTAACCAAAATTGACCTGGTCAATTGTAGAATCTTGAAGTGGTTGAATGTTGAATTTGTAGTATACACTAGGAATGGTTTTCAGCATAAGCGTAACAGCATTCATTTTCAACAGCGTGGGGTGGAGCAAGTGCAGTTGCCCCTACGTCATTTTTTTGTCACTCGTATGATGACAAGTCTTACGCTATGCATGAAAGGGGCCAAAAACGCCAAGTGTACACCACACGTAGCATTATGGTTTGTATGTTGAGGTCAAAATGGGATATGAAAGAAGTTTGTATCCTGAAAATTTCGTATGCAGAGAGGTTCATAACTCGAGGTACTGCTGCACAATATTTATTATATCTTTGTTAAGTAAAGAATAGTATCACGGAAAATTCCTCTGGTTGGTATTAATCAGTGTGAGCAACGAACTTGCATTTCCTTAGAAAGTTTCCTTAAATCTATTTGCAATTAGTCAGTTTTAAATTAAGGCACGATTTGAAGATGGCATCATTAAGTTGGATCTTAAATTTAGATTTAACGAAATTCATGTTAGAAAAAATTTGCTCACGTGAATATCTACACCTGAAGATACGTACAACATCATCATCAGCCCCTTATTCCGCCTGTGGCAGGGTCGGGTCTACGGGTTCTAGCCCTCCACTCCCGTCTATTTCCCACCAACTCCCCGTCCACCTCACACTGCCATATCCTTACATACAACCTGCTTCCACGTCTGCTTCGGTCTCCTCCTGCCCCGGGTGCTTCCGACCACCTGCATTCCTGAAATGGACGTAACAAGCTCCTTCTCTTCTCTTTAGTTGTCCATACCGCCTTAACCTATTCTCCTTCATTTTTTCGGCGATGTCCACCACCTCCAGGCTACCTCTAATCCTACACCACGAAGTGATAATTTTTCAACTCCAAATACCAGTCCAGAAAACTACACCAAGTATTGAATAGGGCCACATGCAAGTATCCATAAACCCGCACGCTGTCTACCTCTGGTCAGCCCCTTAAAGGCAGTTTTCAAAGAAACAGCTCTAAAATCTAGAAAATATATTTGAAAATTCTGTATTTAACTCGCTGACAGTAGATATCCCACGCTTCTCCAAAGGTTTCCCGACAAAATTGGTCATCCCGAAGAGTTCGATGCGTCAACACGCTGATATGATAAATGGAATAAGCATATGGTAGAAGACTATTAAAACCTAATGTGTAAACAATTCATAATATTTTTTCAGTATTTCTTAAGCTAATGATATCAACGACATTATTATTATGGACACATACCGGAATACATGCACCAAGATAACCCTAGTGTGATGTCAGCAAAATAGTTAGGATGCCTAACCCAACCCCACCATCCATCTGCTAGCAATAGTTTCCCATCTTTAGCTGGAATGACTTTTAACTCTAAAAACGAAAAAGTAATCAAAACCACATTATTATCTCAAGGGTCCTGAGGTTTGTACATATGCATGCATTTTAACTTACCCTTCGTATCAGTATTATGGTTTCTACGAGTAAAGTAATGTTTCTCATCATTCGCCACTCGGAACAAAGCGTATGCGGAAACTATTAAATTAAAAAGATAAATAAAAATATTGGCCATGTGATGTGAATATATTGAAAATCATTTCCACTGATATACCTGTCACAATAAAAAGAGGAAACAGCGCTATGTATGGAAGTTGATAATGCTGTTGTAATAAAAATCGTGGTGTCGTTGTAAATATAACCGGCACGAAAACGAGATCACCGTACACCAGCATAAATCCTAATCCTTCAGTGGTGATGTCCAGAGTGGTCAGCACAGCCTCCTAATAGTTTAAGTAACAACATGCAATATAATATCGTAAAAGAGTGCGACAGATATTTAATATTGGCATTCACTAGTTTTCTACCTCAAAATATACAGCATCCCAAACATAAATAAACTGTCCAATGCAGCAGAGTAACAATGTGGGGTTGACGTATCCGTGATCTTTATAGTCCTTTGTAAGAAGTGCTAAATTGATTGCCACCTATTGAAAAATACAATAAAAGGTTCTCAATTATTCACGCTAAAATTAAATATCACTAATTACAGATGATCATACCCATCCAATGAGCCCAGGACGCAATTCAAAAAATACTTTAATATCAAAATGGCCAATACGAGGATTTTGTTCGCGACCCATAAAATAATCATACATTACATTTCCTAAATAGAAAATAACACATTTAAAAGCCATTCTGTTGGGAGGAATGTACCATTTTCATTTTTAACGCCAAAAATTTCTTTACCTGTACATCCAAGTGGATTTAAATGAGATTCCGGGACAGTGAATGATTTTATATACAAAAATAATGAGAATAGATGACTAAAGATGATAGCCGTCACATGTATTGCAAAAAATTTCTCATGAACAATATCTAACGGAAAATCCAAATAGATCAGCAGTGCCAATGCTACCAGAGAAATCACCAAGGCGTGTATTCCTTTTCGGCCACAAACGAAAAACAAATCCGGAACTGTTATTATGGTGTAGGATGAGATGAATTAAAATACAGTATAGTAATTCTTACCATTTAGACGATACTTGAGTCTCTTGCCATTTGCGATTGGTTCTCCTTCTACTACTTGACCAAGTGGGAGAGAAAATAATATTGCTTGAAAGATGATCCATCCCAAATAAATACCTGCAGCTTCAATATCCAAGTATGCTGATAGTTGTGTTGGAAATGAAGGAATCTGTAGTAAAGTGCAACTGTCCTACAAAGTGACAAATATTCTTACATTTAGTATGCTTTGTTTATTCAAAACGACAAATAAATAGTCAATGGAAATTAGTTAAGTATAATAGTGATGAATGAGAAAATCGACTAATAAACTTTGTTTTTGTTAAAATTAGTCCCCGATTTCTTTTATTTTGATAACTCGCAAGTTATCTGACTATTACAAACTTTTGTGGTCTTAGTTGCTGGGCCAATTTATCATTCAGCATTTTAGCCGCTTAACCCTGAACTCTTTCTTACTGTGCTTCAGTCATACATTTGTAATGTAGGTGAACCTTTATTACCTTTGAACAAAGTGTGTGAATTGTCAAAATAAATATCGGCAACACAATACATATTAGTTTTGCACCGAATGGACCACCAAAATGGAACTGTGCCTTCTTCTTTATTGTTGGCGATCCACCTTTATGACGTGAAATCGACGTAACTCCATTCTGGAAAAGATAAATAACTTTACTATGAAATAAAAATTTCTTGGTGTTAGTCCACCTGTGAGATCCAGGGTCGTTGCGTGTCCCCCAAATCGACTACTAAAGGTTTTCCTAGGACCCTAGGACTGCAAAAGGCCTACCAGAAAAACCCTGGGGATGATTGTCACATTGTGAAAGTACATTCGAAAGTAACTTATTATAAGTGTTATTAAACCTTAAATATTTAGTTAGATTACTATTTCAGTCTCTGAATTATTATAGGGAGCGGCTTATTGCGCAATTCTAGTTAGTACTGACAATGGGAGGCCGCTTGGGAAAACTGGGTACTGTTAATACCCAGAATTCGTCGCATTAGTGTAGTGCTTCTGCAGTCTATATGCATCAGAACTACGCAGTGGACGGGGCTCTAATGACCTTGTAGTTGAAGGGCCCTAAAATGCCAACGAACATCTGAATTACTGTGTTATCAAAATACAAATTTTTGGTTTTATTGTGTTTTCAATAAAAAATTTTGAAGCGTTTAAAATATCCGTGATGAGTGGTTGTCACATAAATTTATTACTTGGATTGGTTTGTGGGTTGGGGTGTAAGCCAGGCAGCCATAACAGGTCAACCCCTTAGGAGGCTGCCCGCGGGAGATGAGGAGGTAGGTGAAAGGACGAGGGTTAATTTGCAGCACCCAACGTTCTTTACCAACCACCCAAGTTGGTGGGAGCGGCGAGTTGCGTTGGACACACCAGTTCTCGTCTGATCACTGAAGTTAAGCAACGCAAGCCCAGTTAGTACTGACATGGGTGGTCGCTCGGGAAAGCTGGTACTGCTAATACCCAATAATCGTCGCATTAGTGTAGTGTCTGTGCAGTATATGCATTAGAACTATACAGTGGACGGGTCTCTAATGACCTTGTAGTTGACGGGACCTTAAACTCCAACAAACAAACAAAAACCCAAGTTGGTATTGACGTGGGTGTGCGCTGCTTAACTTCAGTGATCTAACGGGAACTGGTGTGCCCAACGCAACTTGGCCGCACCCAACGCAATTACGACAGAAAAGTTTTTTTTCCTGAAAAGCTCCTTATAGCTATGGTCTCAAAACTGCAGGAAAATATAGCCAAGGATACGCGCTCAATGATATTATCATGACTGGAAGTTAAACTGTACACCCTGTCTCTTCAAAGTTTAAAAAGCAAAAATTGGGACAACCTGCTCCGGTCTCCCCTTCTGTCTCTTCTTAATTTATTTTCAAGTGCAGATCTCAATCTTGAGATACATTTTTAAGTTTTAAAACCTGTTTATCTTCAATCTAAATAATTTGGGACAATAGACTGCGAGGGTTTGTAATGTGAGATTTATTTATAATCCACAAAATGAACTACTGTTACAGTTTATTTGATATCTCCAATAATACTGTGCTGTCTTGCAGCGCCCTCTACAGGAAACGTCATTTCAGAGGAGAGTAATGTCGTGGCTCCGTGTGGTGTGTACTATGTCAGCTGCACGTAAAATTTCCAGGTGTACCATCTCGCCCCCCTTAGTCGCTGGAGGACACGTGCCCCAATAAAGGGAGTCGGCTGCTTAAAAATGCCGCCCAATAGATCGCCCATGTGTTCCAGTGGGATGAACTGGCACCCACTCTGCCATTGCGGGAAAAGGGTCAATTGGTGCTTTTTTGCTTTGCTTAGCGCAGTACCGGTATTTGAATATTGTCGTAGGATATGTGCAGAGAAATCTGAATTTACAGTGATGTCATATTCATCTTAAATAATGATCATAAAAGTAGGTAATTCGGAGCACATGTATAAAATAAAACCAAATGTCCAGCATTTCAATATTTCTTGTGGAGTTATGTAATTTTGAATTAGCATAACTGTTTTAGTTTTTTTTTTCTCCATGTTTAATGTTAAACTTTTCTAACATGAAGGTGTTACATCTCACTCTATTAATTTTATGCCATAAACATTTCTGTTTATAAAACTGAAATAAGACATTAAATGCATGCAATACTTACTTTTGCTCGGTTACAGATTTTCTCACTTTGATTATCCTTGCTGATTTCTGTCTTGTACAAATTGATTTGAGATGGCATAATGATCAGTCAGTTTTTTTCTCTCTCTCTCTATTCTTTAGCTATTATAACCGTTTCCACAATGATTCAATAATAAATAGGCTTTTTACTAATCATGAGATTCTCACCTGACTTTTCAAAATGCAAAATCTCATAGGTAAGTTATAATGATCAGCCTTATATATGGTATTGTTGATGATGTCACTTTAGGACTACTTTTATGACGGTTAGTTTCTCGCAAAATAAATGAATAGAAATTGATGTGTCATCAATTGAAGAATCGACACAAGGAAAGTTTTTTTCTTCCTTTGGTGATATCTCAATTTGTCGTTAACTTTTTGGATGCCGTTTATTTTGAATTTAAAACGTTTTCTCTTCAACAACACAATGGATCATACTTGTTCCTTGAAATGTTTTAAATTAAGGGTGTTAGATATTTTAGCTGTTTGTAAATATATTTTTAACGTCCAGTGCATTATTTAAGTCAGGAGGCTATCTTAATGTTTTATATGCGTGTGAAACCCCCGCCTCCGTGGCGCAGAGGAGAGGTCCCAATGCGCCTGCCGTTAGATGGGAAGTAAGGGAAATCTTGGGTCTTAGTGGCTGCTGCCTGTTTAACTCCACTGATTTACTGTTTGTTGGTGTTTTAGGGCCCTTCAACCACAAGGTCATTAGAGCCCCGTCCACAGTGTAGTTCTAATTCAGAGATTGCACAGACGCTACACTAATGCGACGATTTTTGGGTATTAGCAGTACCCAGTTTTCCCAAGCGGCCACCCATGTCAGTCAGTGCTAGCTGGGGTTGCGCTGCTTAACTTCAGTGATCAAACGAGAACTGGTGTGTCCAACGCAATTCATTGCTCCCCACTGATGTACTGAATGGTGTGAAATGATTTTAATAAATGTTTATTTATGACCAAGTACTGTATGTGTCGGTATGATGAAATGGAGGAAGATCATTTGAACCTAGACAATTTCAGACAAGGAAAATCATTAGTCAGCGCAAATAAATGATTGACTGTCACTAGTTGCAAATAGCAGTTACTATTTCGTGGCTAGACTTTGGTTATAGATTTATGTCCTGATTACTAGCTATAGCCAAGTTAAGATATTTTGTATTCAAGAGTAGCTGGGAGAATTTGGGTGAAATTACTAACCAGTTGGACTACTTCACCACCAACAAACCAAACCAAATGCACTTATTTCAAATCTTCGCCATTGTGTTTTCTTCCGTATTTAACAATGCAAACCAGGGTAGAATCAGTATGTTGGAGCTACTTTTAAAAGGGACTTGGGACCACATGATTACTTTTGGCTAGGAATGCTCATATTCAAATGATATTCAATACTTCTTTTTAATTGACTTCTAGACTGTAATTACCTTTAGGCCAGAATTTTTCTTCACAGATATGGACAACGGCAAGACCTCCGAGGTTAGGGGTCTTGACTACGGTCACCATATAAATAATATCTGGGGCTCTCTGAATTAGTCATCTCTTTTTTGTTACAGGATACGAGTGAATCCCTGCAGTTGACTGATCTAGTAATCCTTCTGTCCACTTTCTTCATTAGTCAAACAACCTTTCCACAGCTCGAAAAGATGAATAACCAGCTAAAATTAAGGGCGTGAAGTTCTTTATAACAGTACAGTAATTTAAATCCCCATGAGGACCACCATCCTGAGTTAATGGATCTAGTTGCGGATCTGTATTGCGTTGGACACACCAGTGCTCGTCTTATCACTGAAGTTAAGCAACGCAACTCCAGCTAGTATTAACATGAGTGGCTGCTTGGGAAAACTGGGTACCGCTAATACCCAAAAATCGTCGCATTAGCGTAGTGTCTGTATCAGGGAGATATGGCGGAATGAAAAAGTTGAGACAGCCAGTCATAGAAGAAAATGCAACCTTTTACCAAGAAAGGAGACTGGAAGCTGCGAATCAGAATTAAGGTTTTATTACTGTATAATGAAGTAAGTTTCAAAGCGTAAATGACTGTGGCTAATGTTCCCTTTCATTTCTTATACAGTAGTTGATTAAAAAAAACTTCCGCCCTGAGCATTAGAGACCTGAGAATTACAGTGCATTTTTGAAAAATACATTTAACCAAGTATTTATAATAAAAAATTAAAATTGTCAGCCACAGAATTATCCAATACTCTCCACAGCATCTCAGAATAAAGGGTACGTTGGCCAAGGCCCCCACTTTCTACAGCCGTACAGCGGGCCCTCGGGCCAGCACTTCATGGGGGGGCCCCCTCTTCTTTGCGATATAACCAGTTGTTTTTCTACAGCACCACCGAAAAATCAACAAGTTAGAATAAAACTACCATAGAGGCTAAAGGCTAGAAGAGAGAAGATACAGTATATAAACTGGTCAAAGGCTAAGACGAGTGGAGCCATCTCTTGACCAAGGAGTATGAGAGCGATTGTTGTTTGGTTGGTGTTTAAGGTCCCGTCAACTACAAGGTCATTAGAGACCCGTCCACTGCATAGTTCTAGTGCATAGTCTGCACAGACACTACACTAATGCGACGATTATTGGGTATTAGCAGTACCCAGCTTTCCCGAGCGACCACCCATGTCAGTACTAACTGGGCTTGCGTTGCTTAACTTCAGTGATCAGACGAGAACTGGTGTGTCCAACGCAACTCGCCGCTCTATGAGAGCGAGATGATGCAATAGTAAAATCTTTTAAGATAAACGTGTACAGCAATTGTCTCTAAAACAGTTATTCTTAAAGAGGGAACTGTTCAGCCCCATTAGCGGGCTTCAAAACTTAAGAAATGGGCCTCAGACGGGCTTGAAGAGGGCCTGAAAATTGAAATAGCCTATGGTCTCTCAATATCTAAATCTGGCACTGATTACGACTAGTGTCCATATGCACTAATCGCATCGTGTGCATGATTATGAGAGGGTTTCAATTTTCTTATCTACATTTTAGGGAGAGAGTCTTCCTCCAATCTTGATGACAGAAGTTACAGATTCTATCCTGGTCAAGGCGGGTGGCTTCTTTCGGACACCTTCATGAACCTTCCGTCGGATAAGAAGTAAATCCATAGCTCCATGTGGTGTGTACGACGTTACCTGCACGTCCTCCATGTGTTCTGATGGGACAAATGAATACCCGGATTTGCATTAGGCGGCAAAAGGGATTTGGGTTTGAAATTGCAATTACTGTAAATATCTTTTGCAATACGACTCGTAACACTTCCCATTGTCAAGGCTCACTATACAGTATATCAACCTTGGGAATTGGTATGGGCTTGACGTCACGAGTCAACAGACCAACCATTTTGAAATACGATTTCGGCACGTCCTTATCACATGTATACCCTAAAATTATAATATCACCATCGCAAATATGGCAATTGTTGGAAATTTACGCAATAGTTGGAGACTATTACTGTCGTCGTGTGTGAAACCTTCGAGTTGTGTACCTGTTTATCGAAATTCGTCCTCTGTTGGAAAATTACGACTTGATGGCAAAGTAGCTATCGTAACTGGATCTACAGATGGGTAAGAAATTTTATTTAAAAGTGATGCAGATCACCACTAATATATACAATATACGTATATTTATATCTAAGGCTGCACTTTAACCTGAGTGTAATTTCATCTCTTCAGCATCGGGTTTGCCATATCTCGTCGTCTTGCTCAAGAAGGTGCTCGTGTAGTCATTAGTAGTCGAAAACAAAACAATGTTGACAATGCTGTTAAGACCCTACGTGACGAGGGGTTATCAAATGTCACCGGTATTATTTGTCATGTTGGAAAGAAGACGGATCGAGACGCACTCGTTGAACACGTAAGTAATTTATTTACTGCTAAATTACTTTTTTTAGAACAGAAAACGGTGCCCAGAAAACATCTTCGTAAATTAAATCCCGCAAAGGATATGAGCACACACCTTGGTAGTTTTGGCAGCGTAGCATATCGCAAATAGCCCGAAGATGCAGTACTGTACTTTCAAACTATAAGGCACCATCAAAAAATTTGAAGGTAGTTATAGTAATATAGCCAGTGGCACAATCCCTTTACAAAGACTGACAGAGAAATCAACTGCACAATATTAGTGCCGTGCATGAAGGGTTAAGGAAGGAAAGTGTGATAGTCGAAATTGAAACCTGATGACCGGCACAGATGGAGCTAGCGAATATTGACAGCAGGGGAGCAATAATGAAGTTCACAACCTCGGAACTACAATTATGGATTGTGAATGAACATTAGTTGAGAAGTTTGAAATAATATGAAACTTCTGACATGGTAGTATCCATGGTAGCAACTTTGTTACAGTTTATATTAAGTACCACGTATTATACAATTTTTTTTCAGGCACTAAAACAACATGGTCACATAGATATTTTGGTAGCGAATGCTGGAATGAATCCATATTTTGGACGAACTTTGGATGTGAGTTCTGTTGTGCTTAAGCAGCATTGTTGCTAATGATGTGAATGGTTTCATTTATGTTGTTTTTTTATGTACAAGACACCAGAAGCGACTTGGGATAAAATATTTGATATTAATCTTAAATCTGCATTCCTGTTAACACAACAAGTTGTTCCACACATGGAAAGCAGAGGGTTTGTAACTATTTCGACCTTAAATGAGACCTAGTTTTGCTTGCCAAGTATCCTAATTCGAGACGGTATTATTCTTGTTAGTTCTGGTGCCATTGTATATGTTTCATCATTTGCTGGCTATAATCCTGTAAAGGAAATTGGTGCATATTCTATTACCAAAACTGCGTTACTTGCATTAACCAAAATTATTGCTGCAGAATGTGGGCCGCATAATATTCGAGTGAACTGCATAGCTCCCGGATTAATTAAAACTCACCTTTCCGAAGCGGTAGATATTTTTTCATGTATTAGTGTAGTAACAGTTTATGGTTCTTTTTGTCTGTGGTTCAATGTTGCCCTCACTGTAGACATAACATTTATTTTGACAGATGTGGACATCGGATAGTGTTAGAGAAAATTTTGAAGAGCAAACAATGCTAAAAAGGTAGCACTGCTAATCGTGCAAGTACGTTTTTGATAATTTATTACTTTTATTTATTTTTTTCCCCGATACTAGAGTTGGTGAACCAGTGGAAATGGCAGGATTAGTGGCATTCCTATGTTCTGATGATGCATCATATATAACAGGAGAAGTTGTTACTGCATCAGGTGGAATACATTCGCGTTTATAAACATACTTTCAAATATTAATAATTCTATATAAAAAATTATAAATTCTGTAAAAATTCTATATTGAAACTACCTACTAATGTTTTAATAATACGAGAGAGATCTCAGTATTCAGCCAAATGCTCATAAATGTATTCAATTTTAATTACAAAAATATATATTTTTTAATATGTATGTATGTCCTTCCTGTTGTTTTCAAAGTGCGTACTTGTTCAGAGGTGTCTAAGAGGTCAGCAGAATTGCCAGATTAAGGTTTTTATGAGTTGTATGACTGTTGGACTGCCAGGTACTGTTCTGTCAGCATTTCATTTTTAATAAGCGTTATGCCAAAAAAATTTCCAAATTGTGAATCGATGCCTTGTGGATTAATTTTGCACGCAGTTAATTGCTCTGTAACTCTTCTGCCTGTCACAACTTATGTGGCTTTGCAGAATTACTGAGTATGCTTGCATTTTAAATGACTTTACAAGTCAGCGATTTATTACTTGTTGAGATGAACATGCCTCAATTGTTTTCATACCTTGACTTACACCCGAGTCTAGTGTTGAGATGTATGGTTCAGCAGACCTAATGCTAACAAACCACATCCTCTGCTCTCCTTGATCTTTCATCATTGGAGTTGTCCGAGGCATGTATCAGTACCCTGGCAATCACATGGACTCCAAGATCAGTCATCTACATGAGGATGCTCCCTGAACATCTTACCACCATCCGTGTCATCTCCCTAATATTCTTTCAGATGTTTTGATTCCAAGTGGCTGATAAAGTGGAGAAATTCGACAAAACATTGGAAATGCCCTACCACCATTGGTGCTAGTGATTTGCATCAATGAAGGACTTTCATCTTTCGTTGTTCTGAGCACCTCTTTAGTGTCAGAATAAGCATTCATCTTGTGAAGAACACTTCTGATTGTTTGTGGTGTCACAACTGTTTCTGATGTCAAAGCAATGTGTGAGGCCACTGCTTGAGCAGATGCTTGTGTGTTTTTCAAGACATTATATTAAATATTGTTTCATTTTACAAATGTTTTTCGTACTTTCATAAAATATAGCATGTGAGAATTTTTGTAAATATAATACGAAAGATTTGATTAAATTAAATAATTTGTAAAAAAGAAATTTTAGGTTGCTCAAATACTTTTTTCATAAACATCTCCATTTCAACACTAGAAATGAAAAAATGGAATACAGTATTATTAAATTCTATTTCATCCGACCATTGTTCGCTTTCGTCCTCGTAATCTTATTTCTTTCAGCTTATTAAAAACGTCACTACCATTAATGCTCTCTTTCACATAAATGTCTATCAACAAATCTAAAATCCATTGCATCGTTGGATGAGTGCTGATAAATGCTTTTTCAAGAACATACAAATCTACTCCCTTATCTTCAGGGCAGGACTGTATGTAACTTAATCCAAAGTCAATTAAAATAATATTTGATTCCTCAGAAGCAGGGTATAGAAGCATGTTGGATGTTGTTAGATCCCCATGAATAATGTTGTTATTATGCATTTTGACTAATGTTCTTCCAATGTTCTCTGCTAATATGGTGAACTTGCCATTGACATCGCCGTTGCTTCCTACCGTGTCGTTAATGAACTCCTTCACTGTTATACATTCTTTCATATATTCCAACCATATACTTGAGGTACTAATATCCACGAAATAGATGGATGGGGTTTGAATACCTGCAAGAATATTACGTAGTGAATTTCACTAGAAATGCCATGTGACAATCCCAGCTGAAAGCCGGTGTGCATCTACAGTATACCTGCCATCGAACATCGCATCAGTGCTCTAACTTCGGCTCGAGTTCTTTCCTTACAAAGGGTATCATCTAGAACTGAATGCCTATATTTCTTGGAAAACCTCTGTTTAATTAAGGCCGGCCTTCCAAAAAATTGTGCTTCGTAAATTTTTGCTTCGGCTCCTTGCTTTAAGAAACTTCGGTGAGCAGCAGCCATTTCTATACACACCGTAGTTTAGTCGACAGCGAATACTTGTTTCCTTCTGAGTATCCGTAATATTTTTGTAGTTGAACCATTAGACGGCTTGGTTGAACTGTTGATGTGTATAAAGTTGTCAGTTAAGTGTTATGTGTATTGGCCTCGTAAAACAAGACTTGAAAAGTATCATTGAAGGTCAACCAAACGTTATGATTTAAGATTAGTATCTAAAGAACTCATATTACCACAATATAATTCAACAGTATTATGGAATGATGTTACTTCCGGTAAGACACATGTTCTTCTTTAAAACCCGAGAACAAGGGTGATTTCCATTTAATTTGAGAAGGTGACAGACGTGTCATCTTGTCGCCGTACGGTTATTTATTTATCATTTAATAAGCGATATTTCTAGGTTTGGGTGGCTTCTCTGCTCACGCAAAATTCTGAAACGAATTCTTAGCTTCAATGGTTTGGGGAATGTAAGGATGATAGGGTGTAGATGAGGCTAACTCTCCTTTCCAGGTCGTGCATGACAGTCATCATCGTCATACCCTTATCCCGCCTGTGGCCGGGTCGGTTCTGTAGGGTTCTAGCCCTCCACTCCCGTCTATCTCTCACCAGATCCCCGTCCATCCCACACACTACCATATCCTTACGGACAACCTGCTCCCACGTCTGCTTCGGTCTCCCCCTGCCCCGGTTGCTTCCAACCACCTGCATTCCTGTAATGGACCTAACGAGCTCCTCATCCCCTCTTCTCATTCCGTGTCCATACCACTTCAACCTACTCTCGCTCATCTTGTCCGCGATGTCCCCCACTCCCAGGCTACCTCTAATATACTCATTCCCAACTCTTGACAGCTCTTGACACCCCGCTCATATACCGCAGCATTCGCATCTCGGCTACTTCCATTCTATTGATGTGGCTCTTTCTCACTGCTCCACACTGAAACATAGCATAGCGGGCCTAACCATGGCCCTGTAAAACTTCCCTTTCAACTTGAATGGAACCCACCTATTACACAGGACTCCACTTCAACCATCCCCCATTGATTCTATGGGTCACGTCCGAGTCTATCTCCCCATTACTTTGGAATGTTGAAGCTAAGTACCTTTGTCACATTGTCGCCTATGACAGTAAAAAGAAATAAACCTCCTCAGTAGCTTACGAGAGTTCGATCATGGCAAAGGATTCATATGTGATTTATTTCTTATAAAAGGGGTATATAATTAATGCTATATTTAATTAATATCACCTACACTTTAAAGGAGAAATGTGTATCTCAACAGAATTCTCGAATATATGCCCCTATATAAAAATCCCTATGCTCATTGTCGGTCTACTGTTCGTTGGGGTATTCCACCGACGCCAGGCAGTGTACTCCTACACCTGGAAATTTTGCTTCATCTACCCGTTGCATAGTAGAGTTCATTTACGTGCAATTGTCATCGTACATCACACGGGACCTCGGTTTTACTTCTTCTATGAAAGAAGGTGCCCTATGGGCTTCTCTCTCGCCCGAAAGATGCCAATACACCTGGATCCATTTAGAACCCGGAATAACTCATGCAGTAAATCAAGCACGTTACCTATTACGCCACCAAGGCGAGTCTACTCTCCTATATGCATAGTTTTTTCCCTACTAGAATTGTCTACCTGTATTTAGAGTTAAAAGCTTTTTAGATTTTTTGATGTTGCACACTGAGACCCACAGGGAACTCAGCCGGATTAAGTGATAAATCCTTATTTAATATTTGTTGGATGTTATTTCTGACAGATCGATAAAAAGGTGTGTGTTACAGCCGAATTGGGTAGTTAATATCACATGACATATGACGTTGCCAACGCAACGACTCTTCTAAGCGTTTGCTTAATCCTTTGTCAGTCCGGTCTCTGTCTTGAGTGAATGCAAAGTATGAAAGCATCATTTCAGTTTTGAAGTGCAATAGCCAGAAGCTTAACTTTTGGATAAAGCAAGGTAACAGGTGGTTAGCTGGGGTCCTGTAAAATTATACGGTAATATCTGTGTATTTATTATATTCGTTGTCATACGTGCCATTCATACGTGTCTATTCAAATTTAAAAACAAAAAAAGCCCGTGAATGACATTTTTAATCCGAACATATGTTTGAAAATTTTTGTTTTCCTGGTTTCGACGGGTAATTAACATCAAGAATTTATTAGGTATAGTATTATTATGTACTGTTGTGTGACAATTATTTTCTTAAATAAAGTGATTTAAACCGTATGTTGAAATAGGGTAGAGTGAACTGTAATCCTAGCTATTAAGTGGTATAGTATGTAACCTCTTAACATCCGAGGTGCAATCTCTAGTAACAATTTTAAAATTTATTATTAGAGCAGAAGTTTCATGATGATATCGGGTTTTGGTTCATGATCTGTGTAGAGAGTTGAAGGTCACAACTCGCAGATCCGATCCAGCCACAGGTGAAATAAAGAAATGGATGATAACTTTTCCGCCAATTTTTTCTCGAGGAAATATCATTTCATCATTTATTAAAAACGGTGATAGAATTTAAGAAATATGGCTAAACTTTGGAGTGCGTTTAGGGTGACCAGAATTCCCAATGTTTTGATTGATTTGTCCCATTTTTTTGTTGTTGTTTTGATGCCCCCAGCAATATTTTCGATATTGTTGTGTCTCGATTTTAAGTACAAGGCACATAAGTTTCAGTTATCGGATATCGATTGATCAAAAACTTACGTGTCTATTCCTCCTACCAGTTCTCGTCTGATCGCTGAAGTTAACCCTTGGGTACTGCTAATACCCAAATCGTCGTAACAGCGTAGTATCTGTGCAGACTCTGCGTTAGAACTGTGCAGTGGACGGAGCTCTAATGACCATTGTAGTCGGAGAACCAAAACACCAACAAATCAACCAAAATGTCTATTAATGGGTACGTGTGATGTATTGGCCTGTACTGGATTACAGTGTGTACTTCATGTTTGCGATAATATTTCCACTTTATTTATTATTCGATAATATGTAGAGTAGGCATAGGTAATTAATTGTTTTCTTTAGTTGTCATATCTCATTTTGTAGTTGTAGCGATCTGGTAAACCTAAAAAATATATTGTATATTTATCATTTTTAACATATCTCAGTCCTATCTCTGAGGCAGTTATCCTTACCGAAATATAATGCACAAACAGTGCAGACACTTATATTTAGGAGGAAAAAGGAAGTCAGTTTTTTTTATTTCATTTTAATGTGACTGGAAAGCTGAAGGTAGAATAACAGTGACAGGAAGATTGTTAAAAAATTTTTTCAGGAAAGCAAGGTTAATGAGGAATTTTACGAATATGGATTTGTTTGTTTGTGTTTAAGGTCCCGTCAACTACAAGATCATTAGAGACCCGTCCACTGCATAGTTCTACTGCAGAGACTGCACAGACACTACACAAATGCGACGATTATTGGGTATTAGCAGTACCCAGCTTTCCCGATCGATCACCCATGTCAGTACTAACTGGGCTTGCGTTGCTTAACTTCAGTGATCAGACGAGAACTGGTGTGTCCAACGCAACTCGCCGCTCCCTACGAATATGGAATCCGCCACCATAGCGTAGGAGGTAGCGTGCTCGATTACTAGGCCTATGCAAGTGGTTCTAGGTTTGATACTGCATCAAGGTGGATTGGCTTCTTTCGGGTGAGAGAGAGCAGCCCCGAGTGCATCTTCCTTCAGATGAGAAGTAAAACCGAGGTTCCGCGTGGTGCACGATAGCATTTTTACATAAAAGAACCCTATCTACTATGCAAGGGGTGGCAAAAAAGCAGTTGCTAACCCTTTTTCCTCCTATGGCAGGGTTGGGTACCCATTTTGTCCCTCTGAATGGGCACAAGATCGATATATCGGACAATGTTTTTCCACAGCCGGTTGTCGACCAAAGCTATTCTATGTTACAATAACGGGTTGGGGAGTAAGCCAAGCAGCCATAACAGGCCGAACCCTTAAGAGGCTGGTCGCGGGAGATGAGGAAGTACAGTATATAGGTGTAGAAGATGTAGGAGACGGGAAATTTGCAGCGCCCAACGTTCTCTACCAGCCACCCATGTTGGTACAAACGTGGGTTTGCGTTGCTTAATTTCAGTGATCTCACAAGAACTGGTGTGTCTAACGCAAATTGGCCGCACAGCTACAACCCCTCTGTTTACATTTATCGTCAGTCTTCTGTTCGTTGGGGAATTTCATCGACGCCAGGGGGGGGGGGCGAGCTTCTACACCTATAAATTTTGCCTTATCTACACATAGCTTAGTAAAGAGGGTTCTTTTACGTGCAAATGCCATCGTACACCACACGGGGCGTCGGTTTTACTTCACATCCGAAAGAAGGTGCACTCGGGGCCTCTTTCACGTCCGAAAGAAGGCGCACTCAGGGCTTCTCTTTCGCCCGAAAGAAGCCGACCCACCCCGGTCCTGTATCGAACCTAGAGTTACTGACGCAGTTTCCGCGCGTGCTACCTACTGCGCCACCGAGGCGGGTCACTATGCAAAGGGTGGATGAGGCAAAATTTCCAGGTGTAGGAGCTCGCCCTCTGGTGTCAGTAGAGTGCACCAACGAAAAGTAGACCGACGATAAATACGCACAGGGGTGGCAACTTTAGTCGGCAGCCGGCTGCAAAAAACACCGTCCAATATATCGCCCTTGTGTCCAAACAGGACAAAATGGGTACCCGACCCTGCCATAGGCGAGTAATGAGTTAGAAGTTGTTTACCCCGGTCGTTTTTAGTAACTAGTGGATGCAATAAGTAGTTATAAAAATTTATCACTTGAGAATTGAATTCATTTCAGACTCTTAATTTGGCTTCCAGGCTGTATCCTCGCTGTTAAACATGTTTGACGGTTTTAAGGCCGTTGGAAATGCCAAGGGTTACTGCTCTTAGCGCACATTATGTAGCAAGGTATTTTTGAATACTAGCTGTCGGCTAATTTGAATTCGTTATAAGTGTGAAAATGGACTCAGTACCGTTCCAAGCTGAGAAGACTTGTATGGTTTTCTCACGATAGTTGTTCTCTTCATCATTAGCTCCATGAAAGACGTTTGTTATGCCCAATGTAAAAGGAGTATAATAAACATTTTACCCTGTGGTTCTTGCGAATGGAACCAATCTAATATCTGTTTGCATGTACAGTATATCAAGGCTGCATATCCACCTTGTGTATTATGTATGGTACTGTACTCGTAATGTGGCATTATGTATGTCTTTAACCCTTTTACAGCGTTCCTATACTATAAATTCCTTTTGAAGATATGTTAGTTGTGGCTATTTTCACGTAGTCATTATGCAGTGCAGACTTCATTGGGTGTAGTACATAACGAATTCATTTGTTTTTTTCTTAAAAACATTCGTTAACATTTATCTTTGTTCCTTTTTTTAGGTTGCATTTAAGGAATCATAACATGGACAAGCAGAGTATTAACTCCGATGTTGGCGACTCCCGACAGCAAAATCTCCGGTGGTTTCCTATCAGCTTTGCATTTTCCCAACTTTTGGGAATTTCAATTGTGATTTTGGTAGCTGTTTGGTTTGGCCATTTTCATGGAGGGATTGCTTGGTCAAGCGACCCTAAGAAAGAATTTAATTATCATCCTATCCTGATGACTGTGGGAATGATATTCCTGTATGCTAATGGTTTGTTCTGTCTTTTTAAGTCTTTTCTTTTGAACTATGAGGCGCAATGTTTCTAAAACATTTCATGTTATATTGTGATGCATATATCTATATATAATTCTAAAAACTGATCATACCTGTTGTGTATTAGAATGCAACTACTGTTCAGAAAGTCTAGCAGGCCCAAATGACGTCAAATAGGACACACTCTACCCACAAACCCATAATTTTTAATATGATTGGTGTTCTGGGGGAGAATTCTAAAATCAACCTGTTGCAGTGTTAAGTGGACAGCAGCCAGTTACATATAACCATCGTCCAACATTTCACTAGCCTTCCTCTCTTTTCCCTTTTCTAGCATTGTCAATTTTGTTGACCCTATTCTGCCCTGGGCACACTGCACTCAAGGGTACGACATGCTGACATCCATGGAAAATGGGTTGACAGTTAATATTGAACTCTAAGATGTCCGTTTTGATCCTGCTTCTTGCAACTGTTTCTTGTAATCTTGTTAACTTCTGACTGAACTGTACTGCTAATCCTCGCTACTGAGAATCTGAAACGGTATTTTTTTGTCAAGCTCTCGTGGAACTCCTGGTCGGTGTCATTAAACCAGTTAGGGGCGACTGTATTGCGTTGGGCACACCAGTTGTCGTCTGATTACTGAAGTGAAGCAACGCTACCCCAGATAGGCTACCCCAACGCTACCACTTGGGAGCACTGGGTACTGCTAATACCCAAAATCGTCGTAACAGCGTAGTGTCTGTGCAGACTCTGCATTTAAACTACACAGTAGACGGGGCTCTAATGACCATTGTAGTTGAAGGGTCCTAAAAGACCAATAAAACAAAAATTAAACCAGTTAACGTTGATTTTCGGTAGACAAAAGGTATGGTATGATTTTACTGAGATATAAAAGAGGGCAATACAATCTATATAGGGCAGTTGGGAGATTTTCCGCCCTGATGTCTTTTTAATGGTCTTAGTAGTAGTAAGAGATCAAGACATGTATAAGGTGATATGACTTGTTACATTGTGCACAACCAGTTGTATTGACAGAAAATAGAGAATTTCTATTAATTTGTTTGCGTCCTAAATACTATGAATGCATTTCAGCAATCATGGTGTATCGAGTGTTTCGATATGAGCAGAAGAAAAAGATCAAACTCCTTCATGGCTGTATCCACTTGCTGATATTCATTTTAACAGTTATAGCACTCCAAGCTGTTTTTGATTCACACAATCTAGTCACACCACCTGTTGCGAATTTGTATACCATGCACAGTTGGCTAGGGTTGACTACTGTTATCCTATTTACACTTCAAGTAAGTGAAGCTACTTATGTACGTCTCTTTTGCTTGCGTTACTTGTTTAAATAACTGATATTTAAATTTCTTTTTGTTGTAGTTTGTGGTAGGGTTCATTACATTTTTATTTCCTGGTTTGAAGATGCATCTACGAGCATCTTTTTTGCCAGTACACGTTTTCTTTGGCATTGGGATATTTTTACTTGCAATTGCAACAGCTTTAACAGGAATTATGGAGAAAGCCATTTTTGCCATGTAATTATCCATATTTTGTTATATATGCAGAGTCCAACAAGCCCAAATTTGAAATGCCCAACTCATTATTTTTTGCCCTGATCTAAGGTCATTGTTAAATGGCTTAGTGGGATCGCTGACATTGATTTATAAGTTAACTAGAACTCGTTACCCTAGAAATATTTTACAACAGTGACATTTCAAATATCAGATTTTTTGTATACGCTGCACGAGTCTTGTTCGTCAAAAGTATCTAGTCACCCAGTAGTTTTCCAAACTTGAGAAACACTTATCTACCCCGTTAAATTCTAGATAGTGTAATAAAGCAAATAAACTCATAGAATAGGCAAATTACCAATGTGCAGTGGTAAAAATACCACTGGTATACAGAAACTGACGGACAGAACGAAGAACTCGGAATGATAAGGGAAAATTGAGAGATATTATTATTACTGTCTCACAATTCTTTTAATCACCTTTAACGATGATAAGTTTTTCGATAATTATACTTTAATTTTTTGTTTATGATACTAATAAAGTGCTTGTGTGTTTATTATTTAGCCGTGAAGCATACCAGTCTTACCCTCCGGAGGGGATCGTTATCAACTGCTTGGGCATTTTGCTTGCACTTTTTGCATTTATGGTAGTCTTCGTCGTGGTAAACCCGAATTTTACACGAAAACCTCTCCCAGAAGAGGAATTACCTCTAGTTCAGCAACCTATAAATTAATTTACTTGCACACTACAAATTATTTTTCTATTGTCATTTAAAAACGTTGAAGCCATTTCTTTTCCGTTGCTGCTTGGGTAGTTAAGATAACTAACTGGCTTTCCTCCATTTGATTGGAATATCTGATGATCAGATTTTATTTGCAATCATTTTAATAATGAAAAGCAAATTTTCAATAAATTCAGTTGCTGAAGTATTATTGAGCTTCGTTTTATGATGCTAATGCCAAAATATGTTGATGTAATATTCAGAAATTTAATTTGTGAAATAGGAGTTTTGATGAATTCCACATTGCATGTTAAAACATATATATTTGATGTAATGTTTTAACTTGTTATATATATTTACAGTATTAATATATTAATGTTACATGTATATAATGTCCTTAATATAAATTATTTACCGCATTCTATAAAATGTACTAGTCGGCGGTACTCAAAGCCACAAACGCATGCATACGATCATAAGCCCCAAATGGTCACAATCATCTTGAAGAGATGGACAGAAATGTGTAACGTATTGTGTTACATAGCAATCTGCGTTGTCAGATAAGTTCGTTCATATTTTCTTCAGTTATTTTAACCTTCACTTTTTAATGTTGGTGAAGATGCAGTAAAGAAATCCGTCTATGAGAAGCCAGTGGTCGACCGTGCCAACTGCCAAAACGCGAAGGGCCTGTGAGGTGAAATTTCTCCTTGAAATGTGAAAACCATTTCTGTGCAGTTTTTCAGGAATACTGTCTCATCTGTACACAACACAAATGTTTCGGGCATTTTCGGCAGCTGTGGAATATCGAAAATCAAAAGCAAGTGTCAAACTGCTCATGTTTTTCTACTTTACATCCCATCACCGTATTTTTCATGTTTATTCAAATACTAATGAGAAAAAAACCGAACGAAATTATCCGACAACCAATGGCTGGTATGACCTTAGTCGTATGAGAAGTTGACACCCTGTTTAATACAAGAATGTATTACTTAAACGCGTGCAAAGTACTTTTTTGAAGTACGTCATGAGGAATACGGGGTTTGTGGTTTTGAATTGTACGAAAGAAATGCCATCTTCACTACTAAATTTGCTTGGTTAATAGTTTCTGCTTGGTAATGCTCGTTTGAACATGTTTGTGTCTACTCAGGTCCACCCGTTCACGTATACGTAAAACATTAAATCAGTCTAACATTGCTGGTCATTTTTAACAGTCATTGTTTAATATATCACGTGTCTCCCTTTATATATTTGTATATTGAATGTCAAGAACTTTCTGATATTCCATAAATCGGAATTGATATCACATGAAAGTAGGTATATCAACAACTGGTCGCACAATAAAGCAATTGCTCGTCACTACACTGTGCAAGCTGACTTGGACATGTCTTACATTTAATTTGAAATTTTCCAATAAATTCCTGTGTTATAGTTCCAGTATAGTCATGTTTTACTGACCTAAATATATTGACCAATGGACTTCCGTAATCTTTTGATGCATTTGGGAATCATATTATGTAATAGTAATTATGCATCCATCATTATTTGTAATTATCCCCTATTCTTCCGTTCCGAAATGATCCACATTGAAAAAGTGTAATCCAAAGGCTTCAAGTTATCGACTATATTTTACGAAATTTGGAAATTCCTCTCAATGTCAATTTGAAAAAGCACCACATTTTAATGTATTATTTATATTACATCATCTTTTATATTTTTGAGGCCTCGGCCTGTGCTGAAAGTTTTGATTATTTCTGTTTCCTCGGATACCCAAATTACCAGCTCTAGTGTAAACGTCATTTATAGCAAATGGCGACGATTCAGCTACGTAATCTTCATTCAAAGCATCAGTCTTTTTTCCCCCAAGCTTAGAAGCTCTGTTTTGAGGCATTGGCTGATCCGCACATAATATTGGATTGTTTGAATGTTTTCCACCTTTTGGCGTTGGAAGTGAGTACTAGAAATACAAAATGAACATTTTTCAGAATGAACATTATTACTGTATTAGGCTCTTTTTGGCTTAGATTCAAAAGGCAGACGCCTTCTACCCATTAAATATTGGCACTAAATTCTGGTTGGCCAGTGTGCAACCCAAACAATCGTTCATGATTACGTTAGTTGAAAGATGCTATAAATGAAAGTATTTTGTGTGCCCGTGGAAACGCAAGACATTGAATGTTTGTTAGAAATAATGGAACACATCACCATAATTTTAATGATAAATGGATGGCACCATCATTTCACCAAATTAGCCTTTTCAATTTCTGTTTCCATCTGAAAATAGCAATTTCCAATTCCAGCAGTGCATGTAATTTGCGTTAATTAACTTACATTCCATCTTCTAAGGTTGATTGGCCTACGAAAACACAGATGGAGAATTTTAGTGCCATCCTCCTTTACAGTAACTGGAACTCGTCTCAAGGTCTTATTTCCACAGTTTGGGCAAAACACCAAAGTCATTTTAGACGTGGTTCTAGAAAATTGGCATAGTTTATGTAATAAGTATTGTGTTAAGCTATAAAACTTGTAACTAATATGAGACATAAAACGATAAACTTACTTCATACAAGCAATGCATCTGAAAATGTAGGTCTTAGCTTCTTTAATTTCGAGTCCGTCTATTGACACTACCTTCAATCCCATTTGAATTAAAGTATTCTGGAATGAAATAACGATAAAGCACCATAGAAAAGTTAATGGATGCTTGCTTTCAGTCTTTCACTTTGTTACCTGCATTGCAAAATCCGTCGTAATACAAGCAACTTCCATTTCAGATTCTTTCAAATTCATAGATTTCATGTTTTTGATTGCATCTTGAATGTTTTCGGGAGTCACCCAGTCAACGTCGTCATCACTAAATTGGTTTTTATCGTCATCTTCCTCCTGAACTTTTTCTTCCTCATCTTCTTCCGCTTTTCCTGTTTGCCCTTTTTCCTCTTTATCATCTTCCACGTTGCTATAATCGTTTATGTCGTTTTCATCTTGACGAGTATTTGCGTCTTTTTTCGCCTGTATTAAGGGGTCACGACATTCATTTAATACAATACAATATTTTTGTGATTCAAACACCTTAGTGATGACTTACAGTTCGAGAAGGGTAGAAAAATCCTGGTATGTTTGCCACACTTTCAATTGGATTTGACATAGAAATTTGTGAAATAGGGGCTGTACGAACATCTGATAACCCCACATGTGTTTTATGTAGCTCATACGTTAACGCTAAAAGTCGTATATCAACGGCAGAGAGAACCGGATAGTCTCCTGTCTTTTTAGAAAACTCTGTAACTGTCAAATTATAAGCTCGATCATGATTTCATGCAATGACGTTAAAATAATATCAATTAACATCGCAATCATCGTAAACTTGACTACCGATCTTCAAGCTTTCCGGTGTTGGTGACCTAATTGTAATTTCTCTTGGAAGAATCTGAAGTCGCTCTCTTGTGGCTCGGTCTTTAATTTCACTTACAACTTGAGAAACAGTATAAATATTAGCTCCTATATCCTAATTGAAAGTAAGAAGTACTACATCAGGTAAGTTTATCTCGAGTATTTTTTTCCAACCCTTTCCAAAACACACACGTCGATATTATATCCTTAAAATTACTTACAAAAATTGGGTAATTTTTGAGCAATGCAACTGAATCCACGACCAAATGATTAACTCTCCACGACCCGCTGTTCTCTTGCATTTTGCTTACGTCTAACTTCCGAATGAAAACAAAATAAGTTCAAAATGTTCTTCTGCACACCTTAATAAAAAACAAATGAAATATAAGTGAAACAGAGAGTCATATAAGTAGTAAGAATAATTGAAACAATTTCATGGCGTGGACTCAGCGTGTAGTAAAACGTGAAGGCTACCGTACAACGGAAGTTGAGAGACGTGTTTTCCTGTTTTTCTGCGTATGTCTTGTGATTTCGCTAACAGTAACCTGGTTTTCGATTATGTATATCGGAATTTGAGGTTTTTTATAAAGGATACGTAAATTGAGGTATTAGCACTTTGTGTTAAAAAAAAAAAAATATTGTCAAAAATGTTTTGAATATGATGATAGGAGGTAAAATTTGGCATTAATTGATTTTTAAATTAAAACATTTCTGTTGACTTCACTGAGCAGCTGCAATACCATAATGGCAGCTCGATAAACCGAAGGCTATTTTAGCTGATAACGTAATGAACTCTTATAGATTACTATATAATGTGATCATTTTCTCCTGTAGCTGTTTTATTTTTCTTGAACTTTATTAATACATTACTCGAATGTAAAAATATTGACAGCATGTAGATGTAACGATTGTTTAGAAATGTTTACCTTACGTGTGATTATTAATGTTAAATTACCGTTGTATGAAATATTTAGCCTCTTATTTTTATAACCACATTATCATTTTAATTGCGGTTTTGAAGGAACCATACTTAGGTACCTAACGTTTATTTTGGAAAATTTCACTACTTAATGGTCTTCAGTATTCACCAAAATGAATTATGATAGTGATGTTAAAATTCTCCAAATGACAACTGTACCAAGTTTTACTTTCCTCTATTGTTTTTCTTACTTTCTCCTAAAATTCAACTTGGTGCTTAAACTGTCTGTCGTTATGCCCTTGTTTTAGAAGTCACATCCCGAAAATGGGACGCTTGACCTATTTTATCAATATCATACTAAATCATTCAGGTAATAATTGGAATTGCAGGTCAACTGGCACCACTTATAATAGCTTTGAAGTCTTCTTATTAGTTGCGTGGTTACAAATTTATAATTCTTTGCAAATAGTAAGTTAGTCATTATGTTTTTCAGCCAGTATTATGGTATAAATAAAGTAGTTATCAGTGTACCACTTGCTGTTTATCTCTAATATGTATTTTCACAAAATCATGTTTTCAGATCGATTTCATTTAAAGAAACATTAATGCTAACGCAGGGAAAGCAAATATGTGAACCCGTCATAGCAATTTTGCTATTTCACTTTTATTTCATTATTAGGTGAGAATAATTGCTATGTGGAGTATGGAGTCTTTTTCATACGGTTATCTGCTATTGTCGTAGTCGGGAATCGATGAGATTGATTTCTAAAGTTCTTTTTATTGTAAATTCCAGTTTTTAAAGTGCCTCCGATAATAATATGGCTGATGTAGATAACCCTACACGATCTTATCAATTGAGTGTCGTGGGTAAGTATGATTAAAGATTTTTAATATGTCTCGTTAACAAATTCTTTAAATGTACTATTTCTTTTAGTCGACTCAGCTAAACTTTATACAACTGGTGGGCTGTTCAAACCGGACCCATACGTTGAACTAAGTGTTGATGGCAAGTCGTTCAGAAAAACCGAATATGTGAAAAGTACCTATAATCCTAGTTGGAAAGAACGCTTTACAATGTACGTTTTAATTTTAATTGTTATCCTTACATCTTTTTCAAAACTTATGAAATTGTGGCATTAATGCACAATAAAAGTTGCTTATACAACACATATAGGTTGAACAATTATGCATTTCAGGTTGGTAACACCCTACTCAAAGCTTCATTTTAAGATTTTTAGTCACAGTTCATTGAGAAGAGATGTATTAATTGGACAAGATGTTGTAGACATCCATAATAAACTAAAAATTCATAAAGGAAAATGTAAGTGCAATATCTAATAATTGCTGTTGGGCTTACCTTTCCTTGCATTGATTATTTTTGCTTATCATTACTACGAGTTTATAATCCAAATTGTATTATCCCACTAGCTTATAACTCAAACGAGATTTTTATTTGGTTAAAATGCTCCTATGTTTTAACCTCATCAGATTTCGTGTGTTTTTGATTTTCCACAGTTGAGAACTTATCAATGGTTTTGGAGCTGTCAGGAGAAGGGAGATCATCAAATCCTATTGTTGGTGAACTGTCTGTAATTTTGGATGGTTTGAATGTGGATATGAGCAAATTTCCATCTCCAACTGCCCGGGAACAAGCACCTCTAAGTATGGCTACTTTTTAAAAACTTATTTTAATCACTGTGATCAGCTAACTTACATTATGATTAACGGAACCCAATGAAATGTATTTTCTATTAAATATTGGATATAAGTATGTATATCTTATTTTTCCACTTTTTAAACTCTTACAAACTTGGTGCCAGAAATTTTGGCCCAAAACATATAATAGTATTTATTAACATAATTAACATTTTCATAAGTTTTAATTATGTTATCTGTTACAGAAACCACTTCTGAAAGTACAAATAATTTGCCTCAAGCAAATGGATCTGTGACGCATGAGCTTCAATCAAGTACATCTTTTAATGTAAACTTAATAGGTGGTAAGCCCGGCACTTCAAATGTACCATCGGCTAGTGCTGGAAGCAATCTCAACCAACATCAAGGAGCACGTCGGCGTGTCAAACCTCTTGCCAATGGTAGTGCACCAGGATCTGAGCTACATGAGTATGCAGTAATCAGTAGCTCTTCTTCACATTCCCTGGGCAAAGATGAAAGCCATCCAGTGGTTTCCTTTGGAAATTTATCTTTGTCATCTCCACCGTCTAGCAGCACGCGTAAGTTTTGATTGATGCCATTATTATTATATGTTGCATAATGCGCTTCTTCAGATCTGCTTCAATTAGCGTAATAAGACATATGTATTTGTCATCAACTTCATAATTTTCTGCTACAGGGCGTAATTCTGCTATAACAGGAAGTGCCAGCTACACAAATATAAGTGCTTCTAATAACGGAAATTTAGTTCAGAATTCAGCTGGTGCTGCTTCTACTACTTCTACTACTACTACTACTACAACTACTACTGCTGCTACAACCACTCCAAACCGAGAAACACCTACTAGCACATTGCCCACTGCAGCCCCAGTGAGCTCTCTCATACGTCAACAAACAAGAAATAATAATCCTGTACCATCGGCTTCGACTACAAGTTCAAATTCAGCAGAGGATCCGTTACCTGATGGGCATGTTTATTTTTATTAATTGGTATAATAAGTTAATAATTTACTATTCTAATTATTCTTATATGCCTTCACAAGTTGGCAAATGCGGCAGGATTCATTTGGAAGAGTATATTATGTGGATCATAACACGCGTACCACTCAATGGGAACGCCCTACCCCTCTTCCACCAGGGCAAGTGTATTGAAATTATTTGTATTTAGTCTCCATCATTTGTTCTTAATTTTGACCGACGGGGTATTGCGTTATTAGTTGGGAAATACGTAAAGATAACCGAGGACGACCGTACTATGTAGACCATAATACGCGTACAACTACATGGCAGAGACCGAATTCGGAGACTATGAGGCACTATCAACAGTGGCAGTCGGACCGCACTCAAGCGATGCAGCAGTGTCAACAGAGATTTTTATATCAAAACGCAAGTACCTTTTAAAGAATAGTCTTTCAGAATAATAAATGAGGATATTTGGCTTACATTAGCATACTTACAGAATACAGGAAAACTAGATGAAGATGATCCACTTGGTCCTTTACCAGAGGGTTGGGGTAAGAAATTGAACTTTGAAGCATTTGGTGCATATGGCCTTTCGTGCACTATAAATTTTGCAAATGATCTTATTCGTACCAATATCATTGTTTGTGTTGCAGAAAAACGAGTCGAACCAAATGGCCGTGTTTATTTTGTTAATCACAAAAATAGAACTACACAGTGGGAAGATCCTAGAACACAGGGGTATATAAAGTAATAATCCTTTATAGTGGTTTTAACTGAATTCTTAATTACAATGGACTTACAGAATTAATCAAGAGGATCCTCTTCCCCCTGGGTGGGAAATGAGAATTGACCAAGATGGTGTCCGTTATTTCGTTGACCATAATAAAAAAACTACAACTTTCGTAGATCCACGACCTGGTTATGCTAAAGGGTAGGATAATTTTGCAAAAATTCAGCATGAGAAGCTCTTTGGGAGAGGGATCTATGTAGTGGTCTTAAATGCTAAATAGACATTTGTTACGTGATATTGAAATTCTTCTGATCTTGACAGTGTTAAAGGTGTTTATGGAGTTCCTATGGCATATGAAAGAAGCTTTAGGTGGAAATTAGGACAGTTTAGGTATCTCTGTCATGTAAGTGGAATTTCTATTGAATCTCTATTTTTGGAACGCATGTATTATATTCAAGATGTTTTGTAGTCTAATGCACTACCCAGTCATATCAAGATTAGTGTTTCACGCCAAACTTTGTTTGAAGATTCATTTAATCAGGTAAACACAATTCGTAGATATGAAGGTTGCAGGGTTGGAATAACTAATAACTTATTTAAAGGATATTTCTTTAAGTGGCAATTCAGTGCCTAGTAATTATCAATCCTTCCTGGGATTAGTTCTGCTCTCACCCTTAGATTCATTTTGTATCCAACTCTGTATTTGTGTAGATCATGAGGCTCCAGCCTTACGAATTAAGGAGACGTTTGTACATAATCTTCCGTGGAGAAGAAGGTTTAGATTACGGTGGTGTGGCACGGTAGGAATGTTTGTCTGAAGAACACTTAATAGTCCTTTAATATTCTGTTTCTGAATATTGATGTTATAAATATTTATTTATTTTTTTTTTTTTTTTTTGACAGAGAATGGTTTTTTCTGCTCTCTCATGAAGTCTTGAACCCAATGTATTGTCTGTTTGAATATGCAAACAAGAGTAACTATAGTTTACAAATAAATCCTGCGTCATCGGTAAATCCTGATCATTTGCTATATTTCCGGTTTATTGGCCGGTTTATCGCCATGGTAATGCACAATTGACATTTATTAATGTCCAATAATCATGTGTCAAAGGCGTTAGTATGTAATAATCATGTAACGTTAAAATTAGGCTCTCTATCACGGAAAATTCATCTATAGTGGATTCACGTTACCTTTTTATAAACGCATGTTAAATAAGAAGTTAATTATGAAAGACATAGAGTCTATTGATCCTGAATTCTATAATTCATTACTTTGGATCAAGTAAGTTTTGGTTTCAAGTATCCTAAAATATCTAGTCCACGATATTTTACATGTATTTGCATTACTATTTTTTCAGAGAAAATAACATCGAGGAATGTGGTTTGGAATTATTCTTCAGTGTAGATTTTGAAGTTTTAGGACAGGTTTCGTCTCATGAATTAAAACTAGGTGGAAGTGAAATACAAGTTACAGATGAAAACAAAGATGAATATATTAGGTATGTGATGTGATCGTTTTGTGAACACTCCAGTTCGTTTAAAGCTTAGAGTCAAGTTAGTTTTTAGAATTTTCTTTTATTCATTTTGGGGTAGTTTCAAATCCTTTATTGTTTCGGCTGTTAATTGATTCACATATTCAAATGATTTTAATTTATTACCGGTATTTTGATTTTTAATGATTAGTGATTTCATGTTGCCTTGATTTTTGTATTCATTATCGTTCCTGATGTTGAAACTTTTCAAAACCTGAAATGACCATTCGTAGGTTGATGACAGAATGGCGTTTTTCACGTGGAGTTGAGGAACAAAACAAAGCGTTTTTAGATGGCTTCAACGAAGTGGTACCTCTTGAATGGCTACAGTATTTTGATGAACGAGAATTAGAGGTATTGATGAAGCAATGAGTGAACGAATTCAGTAAATGGGGAAATTGCTTAAATTTTTATTATTACAGCTTATGTTGTGTGGCATGCAAGAAATCGACATTAACGATTGGCAGCGAAATACAATTTATAGACATTATACAAGAACTAGCAAACAAATTTTATGGTTTTGGCAGGTAAGATCAATTCTCTTCATTATTCATGGTGTTTAGAAAAACGAAATGAATAAAGTTAAACTAAGCACTTGTGTGTGCGTTTGATATTTATGCTTTATTTGGTTTAATAACGTGCCTTTCTTTATGTTATATAGTTTGTGAAAGAAATGGATAATGAAAAAAGATCACGGTTACTTCAATTTGTAACCGGTACCTGTCACGTACCTGTGGGCGGCTTTGCAGAATTGATGGGTACGCTTTTATTTTTAATGATTTATCTCAATCGGCAGTGTAATATTTATTGAGACTATCATGTAGGAACACCCGCTTCGCGTGTTCGGGTGTATGGTGATGCGAGTGGACTGCTAGCTAACCACATCCTCTGACCTTCATTTTACATTGTTGGAGCTGTGTGAGGCATGCTCCGAGACCAGTCATTGAACATCGGGATGCCCCTTGAACCCTTCTACCTGCTAACTATGTCACTTCGACTTGCTTTATCAATCCCTTTTGGCTTTATCCATTAAAGTTCATCCAGCTCCCTAATCCCCTGAAAGGTGTGTTTGACCCTCTGCCGTGACGATTGAAGTACTTTACCTATCTTTGATCATCTCAACCCATCTCTAGTATTACATCTCTTATCCAATAAGAAATGGAGTCGTCGCTTGTTTAGCATGCACAACGTCACCTTCGTGTAAAACCCCCTAGAATTGAAGAAAAATGTGTAGTATCTCGAGTGAGGCATAGTCCGTTATTACATTGACCAAATTATAGCAAGGGTCAACTTCGCATAATATTGGGAATTATCTTTCTTTTACTGAATTATTGAAGTATTCTTTGAATTTGTTGTTGTTTAGGGAGCAGTGGACCGCAAAGATTTTGTATTGAAAAGGTTGGAAAGGACACATGGCTACCTCGTAGTCACACGTGCTTTAATCGCCTTGATTTACCTCCGTACAAGAGTTATGAGCAGTTAGTGGAAAAATTAACGTTTGCTATTGAAGAAACAGAAGGTTTTGCTCAGGAGTAAAATAATTGAGCGTGAATAAATGTATAATATTGACCTAGATAACAAGTGATGTGTGAACTTCTGTGATAAGTTTATATAATGGTACTGGGAGCTTAAAAAATGGAAGTGAACTGCTACAAAGGAAAGGGCTTCCATTGTGAGTCGCGCTAACATCCCCTTGTTTTTATTCTTAATGCTAATGTTGAACTATCACTTGAATAAGGCCAAGTCTTAAGTACTGCTCATAAGTTGTTTGTTCACGACTGTGTCCTCTATTTCAAATGCAGGGTAGTTTGAAAGATACGGATTTGAGTTGTATGTAAGCTTCGTATTTTGAAGCAGCTGCTGTTATTTAAGCGTGAAATCTACTGCGCATTATTAACGATTTTTCATTTACCGTGTGTTGAAAACAAATCTTTTATTAAGTGTCTGTGGTGTCTTGATATGATGTTCCTAAAATTGTTATTGGGTGGCCTTTCTAGAGAGAAATTCATTGCTAAAAGTCGAGGAGACATTTTAGGAGTAAGTTTGTGTTAAGATTGATTGTAAATGTCCAAAAATAATTGAAGATGGACGATTCTGAGTTCAGCTTGGGCGGAACATTTGACTTATCAGAGGATTATTGTAATTCTTTTCTCCGGTTTTATATTTCGAAGCTGGACACCCCCGCCCCCCAAAAAGGAGTTCAATTGATACAACGGTTAAATATTTAGAAAGAAATACATATTGATGGTTTGTTTCTTAAACATTTCAAGTTGATTCGGTGACTGTCTTTTCTTTATCAGAATATTCTCACTGATTAGTTCGATTATGTCATTGCCACAATTTTCACTACATAGTGTATCCAAAAATTTGTGGAAGTTGAGATTTTTTTCCCATTATTATCACTTTCATTTTCTTATCAGATTAATTTTTAGATCTATGTTTGTTTAAAACTCTAATTAGTTCTCAAATCGGTTGTACATAACATTTGCTTCATGTAATTAATGTAAGCCACATTAAGTTCTGTTTAGTAATTTAACAGGAAAGCCGTGACTTCCCATTATTAATTTTTGTTTTGAAAACATCAAATTTGATATAAATGTTTTAATAATCAATATCATGCTTTTAGCAAAAGAGACATTGCGTTTAGAATTTAAAATACAGACATAATAAATTTTACTTGCAGAGACATAATTATTATAGAATCTTATAGCATTAGCTTAAGACGGACTTTTAAAATTTGTTAGCAAGTTTCATTAGGTATATTGTGACGGTAAAATTTGAACAGTTTATTGATAGGTTTATGCGTTTAATTAACGAAAAAAAATATTCGGATTGGAGTTATGCGTATAAGTTTCTCCCACCTGTATGTCACATAATTTATCAATATATTTCAGATATGTCTTAATTTGAGTAGTAATCAGTATTATTATCATTTTGTTTGGATATTGTCATAATGATTACCTGTTAGGTGAAATACCAATTTTGTCAAGGGTCGTCAGATTTCAGGACAAGGAGGCAACATTATACTTGACTAATACAGAATGATTGTAACAGTTAGTGCAGCATTTTGCAAAATATGGCAGTTAAATTATTTGAATTACCGAGTATGTTTTATGTAATAATATAAGAAACCTGAATTCCAGTGCTGAAGATGAATTTGATATAATTTCATAAAAATTCTTGTGGTATATTTGATCTTTAATTTGAACGTTTGTTGAAAGGCTTTTGAATTGAAGTTGAAGGATTTCGTTTTTATTATATATATATAAACGTAAGTCATGTACATGCTCACTTTGATTTCTTTAATTAATGGATACGGTCGAGTAGAATATAGAAAGAAGGGGTTAAATAATTAATACAATATTTTAACTTTAATCACTTACTCTATTTCTCTCTCGCTCACTCTCTCTAGCAATCACCCTCAATATATAGATTATAGATGCATTCATGTAAAATGACACATTTTATGTAGTAGGGTAATTCTAGCTCCTTTCTAATTAATTTTGTGTTTCGACAGTCACCAGTGGATTTCCGTGGATAAAAATTACTTACTGTTAATATTATCGAAATATCAGAACTTAAATATCAGTCGTTCATTTAAAAAAGAATGGAAATTGCGGGAGAATTAATACTATTATGTAGCACGCTGTATGCAACTTGTAAACTTTATTATTATTATCAATGCGTGATAATTCTTCAGTGACAGTAATTTTAATGGCAAATCGGCACCATAATTGTAAAATAAAAGTTCGTCACTTTATCCAACATATCGCGAATCTATCTAGCTGTCTAGTTTGGTTCATTTCACAATTTTTATTACAAAATGCATAAAGATGATGTGTGAATTGTCATTAGAGACCTGTACTTTTTTTTTCTTTTGCAAAACAAAAATTTTTAAGGCTACATATTGAGCTAAAAAATTCAGATCCTAACAGTATATCCATCATTATTCGCCCTTAGTTTTGTCATACTTTAAAAAGAATTTACCCTGTTGTTTGATAGTTTCAGAAGACCGACATTTCAATTGCCATCATTCAGCTAAAACAGCAGCTTTAAACTACTATTCGAGCCATTTGTGATTCACGATTCTGTTGATAACTAATCGTTTACATACGTCCGGTTCTAGCATTAGCCTTTAAAAAGAGAAGTTTCATATTGATTCCAAAAAATTCAATTTTCATTACGAGTTCTCTTGACAAATATGTAGTGTATATCATGTACCTGACAAGTTCTTTACTTTCCCTACTCAAGATTTGTTCGACGTTTGGCGGAAATCGAAATCTTCGCGCCTGCTGATGTTGCAACATTTTAGGAATATTAGAATCGTCAAAGGGCATTGTGGCAGTTAGCATAATGAAGAGGATACAGCCGAGACTCCATATGTCATACATCTTTGGATTGTAAGGAATCCCCTGAAAAGATTAAAATAGTCCAATAAGCTCCTTGAGGGTTATTTTCAAAATGCTAATCTGAAGTATGCATACCGCCAGAATCTCTGGTGCGGCGTATGCTGCACTTCCACAGTATGTTGTACTTAATACTCGTCTTCCACTTTCTCCTAATAAATGAAGTGAGTAATGGAGTTAGGTCGGCTACCAGCGATGTAAAATCATCGTCAATTAACCCATACTGTCCGTTTTTGCCCTACCCTTTACTTTATTATTCAGATCCTGCTTGGAATTCCCGAATCAACGAGTACTTGGCCATAGGAAAAACAGAATTTGGGAAATGCGAAAAAGTATTGCCCTCAAACTTTACACAGCCCCAAATGTGCTCAACTGGCCATCTCTGTCACTCATTTTGACTATGAACATACTTCTTCGGGAGTCTTATGGCCAGATCCAACTTTTAGCTATATAGGCCTACAGTAAATTGTATTGTTCTCAATAGCGCCTTAAAACAGCGAGTTTATACCACAAGTCCTTAAATGCCTTATTCTGTAATCTATATTGCGTTATTTTTTACATTTCCGGTCTGTAAAAGTCAGCTTGTTCTCTATCCTGTAATTGTCTCTCTTGGTTAGTTCAAAAAGGCTGGTAGTCATTGTTATGTGGTATCTGCCCTGTAGATTAACCCTTAAGTGGGCGCATGGGGTCACAGCCAATTCACATCGCAGAAAAGATGAGAGAATAGATTGAGATGGTATGGACATGTGCTGAAAAGAGGGGAGGTGGAACTGGTTAGGTTCAAAAGGGGAATGCAGATGTTGGAAGCACTCGGGGTAAGGGAGAACCAAAGTAAGGGAGCAAGTTGTACGAAGAGATATATTAGTGTGTGGGGTGGATGGGGACCTGGTGGAAGATGGGCGGGAGTGGAGGGCCAGAACCTGAAGACCGGTCCAGAATCAGAATCCAGATCTGAATCCAGTTTCCCGTTTTGAATACATGCTTAATAAGAAATGAATAAGGTAAATCATCATTCTCTTACGACAACTTCTTGAAAATCCAAAATCTGATAACTTTATGACATTTTTCCCGAAGAGTAATATGTTTTCGCATTTCAGGTCTCTGTGTGTGATGTCACAGCTGTGCAAGTACTGAACTGCTGAAAGAAGTTGTCGAAAGAAGCATTTAGCTTTTAGTTCAGGTAAGAGTCCTTCCCTCTAAAAAGAAAATTACAGTACATTAGACATAAAATATATAAAAGCAGTTTGCATGCTATCAATCCCGCTCTTTAGGAAAAAGTGGTGTTAAGGACTTCTACCCTTTAATTCCACATTAACACACACTATGTAGATCAGGGTTAGGTTAAGGGCTATACGAACTGTAGATCCTCCCCTTCCACAAGAGAGAGCTGACGACATCCATCCATCGAAAGCCTTAACGTTCATATCATAAAGAGGTAAACATATCAACTCGGCCGAGAACCCGGTGAAACTATTTTGAACCGTTATAAAAATATTCAGAAAACAATACTTGAATGAGATCTAAGAGAGCGCCTCCTTCAGCCAATTCCATTACAATAAAAATATTGTCTCCAATATCCAAAATTCGATGTGTTTTTACTATATTTGGATGTTTAAGATGAGCGATTATGTCAATTTCTCGTGGCAGAAATCTTTCCACAAAATCTTTAGATGCTTTATGACGGCTTATTATCTTAATCGCGAAATGTTTTTTAGGGTTGTCAACCAATTCCGCTACCCTGTTGAGAAGTTTAGTGTCTATCATTTAAAATCGATTTTGCATAATGGTGCGTATAATTAAACATTTAGAAGTTCCCAATGCTAACCGAACTTTTGAATAACTTCCTTCGCCAATGATGGTCCCTAGACTGTATCCAAACTTCTCCATAATCCTTGATATTGAGTTCTTCATATCTGGTAGTAATTTAGTGCTTATTTGCATTTCTTCAAATGTGATTCAGACGTACTGCTAGGTGTTACTAGTTAAATTTTTGGCAATATCGAAAAAGTCTTCTTAATTATCATTTAAACTAATGAAAATATAGTCAATTTTCTGTTGAACGATTCCAAAGGAATCGAAATCTTTGGAACGGTTTATAAATTTGTTTAGGGTGCGCCGTAGAAGGAAGAAATAGAACGTTGAAAATTACCTATTCCGTAAGTTCACTAAGGATTTTTGCGTAATTAACAATACATTTCAATAAAAGAAAGTATTAATTATGAATAGATCAGTGGAGTACCATTACTGTGAAGTTTTCTTACAGTTTAAGTTCAAAACATTGTCGGATGTAAGGGAAATAGGAGACCGCTAATAAACCTTGCATACCGGTATTACAACAGTTAAAACCTTGCAAGGTTGCCATTTAAGCACCGTATATGGGACCTACAAAACGGCATTTCATCATCATCAGACTCTTATCCAGCCTGTGGCAGGGTTGGTTCTTCAGGTTCTGGGCCTCCACTTCCTCCTATCATCCACACGCTGTCATATTCTTTCATACAACCTGCTCCCACTTCTGTTTACGTCTTCCCCTGCCCCGGGTGCTTCCAATAACCTGCATTCCTGTGATGGACCTAACGAACTCCTCCTCCAATTTTCTCATCCTATGCCCATAGCACCTCGATCTTTTCTCCCTCATCTTTTCCGCGATGTCCACCACTCCTAACATACTCATTCCTAATTCTATCTACCCCCGTTACCCCACTCATGTACTCATAGGCGGCTCATGGGGCAGGCAAACATGTCTAGGGCTAATTTCAGAGATACTTCCTTGCCATGCAGTCTATCGGTCATTTAAAATGTTCATAGTCCTGGGGCTCCCAAGCTTCTCTGATTGGTGGAGCCTTTTCTAAATGTTGGCGCCTCCTTGTTGCAGTCATAGTAATGCATTGGCAATAGGACAAATGCCAAGAGCGTGAGGGATACATTTAGAACTGCATTAAATTTATTGGGGGCGGCGGCGATGGGCCCACTTGCCTAGGGTGCCTGAAACTCAGGAGCCGGGCCTGCATGTACTGCAGCATTTGCATTTCAACTACCCTCATTCTATTGTTATGGCTCCTTCGCACTGCCCTACACTGATTCATATAACATAACTGGCCTAACCACTGACCTGTAAAACTTCAAATTCAGTGGAACCCTTCTATCACACAGGACTCCACTTGCCTGTTTCCATTTCATCCACCCTACATTGATCCTATAGGTCATATCTGAATCTAGTTCTCTATTGCTTCGGAAACACTGACCTTAGGTACTTAAACTCCTGAACCTTTTGCACTTGGCGCTAAGGAGTCTTATTCTGTTGTCTTTTGAAGTACATCCTTATAATAAATAATATTAACGCACATATTCAACTCGTTTATCTTCTAATTAACGAATTGTGGCATTACGTGACAGTTACATCCAGGGCCGTAACGAGGGCGTGGCGGAGAAGGCAGCCGCCACGGGCGCAACTGGGTTTGGGACGCAAAATGTTTAATTTTTTGTCATTATTGGGTTACGGGCAAGCGAAAGTTAGACACTTGCCACAGGCGCTTAATACCCCGGTGCGGCACTGATTACATCACCTTTCCTTTCACCTTTCTTTTTTCAGTTCTACACTCATTCCATCATAGTCTTCATTATGTGAGGGGGGTGACCCCACACGAACTATGAGGTAAGAAAATTACCCGGGAACTAAAATGTCTTCTGTAAGATACTGTTATTTTTTTTAATTGAAAAGCTACTACACGTGAATTCATTTCAAGTCAGAATGACAACAATATTCAAATAAAGCGACTAGAGAGCAAAGAAAGAAGGACTCGGCAATTTTAGATCAGTACTCCGAATTTAACAAATAAGATGCAGTAGCTATATTACGGAGTTTGCTTCATAGGAAATTTTGAATTTAGGTACCGGTACAGTGCAAATCTTTGTGTTATGGAATTTTCGATTTGTTAAATTCAGGTGGTTAAATTTTCATCACAGCCCAAAACAACGACTAAGACCATCTATTCAAGCCATTTGTGATTGACGATTCGGTTGATAACTAATCGTTTGCATACGTCCGGTTCCAACATTAGTCTTGAAAGAAGTTTCATATTAAAAATAATTTTAAGAGATGTAGGTCTCTTGAAGGATCTAATGTGCCACACTATATGTACCTGACAAGTTCTTTACATTCTCTACTCAGAGTTTGTTCAACGTTGGGTGGAAATCGAAATCTTCGTGCTTGCTGATGTTGTAACATTTTAGGAATGTTAGAATCATCAAACGGCATTGTAGCAGTTAACATAATGAAAAGTATACAACCAAGACTCCATATGTCATACATCTTTGGATTGTAAGGAATTCCCTGAAAAGAAAAATGATATAAATTATTGTATACAAAATAAAGGTACAGTAGTTGAGAAAGTCTTACGAGTAGTCCTACTTACCGCGAGAATCTCTGGGGCTGCATAGGCTGCACTTCCACAATACGTTGTACTCAGCACTCGCTTCCCACTTTCTCCTAATGATACGAACTAAATGTAAGGAATTTAATACTGAACACGACTTCAACGCCGGCTAAAGTCCACCAAACACAATTGGTTGTCGGGGTTTTAGGGCCCTTCAACTACAAGGTCATTAGAGCTCCGCCCACAGTGTAGTTCTGATGCAGAGACTGGACAGACACTACACTAATGCGACGATTTTTGGATACTAGCGGTACCCAGTTTTCCCTAGCGGCCACCCATGTCAGTACTAGCTGGGGTTGCGTTGCTTAACTTCAGTGATCAGACTAGAACTGGTCACAATTGGCGAGTCAATATTAATTCCCTGCCCGGAGTCCCCATAAAAGATGTTAGGCCGACGTTAAAAACGCAAGGGTTGTGAGATAAAGATCGGCTGCGTAAAAATGCAGTCCAACAATTCATGAGTGCATTTCTGGAACCAACGGCAAATGCGTTACCATCACCCTACCATAGACGGGAAAAGGGCCAAGAATGATAATGACGAATATCCATTCTGCGTAATATAGTTTAAGAGTGATAGAACCCCTTGAATGGGGTATGAAGTCTCAGGCTCTCTGTTATTTATGAATCAATTTCCTTACGGCAGATTCTTGAAAATCCAAAATCCGATAACTTTACGACATTTTTCCCGAAGAGTAATATGTTTTCGCATTTCAGATCTCTGTGGGTGATGTCACAACTGTGCAAGTACTGAACTGCCGAAAGTAACTGTCGAAAAAAACATTTTGCCTTGATCTCAGAGAGGAGGCCTTCTTTCTGTTCGACAAAATAAAATAAATAAATTGTTAGACATTGAAGTACTTTAAAATCCTGGCTAAATAATTGATCCTTGAAACGCCGTTCCCCGCCCACCCCATCATTAAAACAACAATCCAAATTAAACAGTACTTTCCAACTGTAATTTATAGAAGCGTGATAAAAGAAATGGAAATTTCTTCACCCAGTGTATCACTTAAATCTAAATCTAAACCTATATGCACGTTATATGTCGAAAACAATACTTGGATGAGATCTAAGAGGGCTCCTCCTTCAGCCAGTTCCATTACAATAAAAATGTTGTCGCCAATATCCAAAATACGATGTGTTTTTACAATATTTGGATGTTTAAGATGGGCCAGAATTTCTATTTCTCGTGGCAGAAATCTTTCCACAAAATCCTTAGACGCTTTTTGGCGATTTATTATCTTAACCGCAAACCGTTTTTTGGGATTGTCAACGGACTCTGCCATTCTATGATCAGGAAAAATACGTATCAGAAAGATGAATAAGAAAGATGCATAGTAGTAATATGAGTATTTAATGGTGTATAAATCTCATTTTCTAACCGAACTTTTGAATAACTTCCTTCGCCTATGATGGTCCCTAGACTGTATCCAAATTTTTCCATTATTCGTGTTAATGAGTTCTTCATGTCTGGTAATAATTTAGTGCTTATTTGCATTTCTTGCACAATGTTTCGGGCGTACTGTTAGTTGTTACTAATTAAATTTTTTGCAATGTCGAAAAAAGGAGTGTTTCACTTAATTATCATTTAATTTTTTTAAGAAATACTATTAAAAAATGAAGAGCAAATTTTGTACTGTTCGATTCCAAAGGAATCGGGATCGTTGGAACGTTTTTTTTCGTATTTTCAGAAAGCGCTGTACGGAAGCCTGTGTGCAATAAACTTAGAACTCTGCTTTAGAATTTTATTTCTTTAGAGCACAAGTAAAGCCTATAAAGTACACTATGTATTTTTTCTTTCATTTGAAAGCCGCGTTAAGGCTCCCTACACGCTTGGTTTTATCTTCAGTTCTACCCAGGCCTGGTTCTACCTGTTCAATTAAAACTGTACGGTTAGTAGTGCCCTATCGGGGGTATGAAGCGCCTGTGGCAAGTGTCTAACTTTCGCTTGCCCGTAACCCAGTTGCGCCCGTGGCGGCCGCCTTCTTCGCCAGGCCTTCGTTACGGCCCTGACGGTTAGATCGTTACGTGTGTGGGGAAATCTCATCGGCTCTACAGTTAAAATTTTTGAACTGTAGATCTTTTGGAGTAGCAAAAGATTTAACTGTGCAGTTGAACTTCAACTTCACGTGTGTGGCGTTGTCTTCAGTCCAAAGTCGTTCAGGAGGCATAGTGTGTGTAGAGCAGTGGCAATCGAACTGTGTGTAGCAAAATTCCCTAAGTTTGAACGGTGCGTGTGTGGCAAAATCTCTGTTTTAACTGAAGACATTTCTCAACACTTTTAACTGCACAGAAATGAAGATAAAACTGACCGTGTGGGGGGGGGCTTTAGATTCTTCAGTTTAAAGTAAACAGCCTCCCCACGTAACTACCGTTTTGGTTTTCCAGTTCTGTGGAACTAATGTATGTGTATTACTCAGTGGCGTCACTAGCGGGGTGCGGGCCGCACCGGGTGACACCACTCGCACCATGAGAAATGGGGTGACACAAAAGCAGAAGAAGCGACTTTTTTCGAGAGAGGCGCACCGGGTAACGCCAACCCTAGCGATGCCACTTCCTTACTATCATTCGTGGATGTCCATATGTTGCGATACTATCTATGTCGGGTCTATGGGTTCTAGTTCTCTAACCCGACCTATCTCCCACCAGCTCACCGTCCATCCCAAACACTACCATATCCTTACGCACGACACAACCTACTCCCAAGTCTGCTTTGGTCTTCTCGTGCTTCCAATAACTTGTATCTCTGTAACGAGCTGCTCGTCCCCTCTCTCTAATATACTCGTTCCTAATTCTATCTGTTCTCGACACCCCACTTATGTACCACAGCATTCGCATCTCAGCTACTTGCATTCTATTTATGTGGCTCTTAGGCTCTTCCTCACTCCCCATATGGATCAGAGTGATCCATATAGCATAACTGGCCTAACCACTGCCCCGTAAGACTTCCCTTTTCAACTTTATTGGGACCCTCCTATCACACAGGACTCCATTGCCTGTCTCCACTTCAACAATCCATTGATTATGCTGGTCACATCCGAGTCTGCCTTCCAATTGCTCTGGAACACTGATCCTAAGTACTTTACCTGCAGTACCTTGTATGTCAGAGGTAGCTTGAGGGTGGGGGCCATAGCGGAAAAAAATGAGAGAGGGTAGATTGGGTGGAGCACGTAATGAGAAGATGAGAGACTGCTCATTATCGGCTGCACCTGGGACAGGGCAGACCAAAACAGACATGGAAGCAAGTCATACAAAAGGAGATGGTAGTGCGCGGAGTGGTCGGGGACCTGGTGGAGGGCAGGCGGGATTGGAGGACCAGTACCCGCAGACCCGACTTTGCCTTAGGCGAGATAAGGGTATGATGATGATATATATACATGAACTTCAAAGTCTTTAATTCTTAAATCGTTAAGTTTCTATTTGGCATATGCCAGGGTGTGGCTTACGAGTATTCGTCCCCATTCCGTTCTGTACTCTACTACTTTTCTGCTTAGTTGCTCTCTCCTTTGCTAAGGCATGCCTGTCTCTAACCTCTACCCTGATGTCGGCCACAGGCAAACCTTTATATTTTTAGTTCAAGAGAGGCTGGCGAACGCGTTACAGATTTCAGTTCATGCCCTGTTACAGGAGAGGTATAACAGAACAGTAGTTAGTGGACGTCCCTTTGTTAGCGATTTTCTGCAACAATTGGAACTCCGCTAGAGAGCAACAGCATGTTGGTGTTCTTCGAGATAGTGATTTCCATGGTGAAAGGTTTGTGTAATTATCATGTTGATTTGATAATTGACAGTTATTGAAGTTAATTTAATGAGATTCATCATGTTTATAACTAAAAACACAGAATGACTAACTTTATAAGTGGTTTAATAAGTCGAAGAGTGGCGTCTCAGGTTGTCCAGGTGAATGGATTTCGATATTGGGAGAAAAAGCCATACATACGGAGATATGGATATGAAGATCCTGTTTTATTAAGAGGTATATTGTAAAAGTGACTTAAGTGATATGCAACTGTTAGTGTAGTATAGAGTATTTAGGAAACACGGTTGCTGACCATCATTTTTGTAAAGCTTAGTGTCGCGTTACAGTACCCATTGTCACACATGTGACAACGAACTGAGGTCTCTAGTAATGTACAGTACATGGCTTGCAGGCTGCATGTTTGAGGCCCTTTTCTTAAGTTTTGAAGCCCGCTAAATGTTGAGGCTTACTTAGCCTAGTGGTACATCCGGCACTGGTTTTAAACTAAAGTTCAGTGACATTATTGTTTGATACTGATGACAATACTTACAAACATCTTATACTCGTTAGGTATATGAAACATAGTTTAACTTCTCATTTGCTATGTAACAGTAACGATGATGGATACTCATGAAATCTGCATATGAAAAATACTTTCTATGCGGAAAGCCCCAAGTAGTAGTACTCCATGATTGCCAAATGACGCAACCAAGTTGGATTGACATTTTTCAGTAATGCAGAACCACCCACAACATTTAGTCAATTTAGTATTTTTTTATTTATTGAAGACTAAAATTACTAATAAAGAGTCCTGCTTTCTTAAAGCGCTCATACGTTAAGATCCGCACTTGAGTGGTAATTCTCGAGATGAAAGAGTATGCGTTGTTGATGTGTAGACTTTGACACTCAAATGAATATCTATCCACGTGCAATTTGTCTATTTATTTAGGTACTCTCCCACGTATAGACGATTTTCCAAAAGTAACTCCATTTCCAGAATACAGACCAAAAAATTCATGGTCTGATAAGAAGGCCCTTCTTGGTCAGAACGATTATATTGGTATGCATACGTGTCTTTATTAAATATCGACTGATACCTGCTTATACAGGGTATGAGATGTTAATAGTGGATGCTGCTTTTTTACCAACATGAAAAATTAATTTCTTTTAATATTTAGATATATTGGGAGATGGAAATCTACATCCTCTCCATTTGTTGACGGAGGTTCCATTATGGCTGCGTGGAGTTTCTGGCAATGAGTACAAAATACTTATTCGAAAAAAGAAATTTTTTGGTGAACTTTTTTCAATAATGAAGCCTACTTCGTTTGAAAAGTTAGAAAAACGCATGGATCACCTTTACAGATATTTAAATCGCAAAACGAAAAGTAGTCGATAATAACGAATGAAACATTTTGAAATCAAAAATTTGAAATAATAATTAAATGTACATTAGCATTTCTGCATTGAACGCAGAATTATTCATTCTGGAGACCTGCAATGAAAATACGCAAAATATTTCTATTAGTAGTATTTAACCAAATTAGTTTGCTGTTTAAAAGTGATATACATACCCAGCTTAGACTTTTCTGAGAATTTACATCTATTTGAAATTCAGACTTCAAAAAACCAATCAATGACTCGATCGCCTTTAAAATACACATAAATTTTCATTTAAAAAATATTTTCACAACAACCTTTTAACAGTGTCTTTTCTTATACTTGTTGTGAGCCATCCTGTATATTTGACTTTAACTCTTTTGGTCTTTTGCCTTCTACGATAATTACTGAAGTAGTAAATGATTCCACCTATATTTTAGAAACAAAATAAGTAGTCATTTTTACACACAATAGTTAAGTGAAATAGTTTCCTTACTTTGCTGAATTGTAAAAGACAGTTCAAGAACGGATCTTTGGAAAAAATGTCTGGGCTACTGGGATCTGTGTAAAATAAACAACTAATCAGAAAAGTTTTTAAGTTCTAAAAGATGTAAAACATGTTTAAAAAAATCAAACTCACGTTTATCTGTGAACTTTACGTAGGATGACGCTACAATAGTTGGCAAGGCTGTCAATATAATTAGTTCTCTCACATTATCACTGTAATGTTACAATTACAAATTAATACAGATAGCTACAGTATTTAATAAGTTTCAAAATCAGGTTTATACTTACCAGCTGGCAACAACATTAATTATTTCATTTGCTACAATATGACTCTCTCTTGTAGGTATGAATACGTTAATTATAATGAATGAAATCTAGATCCATTTTATACAATAGGAGACATTGTTTAAAATGAAAGGCAGTAATCGTTGTAGTGTATTTCACTAGTCGTTATATTACATCTTTTGATTTATGAGTACATATCAGCGCCACTTCTTGCAATTGTTGGAAATCGTTATTGTAAACTGACATATGAGCATTTTCTTCTGTAAGATTTAAAGGCAGTCGCTTGAAGTTGAACTCTGCTTCATTCAACCCTAGTAACGTGCGGCTAGGCAGTAATTTTAAAAAACATGATCAATAACGTGAATTGGTCCCAATAACATGTACAGTAGTATTAATAATAAACGAACTAATTACCAGCCAGCATTTGAAATATCGGAGTATCCCAACACCACCACAGACTTCAGTACAGTATCCTGAATAAAACAGTAGTCAGATTAGAATGACTTTTAAAATTAAGTAAGGAATGTTATTGGAACTACGCTTACATTCATGGTTTCATTATTCATACTGACTGAAGCGATAAACAAAAACGACATGCACAAACTAAATTTTAAGACGATGCATGACTGGAAGACCTATGGCGCTCTTGTTACACGCGCAACAGCTGATAAAACAATATCCCAACGCAACTGCAACTCGACTGAAAAATTATCACATTTCAGTTCCTTTTTAGTTGCATGCTAGTCTGGCTCATAATAACGAGATGGACTTCTCCCACCAATGTCAGTTTCATTGCAACTGTCAAGCAGTTCGCACAATGCTCTCTTCATCTGAACTACTCGACATCATGAGTGAAACTATTGCCAAAGAGTTGCATTTGTGGACGATGGTGACATTGCAATCAACTTTAGTTGCATTGCATTTCATTTGAAATTGCATTGCGGCAGTGGACGAAGGACCTTAGTAGCTTAGTCATAAGTCATCTACCTCTCAGTTTAAATCAGTGTTTCCCAATTTTTCTTCTGCCATGCCCCGCCTAAACTCCTCAGAATTCTGATGCCCCATGGGGTCACATACTGCAGATACCGGTATTTCTTATTGATCAAATAGTGAGATCATTTTCACTGGATGAAGACCAAATGACAACCTGTTCAGGATAGAGTAGGACAGAGGAAGAAATCATTAGGAAACTAAAGAAAAATATTAAGTGATATGAAAAAATTAATACTTGAATCCCTCCCTTTAACTTCAAGTTGGGAACCATTAATTCAAAATAAACCTTTACATACGATAGTATTTCAAAGGAAATTTAGGTTATAAATAACTAATCAGTAACATTCACTCGTGACATTAACGTGTAAAAGAGAATGGCCTTAATATTTTGGGAAGATATTGTATCCTGCACTTGATCCATCACGATTCAGATGTAGAATTGCCCTACAAATCCTGGCATATCATTTAAAGTGAAAAAGTGGCATCATCAGCGTACGGCCTTTAATACGGTAAGGTCAAGTAGAGTTCTCCCCTTGGTCCCGCAAGAAGATTTTTTTTCAGATTAGAAGGGGTTCTTCTATGACTCGGAAATGCGTACAAGTGGATCATTAGTATTTGAATCCATCGAGCTTAATTAATAAGAAGTCCTGTACAGGGATATAACTTTAGGTATCCCTGTGGAGAAATCCCAAAGTTGAAAAGGAGCTCTTGAAATGTAAAATCACAGATGCTTCCTGTTATGGGATCCCCACACTAAGTATACGTATACAGTACGAATAGGCCCGTGAGATTATTGTGGAGATATCGGCACCTTTTGATCAGACCAAAAAATGATTATAGTCCTATTGTATATGATCCTAAAATCCAATAATCAGATAACTGTACCTAATTAAAAATGTCAGCGGAAAAATGCAGCAGAGGTTGTCAGAGCTCTCCAAATAAATGTCATTCGAGGGAATGCAAGCAACGCAATCCAATTTAGTACCAACATGGGTGGTTGGTTGGGAACATTGGATGCAGCTAATTTCACCCTCTCCTATATCCCCCACTGCTACCTCCCTTTCACCCACGAACAGCCTCCACAAGGTCCGGCCCGTTGTGGCTGCTTGGCCGACTCCCCAACCCTTTGGTGTAACATACTAAGAATATTACACCATTTTGACTCGCCCGCAGGTCACATACAGTAACTTTGATCAATTAGAATAATCTGTTTGGACCACTTTCATCACATATTACTGACAGAATTAGTTTTCCCTATGTTTACGGCATTTTACAGTCATTATTCCAGTGGCGTCACCCGGTACGGCCCGCACCCTCCCTAGTGACGCCACTGCCTTATTCATTCATGAATGCGGCCTAGGTCTCCTCGGACAAGAAGCCCTGTTTCTGAGAGTGGTGGGACATGTCTTCATCATGCAGTAATTTAGTGTAATCAATCAAATCATATTAATTAATTGGGCGATTATCAAGTCCATTATATAAACGCATGTGTGTTAAGAAAGTTTTCCCGTTGGAAAAGGTCCTATCTGAGATAACGTTGAAATGCATGCTATTGATGAAATATTATGTTACAAAATATTTTGTTTTCAACATGTTAATGCAGCCCAACAACTTCTTGCATTTTAGTGTAGCCCAACTTAGTGAATAGCCTCTTCCACACTATTTTTTTCTTAATGTTGCTTAAGGCAATATTTTACCTGCAAGAAACAGGTATAGTGACGTCAGACCTAGGCCAACGACTCCAAGTTGGTAACTGAAATCTTGAACACCTTGTACACCTACACAATGTTTGTTGTTTTCACGGCGTTTTAACCAAATATAGTCTTAATAGTTTTCACATTTTTTTTCTATACATAAAAATGACATAAAATTGCATTATGCAACCTTTTACGTGTGTTGTGTAAAGTGTGTGTGCTATCAATTACTTTTCTACATGCAGTATGTAAGTGAAATTTTATAATTAAATAAATTCGGTCACTAAGACTAGTTCTTTTCTTTGGATTGGTCGGGGTATGTTAAATTAAACTATTAGTTATGCCACCTAATTACACTCGTTACTACTTACTAGCTACTCTCAACTCTTATTATTGCTACTAGTTTCCACACTTGAAATCAATATCATATTCAAAGTGGACAATTGGTCGATCCACTGATTTGCCCTGATTACCTCAATAAATTGATGTGAACTTTGACTATTTGGTAAAAATTACATTTGGGGTATAATACCTGAATACTCTGCATGGATACTTTGATGACTACATACTATAGCTTGGTTGGGTGCTTTGCCCCATTATACAGCTGATTTCGGTCTCATTATGTCTTTAATTTGTGTAATTGACAACGTCTTTCTACTTATAGGAATTAAGTTTGACTCAAGTGAAACATAAATGTGCATCAGTTAATGCATCAGCTCTCCACAAGCTCTCTTTATTAATATTGATCTTGGCCCGTCATGTAGGGCCCATTTCTTGCCGAGTGAAATTTTTAATTTATTATCGTAAGTTTGAATTCTGACTTCAATAAATATCTATTAATAATTACTCGTATTAAAGCTCGTATTTTATTCTTTAACAATTTATTTCCCGCCTAATAGGACCGGGTACCTACGAATTTTGGAGAACGGCAGGATAAAAAGAAATGGGGATGAGGGAAAAGGAGAGTTCATGACTGGGTCTTGGGTCTCGATTAAATGCCATAACACTTTTCTTTGTCACGATATGCCTGATGTCTAGACCGGTGGTGGAAAACCTTTTTTGAAGACGGGTCACAATAACACACAAAGTTGTCCGCGGGTCAGGTATTTAATTTTATGTATAAAAAAATTATTATCAATAATGAATAAATTACTTTATTAAAGTAGCAAATAGAGAACATCATCATAATACCCCCAACACGTCTGTGGCAGGGTTGAGTCTATGGATTCTGGCCCACCAGATCCCCGTCCACCCCTCACACTATGAGAAGACTATGAGACGATAAATTAGATATGATTCACGTTCGGGTCACTTAATATTGCATGGCGGGTCACCGGTTCGCCACCACTGGTCTAGACATATGAGAAGGGGAATTTTTATTTCGTTAGTGTTTAAGGACCCTTCAATTGTCCGGCCAAGTTGCGTTGGACACACCAGTTCCCGTTAGATCACTGAAGTTAAGCAACGCACACCCACGTCAATACCAACTTGGGTGGTTGGTAAAGAACGTTGGGTGCTGCAAATTAACCCTCTTTCTCGTCGTTTCACCTACCGCCTCATCTCCTGCGGGCAGCCTCCTAAGGGGTTAACCTGTTATGGCTGCCTGGCTTACACCCCAACCCACAAACTAATCAAACAGTAAACTACAAGGTCACTAGAGCCCTGTCCACAACGTAGTCCTAATACAGAGATTGCACGAACACTACACTAATGCGACAATTTTTGACTATCAGCGGTACCCATGTCAGTACTATCTGGGGTTGCGTTGCTTAACTTCAGTGATCAGACGAGAACTGGTGTGTTCAACGCAATAATCCGCTCCCTAGAAAGGGGAGGAGAAACTAGTCAGGTCCTTCACAGGGCGGGGTGTGCGCAAGGTAAAATAATCTTCCCACATGGAAAATAAGTATGTTCCTTATGGAGTTGGTAAATGCCCTTTATGGCTGGTAAGTTGTTGAGGGTCTCAGAGACTGCCCCACGATTTTGCCTAACACGCTATGTTATACAGTATTGATAAAAACATGGACATTCCAATAAGTCTTAGATTTATTTTTTAATACGTATTTTTGACTTGCTTTTCAGCTCTGTCCAAATGAACCTCATCCGGCTAAGAAACAAAAAACGCTCTTTAAAGCTGTTGGTTGTATTAGCAGCCTTAATAACCTCGTTAATGCTAATATTTATCAGACAGGAGCACGAGAGTGAATTATTTCAGTTTGAGAAACATTTTCATCAGACTACAAGAAAAGGCTTAGAAGTAGTTATAGGGCATTTTATTCAAGACATTGAAAACAAGGTTATTATATCTGAAGGTAACTCAAATAAATACATTTGCTGAATATTAATTTCACATACAGTGAATAAAAAATATTTAACTGTTTTCTTACCGTCAATTATGTTTAACAGAAGAATTGAATCGAAATTCATATAGTCCCGTAGCTGGAATGGGCGAGATGGGTGAACCAGTTCAACTTTCTCCAAGTGATGCTGCCAAAGCTTATCATTATTATGATATTAACAAATTTAATTTAATTGCAAGTGATCGCATATCAGTAAATCGTTCATTACCTGATGTCAGGAATCATGAGTAAGACTGAATGCTTTTCTTTAATTTCAAGAGATTTTACAAGCATTAGGTAATTTATATAGGTAAAGGCGATTTTCAGATGTAAAACACAAATCTACAATACACACGTCCTTCCAACGACAAGTGTAATCATCGTTTTTCATAACGAAGCTTGGTCAACATTGTTAAGAACAGTACATAGTGTAATCAATCGATCTCCTAGTCACCTGCTGAAGGAAATTATATTGGTGGACGATGCTAGTGAAAGAGGTATTCACAAAAATGAAAGATGATTTCCTTTGGCGTCATCTTAATTCACCAACGATCAGAATCATCGAGTTACTATACCTATTATTTGCTTGCAGAATTTTTAAAAGATGAATTAGATTCATACGCAGCAAAACTTCCTATCCACGTTATTGTGCTTCATATTGAAAAGAGGGTTGGCCTTATTCAAGCCCGATTGCATGGTGCTTCCGTTGCTTCTGGACAAGTCCTGACATTTCTAGATGCCCACTGTGAATGCACTCAAGGATGGTTAGAACCACTTCTTGACCAAATCTACAAAGACAGGTATTAAATTACGCATTAGTTTTTCTATTTCTGAATTTCAAGTTATGGCTTCTAACATACAATTGACAAAATATTTCGTATGTCAGAAGTGTAATTAGTTGTCCAGTGATTGATGTTATAAATGAAGATACGTTTGCGTATTCAAGAAGTTTTGATATGCATTGGGGCGCATTCAATTGGAATTTGCATTTTCGGTGGTTTGCAGTAGGAGAGGAAACTATGATTCTCAGAAGCAAAAACAATTCAGCTCCTTTTAAGTAAGTGACAGAACTTCATGATAAAATACAAACCCGGTTCTTTAATGACTTAGACGTCCTCTTAAGGGCCATGCAAAAGCGTTTTGGGAAGCCCTTAGTCGAAAAGTAGTTAACACCCTTAACATCTTTCAATAAATAAAACGTGCTTGAATGTCTTAAGGCTTTCGGAATCATTTCTGTTGACCTTGCGTAGTCCACCAGACTCCGGGTTAAATATACAAGAAGTTTTCACCTCTTTTAGTCTGCTATCAGGTCGGAACCTGCATTTTAATAGCATTAATTACAATATTGAAAAAATTCTACAAACAGTATTTAAACACAAAAATATTTACATCAACTTCTTGAACGCTAAATTAATTCATGTACCTTTAGAACTCCAATAATGGCTGGTGGCCTATTTTCCATATCTAAATCTTATTTTGATGATATTGGATCATATGATGAAAAAATGGATATATGGGGTGGAGAGAACATTGAACTTTCATTTAGAGTAAGTTTTATACACCCGACATTTAAAATATATAATTTGAAGGAAATTCTGGAATTTATGTTATAATTTCAGGTGTGGCAGTGTGGAGGTTCCATAAAAATAGTTCCTTGCTCTCATGTGGGACATATTTTTCGTAAATCATCCCCTTATTCATTTCCACGACCAGGTGGCATTTCAAAAGTCCTAACAACAAATTTAGTAAGAGTTGCAGAAGTATGGATGGATGACTGGAAACAATTTTTTTATGCGCTGCACCCTGGTATTGTTATTTCCCAGGTTAAAAAAAGTTGTGTTAAAGTATCATTTTAAATTAACGATTAGTATTATTTTAGAGGCGCAGATAATTCAAAGGACAGTTAACGTAACTGAAAGACAGCAGCTGAGGAAGCGATTAAACTGCAAACCATTTCTTTATTTTTTAAATGTTGTGTGGCCCGAACATTTCTTGCCAACGAAAGATGCCACATTGGGAAAGGTATAATTTTTTTACTATTATGTTCTGATTATGTTCTACAAAAGAAGAAACTGAGCTACATATACAACTTTTGTAGATAAAAAATGTCAATACTGGGAAATGTTTGAGACGACCAAAGTCATCTGACGGAAGGAATCAAGCTACAGGTGTTGCTGAAACTACTGCCTGTAATCACGATAATGGATTGACCACCATGGTACAAAGTGCTTCTAAATTTTTTATTCGTTTGAATGCCTAGATAAATAATTTCAATAAAGCCATTTTTTGTCGTCTTCCAGATGTTTGTTTTTCATCCAAAAGGATATATAATGTCAGATGAATATGTGTGTCTTGATGTGCCAAGCATACATTTATCACGACCTACAGTATATTTTCTTGCGTGTAGACAACAAAATAAGCAAAAATGGAAATATCAAAATCATGTAAGTACAACTTTAAACATGTCTTATTAACTTGTTTGACTTTATTATATAATATACTTAATATTGATGATAATCACTATGACATGTTGATTAATAACACTCGTTGATGTTATAATTACCACAATATTTTGCAACTTATGCTTTATCTGATTATAGCTGGAAGCTATTGTGCACCTTTCTAGCAATTTGTGCTTAGATCATCAGCACGATGGCATCGTTCTAAGCAAATGTACTGGAAGTCCGTCGCAAAAGTGGAGCTTTGAACAAATTCACTGGAGATGATGTAGTAGATATTAAATTAAAGAATCTTATAGATATTTTAGGAAATATTACGGTCATTATTAATACAGGAAGTTTGTGTAGTTGTATTTCGGATTTTCACGTAAGATTAGGCAACAAAAACAGAAGGATCGATTGAAAGGAACAGTAACGAACTATTATGATTCATTATTATCATCCTCCTACTTCAAAAGACAACAGAATAAGACTCCTTAACATCATAATCATCATACCCTAATCTCACCTGTGGCAGGGTCGGGTATGCGGATCCACTGAACATGCTCTGACCCCAGCCAGGCGTCTGGAACCCGGAGGAATATTAGCTGGGTTGTCTGTGAGGGAGATGCCGGCCTATCCCACTTGTTCCATCATCGCATTATACAACCAAAATAGAAACTTTGGCAGGTAAATTAATGCTTTGATGGTTATAATATATTGCATGATGTCTGACCTATTGCCCAATAACAATAAGCAATCCAATGCACACACCTGCGGATAATAAACTATTAAGATTATTTAACTAAAAAAACACAAACTCAAGCTACAAAATGAAGACGCATTTTTTGAAAAGACAATAATTATAGCAACAACCCGCCGTGGTGGCGTAGTGGTTAGCTCACTCGGCAACTACGCCAGTAGTTCTAGGTTCGATACTGGACCATGGTGGGTGGGCTTCTTTCGGGCGAGAGAGAAGCCGCGAGTGTGCCTTCTTTCGGATGAGAAGTAAAACCGAGGTCCCGTGTGGGTGTTCGATGGCGCTTGCACGTAAAAGAACCCTCTCTACTACGCAACGGGTAGATGAGGCAAAATTTCCAGGTGTAGGAGCTCCCCCCCTGGCGTCAGTAGCATTCCCCAACGAACACTAGACCGACGATAAATAAGCGTAGGGGTGCAGCTTTGGCCGGCAACCGGCTGCAGAAAAAACTATGTCCAATATATCACCCTGTGTCCATTCAGAGGGACAAATGGGTACCCGACCCTGCCATAGGCGGAAAAAGGGTTAGGAGTTGCTTTTAATAATTATAGCAACAAAAAGAGAAAGCATCATGAATCCTAATTCTATTTTCCTGCTTATGGCTAGGTCAGGTACCCATCAGTTCTCTTGGCATCGACAGCACAACGGCACTTGCATCTTATTTGGTGTGTCATATCGGGCCACCACTTGGTCTTTAATATGACTGTTTACTGAGTGGTCATCTAGTTTATCTTAGAATTTGCTCATTCACTGTTTCGACAGAAGACTTGACCATCTTAAGTTATCGGTACAAAAATATTGAAAAAATAAAGTCAACTTCAGTAATTACTATCAATACAACAACTATGGAAAATTAATTTTAAAACTTATAGATATTTAGTCTGGGGAGAGACAAAGTACTACTGTATTTGACACATTTGAAAATGGATAAAATTACAGTAGAATTATAGCAAATCTCAATTAAAGAACCTAAGTTATAAATGCGATGGGGAAAACTTACTGGGGAAAAGATTCACAGCGATAGTAATGAGTTTTGTGGATCTTCAAAATGTTTTTAAATTGGGAAAACGTCTTACATGGGGAATTTCTTATCCAGATTTTATTGAATGTGAGGTTTAATGATGCCTCTAACAAAGTGTAGATTACTGTATCTAAATTAATTCCGGACGTACTGTAATTCTTACACTGTTTACTGCTCATAATTCTTTTCAACAGCAAGAAGTGGCACTTCGCTGTAATCGTATTAGTCAGTCTTTTCGTCTTCGTCAAGCTCGATAGTTGTAAAGTTTCAACTACAAATTGATCCATATTGACAACAAGAGGATATCTGCAGTTTCAGGTATTGTCAGTAATGACCAATATCAGCTAGTTCATGTTATCTAGTTCTAGTGTGAATACTTGCCAAAGGGAATAGAACGTAACATTAAAATTTGCTAACCCTACTTCTCAAGTGTTAAGCAGGATGGTATCCATTCGGAAGTACGTGGCATCCGTTTTTTTCTTTTTGGCCAAAGTTTGTGCCAGTTTGTCCTTAATAGATTACGTTAAATGTGCTGGAATACTCATTTTATGTAGCTAAGTTACTTTAAGGAACACTGTTGCAGCAAATTTCAAAGGTAGTCAAGATGACGTCACTTGACGTACCTGCCAACTTTATGACCTATTTTAAGTCGCCAATGCAATTCTTCATCACCTGAGGGCGCCCTATATAGTGCAACTGTCCTTGATATTATCATTCAACTGTATATTATCTTCTTCTTGTGTATGTACATATCTGTTGCTTAATTGGCGAATAAGAGTTGCCCTTTTCTGCACTGCTTCGAGAAATACGTGTATTCTTACTGTATCATTAGATGGGATAGTAAGGCGAGTTCGTCGCTGTTGTACAGCGGTTCCCAACATTGTCACCCCGCCCCCCTTTGGCATTCTGACAAGTTGACAAGTTACCCCTTATCCCTGAAATTAAACACAACAAGTAATTACAGTTGTTTTTAACCATTTCGTGATATTGAATTTATATATTATTTTTGGTAACTATCGGTGTTAGCTGTAGTTGGGGGGGGGGGTGAGAAATCGCGAAAAAAATGAGGAAGAGTAGATTGAGGTGGTATGGACATGTAATGGGAAGAGGGGAAAAGGAGCTCGTTATGTCCATTACGGCAATGCAGGTGATTGAAAGCACCCAGGGAAGCGGCTTATTGCGTTGGACACACCAGTTTCAGAGACAGACTGTTCTCGTCTGACTGAAGTTAAGCAACGCAACCCCTGCTAGTACTAACATGGGTGGCCGCTTGGGAACACTGGGTGTCGCTAATGCCTAGTTCCGTATCACCACGCTTCAACGCTAATCACGTTGCCACTGATGACATCTTGATGACGTTTTGTGCTAGTGCGTTATGAAGGACCGCCAGCGCAATTCCTTAAGTGCAGCGCTTTATTTGGAGTCACCGCACGCCGCCGTCATGTCTTACATTATCCTCCGCCATTTTTCAAGCAGACAGCTTAACCGCCAGCCAATCAGAACGCAGCGTGACGTGCGGGACGCTATGTAAGTTGACCACTGGTCAACTCAATTACCGTCACGCATAGCTGCTCTGCGGCACCCCAAGTAGCAGTGTGACGTCACCATTTTGTGTGCTGTGTCGTCTGTTACAACGGTAATAGCGTTAGCGCGTGGGTATACGGAACCAGGCATAATATCCTAAAATCGTCGCATTGGCGTAGTGTCTGCGCAGTCTTTGCATTAGAACTACGCATTGGAGGGGGCTCTAATGATGTTGTAGTTGAAGGGCCTTAAAACACCAACGACAGGAAGAATGGAAGCACCCGGGCAAGGGAAGACCAAAGCAGACGTGGGAGCAGGTTGTTTTTAAGGATATGGTAGTGTGTGGGGCGGGCGGGGACCTGGTGGGAGATACGCGAGAGTGGAGGGCTAGAACCCGCAAACCCAACCCTTCCACAGGGGAATAAGGGTATGATGATTTTGTAGATTTTTTTAAACTAAAATTCACTTCTTTTATGTGACAGCTTAGCACAGAAACTCGCCTATCGTGTTCTGCTTCAAAATGATAAACTATGGGTTTAGGTCAATTATAATTTCTTCACGTTGCATGAACTGGAACAAATTGCATAAAGGTGTAGTACTTCTGATTATTTTTAGCACCTTTTAATGTTATGATTTAAAGTTAAACAAATACATTGACAGGTTTGGATATTTTGAAACTAACTCAAAAACTGCTGAAACTTCAACAACAATCGTAGTTATATTGTTTTGTGTGCCAAAATGTGAAACAAATTAAATGTTTTAGGTTTTTGTCTAAATGGTGTACTATCCACGTATTGCACCAATGCCACCCAACGTGGCCCACTCCATGGGATACGGATCCTCGATCTTTCAAGGTTACAACAACATTAATTAAAAACCTTTCTAAAATTCCAAATGTAATAATTTCCGTGCATTTCAGAGTATTAGCTGGTCCTTTCTGCACAATGTTGCTTGGAGATCTCGGGGCAGAAATTATAAAAGTCGAAGTTCCAGGTCAAAAGCTTTACTTTACTTACATTGTGAAGTAGAGATACTGTATGATTAAGGCGTGCGATTTAAGACTTAATTAAAAAATGTAATTTTTGGGTGACACTAATTTAATTTAAATTAGCCAATAACTACTGTACATCTGAGGGCGTATTTATCATACCAGAAATGGAAGTTTTTGGAATCCATTTGTCACTTTTTTCCCCCCAGAGAAGCCATTGAAACGATTTCCGGGTCTTTGGAGACCCCCTATGGAAAAATGGAAAAGCATCTTAAAAGTTTAGTTTGGACGGAGGTGATGGTTCGCAATCTGTTGCGGAACCACTATTGAGAGATTCTAAATTGAATACACATAGTAGTGTTGAATGGGGATGAAGCATGCTTAGCCCGATAGCCGACGAGAGGGGGTACACGTAGGGTATATCTTCCCCGGATCCGGCAACGCCTCTCGTTGCCCCTGCAAGATCGACCATCGTTGGTTAAATGCTATTTACTGTATACTCTTGAATATTTTGAATTTGCACGAATACCATATTACTTTCAGGCAATGGGGATGAAACTCGAAATTGGGGTCCGCCTTTTGTTGGTTCACAGAGTTGTTATTTCATTTCTGTAAATCGCAATAAAAAGGTTAGGTTTCTAGAAAACTACTGGTTTACATTGCCATTTCTTTAACTTCAATTTCTAAATATTGTTTTGTACTATAGAGTGTTGAAATTAACATGAAACACAAGAAAGGAAGAGAGTTAATTCGAAAGGTAAAGTGTTTCTCTTATTTCTTTGTAACTACTGTACATTCATTCCTAAGTTAAAAAATGGTCTTGTGTAATATTATGTGAGGAAATATTTGTCATAATAGCTTGCGGTTGCTAGTGACGTTTTAGTTGAAAATTTTATTCCTGGGAAACTCGATTCTTTTGGACTTGGATATGAAGACCTTCGTCATATTGCACCACACTTAATTTACTGCTCAATTACTGGTACGTATTGTTTCAAATACTTATAGTAATTTTTACTGTCTGACTTTCATACCTGTTAGAAAAGCAACGGCCACCATTAGGCCGGGGTCCATAGCTGTCAAGTAAACTAATATGGCCCAGAAAGCTAATGGTGCCCGCCTTAAACTATACAAATAATACTCATGGGCGCCCACATACATTGGACAGGGTGACGTCCCGACTACCAAACTTGAAGAAAACTTTTACTGTTGACATTTTTGCGCTTGTCACCTTGTGGGTTAGTTTAATGCATGTTATGAGAGTGGGACTCGCGGAAAAGACTATGGTGATGCCAATACACAGGTGAGTCAAAGAAGAAATTAGTCAAGACAGTGTGTGTCACTCCAGATGAGGTTGCTTTGGCTGTTGTGCTTCTATCAAGAATTCAAAATGTCTTTGGTCATTTTTTGTACTTGTTATAGTATTATACTATATTTTAAGGCTATGGCAGTACTGGACCATTCTGTAAAAAACCCGGATATGACGTAATAGCAGCAGCTGTTGGAGGATTAATGCATATTACTGGCCCAGAAGTATACCTGAACTTTTCTAACATAGAATATATTACTATGTACTGGAGTTTATTAGATACATATCTTCATAGAACGGTGACCCATGTAAAGTTGGCGTCGCTATAACGGATGTAACAACGGGTTTATTCGCGCATGGTGCCATAATGGCAGCTTTACTAAACCGAAGTAAAACCGGAATGGGACAAAAAATCGATTGTAATTTACTGTCAACTCAGGTCAAGCCTCCCTTTTTAAGCAATATGCAAATTGATAATTATAACGAGACTAATTATAACTTTGTATTCAAAATTATGATTATTTTAGGTTGCTGGTTTGGTAAACATTGCTTCTAATCACCTTAATGCTGGGACGGAATCGAAAAGATGGGGTACAGCCCATGAAAGTATTGTCCCATATCAGGTATCGTTATATTTTCTTTTGAGTTAAATACTGTGTCTGATTTATACCTGGTATACGGTATGTACAAAGGGCGACAAAATGACCACTCCGGTTGTCGTTTAGAGGTTTTTCCTAAGAGGTTTTTCTATTGGGGAAAAAATGTCTGTCGGCTCTCCTTCACCTTCGGTCAACGACCAATGAAATGCGCGCCGAAGGCAAAGACTGGACGTATTTTGGAGAGACACAATTTGACATATGGCATCCACTATCCGTTTTTCGCCTTGTATGAAAGTAGGAATAAAAATTCCGAGTTTTGACGTTGCAATAGGAAGCTTTCCAATATTACTAACGCGTGGTGAGCCAGATTCGATTCTTACCGGGACCAGTGGTTTCTTTGGATAAGACGGAAGCCTCAAGTCTGTCTTCCGTCATCATCATCATCACATACATGGGTCCACATACATGATTGGGGGCACCCCAGCCAGGCGTCTGGAATAAGCAGGAATATTGGCTGGCTTGTCTGGGAGGATGCCGGCCTACCCCACTTGTTCCACATCGCATTATACTTACAACCAAAATAGAAACTTTGGCAGATAAATTAATGCTTTGTTGGTCATACTATTGGGAGCGGCGAGTTGCGTTGGACACACCAGTTCTCGTCTGATCACTGAAGTTAAGCAACGCAAGCCCAGTTAGTACTGACATGGGTGGTCGTTCGGGAAAGCTGGGTACTGCTAATACCCAATTATCGTCGCATTAGTGTAGTGTCTGTGCAGTATATGCATTAGAACTATATAGTGGACGGGTCTCTAATGACCTTGTAGTTGACGGGACCTTAAACTCCAACAAACAACAACAATTGGTCATAATATTGCATGGTGTCTGACCTATTGCACAATAACAATAAGCAAGCAATCCAATGCACACACAAGCGGGCAAGTCTGCCTTCCGTCAATGAATAGTAAATCTTCGGCCCGACAGTATATGATTTGTATTTTGCCAAAACAATGTTATAAAATTTGTTAAAACATAACCCTGGTAGGTCTGATTTTAAGGGTCGTACAGGGGCGGATCTAGGTTTCTTGGGGCCTAGGGCTTATTTAAGTCCAATAATGTTACGTTGATTAAAATTAAACAAATAATACTATAAATAGTCATTATTATTATATTATTAATATTAACTATTTCTTTCTATATGATAAGTGCTCATTGTTAATCACAAGTATTAAAAATTTATGATAATCCCATTTTAGGAGGCCTTTCACACTTGGGGGCCCAGGGCTTCAGCCCCTGGGGTCTTAGTAAAAAAAATAACATTACCAAACTCTAGTTGTCTAGCGATCCAAGTGCAGTATGGTGCAACCCGCCAATGATTGTACTGCATTTCTATCTGTAGGCATTCAAGACTAAAGATTCGCTTGTGATTATTGGTGCTGGAAGTGACTCACAATTCCAAGATTTATGTCGGGTATGAATACTGATATTGAATAAAGTTATCCAATGTTATATCTACTAGTAGTTTTACCACAGACATTATTGTATGTTACATACTGCGTATTTACTTTATAGCGCATGAATTTATCCAGTGTCAGTCAAGATCCACGTTTTTCATCAAATCATTCTAGAGTGAAGAATCGTAACGAATTAATCGCAATTTTGGAGAAACAGTATGTTGGAGTTCAAAAACTAGTTACTTATCAAGTGGCATTTGTTTAACTTATGTAAAATACGCTGTAGATTTGCCACGAAAACAACGTCTGAATGGCTATCTGAATTCGATGGCGGAAGTTTTCCTAATGCGCCAGTTAATAGTATTGGAGAAGCATTTAAGCATCCTCAAGTATGACATCTGTAGGATTTCTAAAGCTACTATCGTTACTAATATATTCATGCTAAGTAATATATGCAAATATGTATTGAAGGTATTGCATAACAATATGATAGTCGAAATGATTGATTCCTGCAATAATAGGGTTAAAGTAGTTGGTAAGCATTATTTATATTCTTGTAGTTCAACTCACAAAGTTATGGTTTTTAAGTAATGAAAAAAATCATGCAAGTCTTTCTAAATACGATTTGAATACTAGGGCCAGCTGTGCAGTATGGAAGTGGCGGTAACTTCTGTAGATCTCCTCCACCACTTCTTGGAGAGCACACAGAAGAAATATTGACTTGTATCCTAAAATTGCCCAAAGAAGAGATACAACAATTGAAGTCAGAAGGTGCAGTTGCGTATTAAATGCTCATTATAGACACTCCATAAATAAAACGGGGGGAAAGATAACAAAATCACTTCATGTTTTCAAAGACTATTAAATGTGGTCGATAACAACAGTTCTCAAGGATTTTTTTCATTAGAAATTCCACCATTTCATTACATACTTCACCAACGATAATTAAGCTTAAGGGTTGCAGCTTTGGTCGGCAACAGGCTGCGGAAAAATGCTGTCCAATGTATCACCGTTAGGTCCATTCAGAGGGATAATGGGGGTACCCGACCCTGCCTTAGGCGGGAAAAGGGTTACGAGTTGCTTATTTGCTTGGAAATGCTGATAGAGATTCAAAGCTGATTTATCGATTTATTTATTTTTTAAATTATCAAGATAGAAAACAGGCAAGATTTCTAATATTAGATCTGTACAGAATTGGACCTGCCACCTGTGGATAACAGATTGTGCACCATACACAAGCAGCAGTTCAGACTCATTTTCGTACAGTTCTCAATCAAGGGTAATCATGAGGTAACCCCCCCCCCCCCTCCCATTTATTTGATTCAACCCTAACTGGCTTTCGGAATTTAGCTTTGGTCAGAAACTAAACTTTAACATCCTGATGCCCTCTGCCCGCTAAACCCTCTGCAAAATATAAAACTTTAATTTTCCTCACACAACAAAGGAGTCTAATCGTGGTGGACCACCGAACAGAACAGGCGCAAAAAGCGTTCCCTTCAGGACCTCCAAGAGTTAGCAGCTTTATCTGTGACTGAAAAAGGGTAAAAATAGATATAAGAAAACGATTGCTTAATGAGTATTCTTTTTATTAAATAATAAATTCCTCTGATAGCATTACTTCTTATTTTGAATAAGGGAGTCTCAAGACTAGGGTGCACTTGAGGCCGTTCAAGTGCTTAATCGTCTTATGGTTAAATTCATAGGTGAGTCAAAGATACAAACACCACAAATGTGCAAATGCGAGAATGTCTTTATTTATCGTTGGTTTACAAAATTTAACCTTCACTTAAATGATTTTATTTAGCATGCGCTTATGCAGTGACAGTAACCAAACGATTTCAAAACCATGCATACAGTTTGTTGAATTTCGTTGTCTCATATTCGGCGGAGGAATTAAAGTTATTTTCAACAACTAGAAGTTTAACCTCCCATATTTTGCGCATGTTCAGTCAGAAGGGAGCAGGTAGAACTTGGGCAATAAACGGTAAATCCATCATAATCTGGATATAGGCTACCATCATCTTGATAAGATGCTAGCATCCAGAAGAGATCCCCTTGGCCTCCTCCATTTTGAATTGCTTGAGTCCATTCCGTGTAAACGTTATCCCTCTGGGATTTATCTTGAAATCCGTATTCTCCTAAGACAACAGGTTTGCCAATGTTGCGGCCAATTTGTAGATGAGTGTTAATGTAATCTGTAGCCCAGGATGCCGTCTTTCCCCAAAGGTCAGGATAAAGATGTAAGGACACAAAATCGATTCCTGGTTGTGAAGCATAAAGTTGACAATCGCCTTCAGATCCATTTTCTGTCCAGTCGCTACTGTCTCCTCCGCTATAAAATCCTTCATCGCCTACTGCGAGTAAATGATTGCTGTCGATGGATTTTATGAAAGGGGCCACATTGCTGATCCAATTTGCAATGGTTTGGGGGTTGCAACTTCCAGAATTCGAATATGTGTCTCCAGAGCAACGTGGCTCATTAGCCAATTCCCAAGCTAAAATGGCTGGTTCGTCTTTGTAGGCGACGTTCGTATAGATATTGACTCGGTTCAAGATGTGAGAGACGTAATTTTTATACCATTGTACGATTGTGCCGTCAGTGTAAAAATCATCATGATGAGATGCTCCTCTCCATTGAATGTATTGTGGGATACCTCCGTAATCCTTCCAGTTATTTACAAATGGGATGATCACTCGAATTCCTCTCTGCTTAGCCTGGTATACCGCATAATCAAGATGCTGTAATCCGTCAGTGCCATCGTTGTAAACAGGCGAGGATCCACCCCAATATTGGAAGTAAACCCAATTAGTGGAATAGGTATCATAAAATCCCCACATGCGAACTACATGAAATCCATTTGCAGCTGCTGTATCGAAAAGTTCATCAACCATATAGTTGGAATTATACGTCACATAATAATTGTTTGCCCCACCAAACCGAAAGGGGAATGCGTTCAATGTGAAACCATTTTTCGTTGCCTTTACAAATTCTCCATCTTTAATTGGATAAATCTGTAAAAATGAAATTGCATTACAAAAAGTTATAATGAACAGCAACTTGTACAAATGATCTGCATTAATTTTAATACGTTTTCTCTCAAGCTGTTGTAGATTTAGCAAGTGTTATCTATAGGTTCAGAATAGTAAGGTTCTGCACCCTGGGCTTCCTCAATAGAATGATGGGCGAGGGCTTTGCATTTGTTCGATCAAAGCCATGACTGCCAAATAATGGCAGAAGCCGCTTCAAGAACATTGCAGAACTTTTCAACCCAATAGTTGAATTAAGGCACTTGATTATACACCGGGTATTGTTAACAGAGCTGTCACGATGTAGGTGCAGTGTACAATTACAACTAGCCCCATTTTCAACCTTCCCATCCCCAAAGAGCCCCTAGCTCTTATTTGCAACATGGTCTAACTTAATAAGGACCTATAACTTACCTGATTTGTACTCACTGCAGCAATGAGAGCCAAGACAAGTGATAAAATTGCCAACATTTTTTGAAGTTCTTGATGGCTTTCAGGTCTGCCTTCGTTTTATATTGTAATGCCGATCTATTTATATCGGCCTATAATAAGTAATGATTTATAATTGATAGGGAGCGATTACAAAATATTTGTTTGATAGATAACTATTTTAAGAACATCACGGCAAAATTATCAGAATCTTTAAGTAGCATATACTGTAGGTACATTCGAGATACAAAAAAAAAATGCGATGCACTTTATTTTGAGTAACCAATATCATAATATGCATCATGACAATTTCAACTTTGTCCAAATATTGCAAATTTGACCTACTGCTACATTACCTGATACAAATGAAATGAAAAATAAATTTCCAAGTATGAATTAAAGAGAATTTTGTAATGATGAAGTGGTTTGTTTATAATGACTGACAATCCCACGTTATTTATGATTGATGACAGCTGATAATACAGTATGTAATCTACTTTACTACTCGCTCTCTATTAATTGTGATACCAAATAGTTAATCGACACGTACTCTCATACGTTTCTCATATGATTTGTTGATTGTTTTTTTCTTCAGCGTGCCAAAGGGTCAAGCAGAACAATGAATGACACTCAAAACAACGATATTCAATAAAATTGCTATCTGCTGAATTTCCCGAATTTAGCGGCATAAACTGAATGAATGGACCGTGAATCGTCTTCTGAATATTACTGAATTAGTATTTCTAAAGGTAGAAAGAAACTTCTTCTTAACAGAGCCAATAATGAAAAACGAATTCATTGGACTAAATGAAACATTAGTTGCTCAAATGATTATTGGAAATCTGTGATCGGTTTGGACGGCAGTCATTTTTGGAGCGTTTAGATAAGCCTCAGCAGGAAGCAGTACTGGAAAGAAGATGAGGGAGAATAGTTTGAGGTGATATTGGCATGTGATCAGAAGAGAGAGGAAGGAGCTCGTTAGGTCTATTATGGGGATGCAGGTTGTTGGAAGCACCCGGGACCAGGGGCGGATCTAGGTTGCTCGGGGCCTAGGGCTTCTTGAAGTTCAATAATGTCACATTGATTAAAATTCAATGAATAATAATATAACTAATCATTATTTTTATATTATTAATATTAACTATTTTTACTATATGATAAGTGCTCACTGTTAATCAAAAAGTATTAAAAGTTTATGATAATTCAATTTTTGTGAGGCCCCTTGGCACTTGGGGGCCCAGGGCTTAAGCCCTATTAGTCCCTATGTAGATCCGCCCCTGCCCGGGACAGAGAAAGCCAAGTTGCGTTGGACACACCAGTTCCCGTGAGATCACTGAAGTTAAGTATCGCAAGCCCACGTCAATACCAACTTGGGTGGTTGGTGAAGAATGATGGGTGCTGCAAAATAACCCTCTCCTTCGTCCTTTCACCTACCTCCTCATCTCCCGTGGGCAGCCTCCTAAGGGTTCGTCCTGTTATGGCTGCCTGGCTTACTCCCCAACCCACAAACTAATCCAATCCATGCATGTCTTTTTAACAATTTCTAATATTCTACCCTGAAATTTGCCAGTTTATACAGTAAGGATGACACGCAAAATCGTGAAGCGTTCCACATCTTTAGGAAGACCAAAACGGACGTGGGAACAGGTGGTGCAAAGGGACATGGAGGCATGCGGGGTGGAGGGGTATAGGCGGGAGTGGAGGATTAGAACCCGCAGACCAGACCCTGCCTCAGGCGGGATAAGGGTGTGACGATGGTGACATACATCACTCTAGGCGCGGATCCAAGGGGGGGGGGGTGGGGATTCCACCCCCCCCCCCCCCCCCCAAATTTTGGGTCGACATTGACACTGACAAGTGAAAATTGCGTTTCCAATCGCTGCCTATGGCTCAACCCCCCTGACGAAAATCCTGGATCCGCCACTGCAGCACTCGTACTATAGCTTTTCTATAGCCGTAGTTGTATATACGCTTGTGCACACGCACTCCACACACTGGTGACGAGTCTTCGCGACCACCGTAAATTGTGCGATGCTGTAAGTAGGGTTACGCACTTTAGAAATATGGATAGTAAGCGTGGGTTAAGTAAAATGATTCTTTGCATAATCCGATTGAGGAAAACGTAAATTGGCTCCATGGTGGAATGGCGAATCATTATGATGTACCAAAATGGTAAACAAATTAATGCGTTACTGCACATATGAATAGTTTAAATGCTTTTATCGCTAGCCCAAATGTTTATCAGGGTATCAAAATACGGAAAACACTACAAAGCTGAAAACCTACTGCACTGATGTTTTAAGTTTTGGTTTTTATTTAGTCCCAGTATAACTATTTTTTGGGTTAATAGCAAATTTATTGTTAGTCATAGTTTAAATGATAGATTCTAAAGGAGTAGTCCTTCACATAGGACAGGGGTGGTGAACGTATTACTGTTGGTGTGCCAAAAAGTTATATTTCTTGATGCACTAACATGCCAGATAGTTTGTTATAGGGGTATGCTGTATAGCGGGGTTCCTTTACGTGCCAGCAAAATTGTTCTGGGTGCCATAGGTTCGCCACCCTTGACATAGGGTTTACGTACAAACATTACTCTGCTGTTAAATGGATCCACATGACGTTTCAAAGGTTTATCATCAATCTCTATGATGCTATGGAATTAACTTTCCAATTGACTGTGTACGTTAGTTTTGCTGATATATTCTAGTCTCTTCATGTCATTTGTCTACGGTGACAAAGAACTCATTGACTGCAAATTGACAGATTTACGCATCAGTGATGCATCACCATCGCATGTCTAGAGTTTGAATCATCCTGATGAATTCATTATATGCAGTTTTTCAGTTTTGATCCGGTACCCATCACTTATAGTAAGCGGTTAGGTAAGACATTCAGGCGTAGCTATCAAATTTTTAAGCGAGCTATTGCATCTTTTAGAGAAAAGCATTAAATTTACAATTGTTTTCATAATTGCTAAAACACATTTTAAATTTTCATTCGAGTGTGCTGTGTTTACTAGCATTTTGCACCTGATGCTAATTTGTCTCTAAAGCATTCGATTTTTAAATATTGCTAATTCTTTGCAGGGCGGGAAAACCACCGGTTGGTCTTCATTTAGATGTATTAAAAGATGGTAAATTAATACAGGTTGGGACAACACTTATTTCTTGTTGAAGCATATCTCTTCATTTTGTCTAATATATGGGACTAATATATTTTCTATGTATTCTAGAAATTAATGGTAGATGAGAAGAAGTGTTATTTATTTGGCAGAAACCCGCAACTAAATGATTTTTGTATTGACCATGCCTCATGCTCGAGAGTGCATTCAGCATTAGTATTTCATAAGCATCTTAATCGAGCATTTTTAGTAGATCTTGGAAGCAGTAAGCTAGATTAATTTATTTGTTATTTTTAAGCAAGCGTTCTAAAATCAATGGGCTTACTGTTTTTCATAGCCCATGGCACTTATATTGGAAGTATACGTATTGAATCCAACAAGCCTACTCAGTTGCCAGTGGACAGCCTGTTTCATTTTGGCGCTTCTACACGAATGTACATTTTAAGGGAACGACCGCAAGCGGCACCCAAGCCTTTAATCGATGATAAATCTGGAGAAGAAGTCGAAGGAGGACTCCTTGGCCTGCCTGAAACTGAAACGGAATTGGATGTAAGTATCATTCATGGGTTAGTCTCATTCTTAATTCGACGTATTTTATATGCCTAATGGAAGTGCAGTATGGATATTTGTAAATATAGTTGGGAATAAATAACTTATGAATTATTCAGGTGAAATGTTTAATTTATGGAAATTAATTTACACTAGTCCGTTGGAAGTACATTGTGGCATGTAGTTTCTTTTTGTGTGTTAGAATTTGGATGTTGCAAATTTAGGACTTAGGTAGTAATTCACCAAAATGGTAGGTTAACAATGTAGCCTTTAAAATTAAATTAGATAATTCTTTAAGCTATCACTGTACATATCTTGATTTTTTATTAATGATTAGTTTCCTGGATTTTCTTGTATCTGGATCGCCCCCTACTTCTGTTAGTTCAGGTAATCGATAATCCATTGCAAATGTTTAAATTATAATATATTAGCGCCGTTATTCCACCTTTCGGTGTATTATTAATCTGAAAACTTTTGTCATAGTTGGCTTGTAAATCTCTTGAGGTACATAATAACATTGATAGTGTTTAGGGCTCAGCTTGTTCTGAATTGAATGCAGATATTTTTTCTTAGAATCTGACTGAATTTAATACTGCACATAATAGAAGAATTTCAATGCTTGGTATTGTTGACAAAGAAATAAGGCCACTGAATCGCAAACGTCTAACAAAGTTTGTAAGTTTTAGTGACGAAGATGAAGTAATTAATCCAGGTACTAACTTGAAATATTGTTTTTGAATTATAATATTATAAATGCCTAATGTTTAACTCCTTATGTAGAGGACATCGATCCTTCCGTGGGGAGATTTCGTAATTTGGTTCAAACAACAGTTATACCTAATAAGGTATTTAATATGTATTATTATTAAATGAATTTTAGACGCTATCAGAAAGGAGAGGTTTTAGCATTTCACGGACTACAATAAAATTTCGAGTCTGATATCAAATAAGCTTTACTATTGAATAATAATCTTAAAATAAGTTGGAATGATTTACCAGAATTCCTAACATCCGTAACACCAACGAAAAATGTATTGAAAATGAGTAGATTTTCCAAAATCCGGCTGGAGTGGTTCACCTCAGACGTAGGTCAATAATATTCATCTAGAAGTGACCATTCTGACGTGTAATTTAAGCCATGAATAATTTTGATCAGAATGTATTATTAATGTACCATAAATTCGACATGTTGCTGTTTCATTAAAACTGTCTAATTGCAATTTTTTTTAGAAAAAGAAACTGGAATCTGGATTTGTAATAAGTGAAGGACACGACATTTCTAGGAGGACACAGCCTTTAACATATAGTGATCAGCTGTACAGTAATCTTCCCGTACCCCGGGAAAGTAGCCAGTCACCGACATATCTGTTTCCTGACACACTGTCTAGCAAGTTTGGCCTTGCTTTGCCAAACCCAGCTCCAGATGTTAACAAGGCCTTACCACCTATTGAAGTGGTTCCAGTTGTAGCGTCTATCACTATAGATCATGTCATTTCAGAACCAAAGAAAAAGAAATATGCTAAAGAAGCGTGGCCTGGAAAGAAACCTAATCCATCATTACTTGTGTAAGGACGTCGCGTGTTTCTAATTATCTTGTAAGTACTACACCTATAACTTTCTGTTATGGAGTTGCACTCTAATGACAGTCATCACAGATTGTTCTCCTCTTTTAAGTTGTCATTTTCTTTGAGTAACTTCATACTAAAATTCATACTTCACATGGTCATTTTTATAGCATAGCTAAGAAATTGCATTACTAAATGAGGTACTTAATGTGTAACCATTTGCATTGTTTTAGAATCGGCTTGATTCGAAATAAATTAGGTTCTAATTAAAATTGATAATATTTTTTAAACTTTAATACTGTACTGAAATTTTCATTTCAAATTCATCGATTGAATATATGTTTAATTTCTTTTTTAAGTAATAACATTGAAACGCCAGAAATACATTGCCTGCCTACTGTTTTTTTTCATTCATTGTCGAAAAAAAAAGTTGGGAATAAAGTTAAATTAGGAACAATGATTAGGAACTCTAATCATTTGGTATAATGATAAAATTCATTTCTGTTAATTACGTACGCGTTGGGCACTAAAAGGAACATGGAAAACTTTTTAAAGTAGCTGAAAAATGATTTAAACGTTTTAACATCGAATTCGCGTTACAAATTTGTGACTATCTTAGACCTTGTATATCGTAATTATACCATTAAGAATGTCTTGAATGGTCGGTTGGTAATCATAGAAAACGCTTGCTGCCAATATTGGCGCCACCTGATCGGCAAGTAGTGTCATAAGGCCACCACCTAAGTAATCTTCAAATTTTACGGCAAAATCATCTACATAAAAAAACATATCGCTACCTTCTCCTGTTGCTGTTATTGTAATATTTTTTGCCTCGATATGAAAACCACCTGAACCATATACTGGAAAAAGCAACAGAAATATACCATCTTGTGCGTAATTTCCAGTGATGTTTAATGTCTCATAGTAATAAACGACTTCATCTGTTAGAGAATTAACTCGAATGGCTGGTTGATCAAGTCCGTATATAGTTGATTGAGTTAAGTTGAGCGAATAGACAGTCGCACCGTTATTTACATTGGTATATAAGTCGGGGAGAGCATTTTCTTTTAAATCATCAATTTGTATCCTGTACTTTTCTCCTGGAAAAAAATACTTTCTATAGTTAAATGTTTGGTAAAGTCCATTAAGACGTGATCCTTGCATTAATAGTAAAGTTTAATGTATATTACCAACGTTATTTGCCTCTCCTCTGCTCAAGACGAATATTGCTGCAAACACATACGGTAGGGCATACATTATTGAATGCTATAACAAGAAGGAATTTAAACTGAGCAATGAAAATCATTAATTTGAGACCAAAATTTTAGTAATTTCGTCTTAATTGTTAACTATTTAAAATAACTCACCTTTGAAGGCTAAAAGTACTGAGGTGTATAGATAGACAAGGCCTACTACCAGCCAACAAAGTATAATCTTCAAGTTTTTATCACGCTACTTATCACGCTACTATATCGTGATTGTAATCATTCGTCTTGATAATTTTATTTAGTTTTAAACTTTCACCATTGAAGTAGATTTTAAAATAAATTTGCTGTAGCAAGTTAAGTGCCTCTACTGTTGAATCTTAATAATCATAAAGTCCATGTGCTAATTCGGTTAATAGTCAGTGAACCCATTTCACAGACAGGTAGCGAGTATTCCTTATCTGTTTTAGAATTTTATTAAAAGTTCTGCTACTTTGCATATAGAGTTCAAGCGGTTTTTTCAATGTACTATAAAGTATGAATATGAATCTCGCCTCGGTGGCGCAGTGAGTAGCGTGCTCAGTAAGTGCGTCTGTGATTCTAGGGTCGATACTGGAATTAGGTAGGTAGGTAGGTTTCCTTCAGGCGAGAGAAATTCCCTGAGTGCGCCTTCCTTCCGTGAGAAGTGAAACTGAGGTCACGTGTGGTTTAACGTAGCATTTGTATGTAAAAGAACCCTCCCTACTATGCAACGGGTAGATGAGGCAAAATTTCCAGGTGTAGGAGCTCGACTCCCCTGGCATCGGTGGAATGCCCCAACGAACGGTAGACCAATAATAAATATAAGCACTGGGGTTACAGCTTTGGTCGGCAACCTGCTGCGGAAAAACACTGCTCTTGTGGCCATTCAGAGGGACAAGATGGTTAGGAGTTGCTTTTGTACTATAAAGTATGTGCGATTGCAGTTCCTCAGGTTATCTCTAAAGGCAAAGTATAGGGATCTACAGTATAGTCAGCAAAAACAGTATTTGCACACTCTAAAAAACCAGTATTGTGAAGCACTTATTGGATAGTTTGAGGGTAACATTGATGTAAGATTCTGTTGAACATGTTATGCAAGAGAATGTCCAGCCATCACAAGATCTGTCAAGGCACTTTGAACAATGGCTCTCTTTGCTCTCATAGTAAGCTTGCTTGACCATCCGGATCTAGCTTTATTTTAAACACGCAGTTTCTTCATGCTTTTTAATTATGTACCCAACACTTGAGAATAAGATTTTAACAGTTTTATCAATTTCATGATAACTGTTGCTACATTTATGAAGTACCATGAGGTGTTCTCTCATGCCATTTGACACTTCCCCGGCATTTTGGTACATGTACTTAATTCAAAACATTAATTAAAAACCAAAGGTCATTTTAAATTTATGCAAATACAATTGTGAGCGTTTAACGTGTGGAATATACGCTGGTGTATGGGCAGGTCCGCATAAGTTAAGGTAGGTTTCCACATGCCGTGATTATTGGTGCCATTCGCCTGGCACCAGTTTATTTGCATGTGGATCCAGTCAAATGTTTGTGCCTGGTGTCTTATTGGCACTGCAAATCATTGCTAAGTAAATATAGAATCAAGAGATCGAGTAAATAGATTTAATTTCCAGATTGCTTTTGTTTTGCAGTTTATGGAAAAGCTAAGCCAAATTATACTACTTGATGTGGCATCTTACTACATCTAACTACTGTAGATACAGTATGTATTCCAGTCTCAAGGATTTATGCGGCCACAAGCTCAGCAAGTCCACGTTGGACAAGAAAGCAAGGTGGCTAATTTCGAACTTTTCAATCGTATATATACAATTTATATCGCGATGCAGTACGTGAGATACTAAGCCAGATCACTACGACCGACCGTTCTTAACCCAGATTCTACTTCACGATCTAATGCTGGGTTCAAACCTGCCGCGCCGCGTTGTGCCAAACGAGAAATCGCTGTAACGGCAAACAGCGCAATAATGATCATTAATAATAAAATGAATAACTGTTTAATAAAAAAAATATGTGTTACTGATTCAAAGATTTTAAAATAACCAAAAGACACATGTACGCACTCAACGTGGAACAGACCTCTCAACTGCAAACACATTGCTCTGTTATGCGCAGTTCTGCTCCATTTTAACTTTCACGAAATTGAGCAGTTCAACAATGAGGAAGTTCATCTTGAACATTCTCGGCCACCGTATTTATTGCAATTTGAAGCAACGCTTTCCACTTTCGAAGTTATGATCATGTAATATCATTTTTTTCGCTGTGGTTCACGATGTTTTGCAATGTTGGGGACGAAAATGAGGTGCGGGTTTCGTTTCATCAACCCTCTACAATTATCTTTGGCGTTAATAAAGCCGGATGCCAGCCATCATCCATTTGTGTTAAAGGTACACTTAGTGCATTTAGTTGTGTAATTAGTATGTTTACATTGACATCAATACTTTTCTTGCTGATTGAGTTCGGTGAGCACGCGATGTAATCTTAAATGAAACTTTAAAACTGAAATGTAGCGAGTATACTAAACCGTGTTTATTTACACAGTCACTTTGTGGTCTTTGTGTTGATGTCACAAACTAATCCAACTCAGCAGTTGATCAATTGTATTATCCGACAGATTTCGTGTGCAGTCAATCTTTGTAGATTTATAACATCGCCCTGATACATAACCACAAAGCTGGAAAGAATTATCATGCTGCCACCAAGGTTTAGTCGGTCGACATTTAATTAAACAATGAAAGTGGACTAATGAGTATTTTTGAAATTTCTACTTAAGGTTTCTCCCGAGTACAGATGATGATGGTTGTCCTCAGCTTTTAAGTAGTCCTAACAGTATCCACTATTTTGACTTCGATCGTTATACAGTCGAAATCGTTTATAACGACCCCGGATATAACGTACAATCGGATTTAACGAACAAAGTAGAACGATGAAAAGCAATACAAAAAAAGCATTAATGCTTCTTACAACGAACACATTGGTTAGAACGTACAAATCGACTAGAGTAAACATTTCTAGGAACAGTGCCTGTTGAATATCGGTTACTTCGTACAATTTTTCAGCTGAGTTCTGTCTTTGTACATGACAGCATGCCATAACAATAATTCTCCATCAAGAAACAGGACATTACAACAGCAATGGTGAAGAGGGGGGGGGGCTGAGGTGAACATGAAGAAAACAGAGTACTTAGCTTTCAGTTCGAGCAGCCAGGACCAAGGGGGTGTAGTTCGTTGTGGCAATGATGTGATTGATACCAGCGGTGCAAGAGTTTAGGTATCTAGGATCGGTGTTCCAGAAGAATGGGGAAATCAACTCCGACGTTACCCATAGAATCAATGCAGGATTGCTGAAGTGGAGACAGACAAGCTGTGTGCTGTGTGACCGCCGAGTCCCAATTAAGTTGAAAAGTAAAGTTTACAAAACTGTAGTTAGGCCCACTATGCTATATGGCAGTGGTTCTCAAAGCGTGTTCCGTGAAACCACTTCAAGTGTTCCGCAAAATATTTAATGCACAAATAAAGCAATGGAGAGATACTCTGATGTGACCCGCAGGATCAATGGGTAGGGGGTCACTGAAGTGGAGACAGGCAAGCGGAGTCCTGTCTGATAGGAGGATCCCAGTCTAGTTGAAAGGGAAGTTCTACAGGACAGTGGTTAGACCAGCTATGCTATATGGATCAGAGTGCTGGGCAGTGAGAAAGAGCTACGTAAATAGAATGTGAGTAGCCAAGATGCGATTGCTGTGGCACATGTGTGGCGTGGGGTGGGGTGGTGGACATCGCCGAAAACATGAAGGAGAATAGGCTGAGATGGTATGGACACGTCATGCGAAGAGGGGAAGAGGAGCTCGTTAGGTTAATTCCAGGAATGCAGGTGGTCGGTAGCACCAGGGGCAGGGAGAGACCAAAGCAGATTTGGGATCAGATTGTCCGTAAGGATGTGATAGTGTGTGGGTGGACGGGGAACTGGGGGAGAGATAGACGGGAGTGGAAGGCTAGAACCCGGAGACCCGAACCTGCCACAGGCGGGATAAGGGTATGGTGATGATGTAGTAAGTACCTAGTGTAGAAGGTGTACAACCTGCTTTAAAGTTTATGTTGAATTGTAAGTGTTCCGTGCTAGTAAAATGTAACAGTTTAGTGTTCCCCGACATCAAAAAGATTGAGAACCACTGCTATATGGTTGGGCAGTAAGGAAAAATCACAAGAGAAGAATGCAAGTGGCGGAGTTGTGAATGCTGCGTTACATGAGAGGGGTGTCGCGTGCTGACAAGTCTACAACGAGCACATTAGAGGTAGCTGGGAGGGGGGGACATCGCGGAGAAGTTGAGAGAAAATAGGTTGAGGTGGTATGGGCTTGTGAAGTGAAAGGGGGTGGAGAAGCTTACACGGTATATTATGGGGCAGCAGGTTTCATCAGGTGTAGGGGAGACCAAAGCGAACGTGGGAGCTGGTTGGACAGAGGGACATGATTGCGTGCAGGGTAAATGAAAGCCTGGTGGCGGATAGATGGGAGTGGAGGATTAGAATCCACAGATCCGACCCTGCCATAGGCGGGATAAGTGTGATGATGATGAATACATACAGTATGTATTTTACAATAGTTATAACATACTGTAATCAGTATAACACCGTTAACAAGGATCCCTTCATTATAAACAATAGCATCGCTTTTAGCGAACACTGGCTACAACGTACAAAAACCGTCAGTCCCTTGAAGTGCGTTATAAACGATTTTGACTGTACTTGGTTTATGATCTCAGCTTTAACATACAGTCCCGTGAACGTTGACTGGTCAAGCTTTACTGTACTTTTTGTACTTGGGCCACAACAAGCATCAGGCCTCCAAGGAGCCCAAGCACAGCAGGGATCTTGAATTTGCATGCCAAAAGAATGTCCATACCATCATTCCCTATGAATTTTTTTCAACCCCAAATGGTGGTATAAAGCAGCTACTCTAGTTAGTAGTAAGTTTACAATGTGAGAAATGTATTGTCGAAATGAAATCGCGATATTTGAAATTTCATGATTAAAATTGCCCAGAAATATTTGTCTGCTTTTGTTAGTTAATATCAACCTAATGACTAATTCCAGATGGCAAATCTTGTTTTTTTTCAAATTATTTTTAGGTTTGTAGTGTAAAATTTTTATTTCCAAAGAGGTGTTGTTAACTCTGTTTTTCATGTTTCCAGGTAACCAAACAATCATTCATACACCTTTGGTAATTCATCCATTGTATTAGGCGCACATGTTATCAGGTGCATATTTCACACTATACTACATTCTAAAAACAGTTTTTGTGCAAGTATAGCTAAAATATATTGATATTGAACCAAATACACTTCCATAATATACAAGTGGCAGACTTCCCACCACTTACGTTATATGACTAGCTTATATGTTCCATTCCTTCTTATTCATTTCATTCCGTTCATTCCGTGGCAGAATTAAAACTTGTGCTAATTTGAGGCAAATCTTGTTCATACAATGTTTTATGGTGGTAAGGATGTATACTGGTATATACCCGTACACTAATAATTAGTGAAGGCAATTTGCTGTAAAGATGTTCGTTGCAAGTGATTTACAAATTCGTTAATATCAACTTGTAAATGCCGGTGATTATATGCCCTCGCTATGCTAAGACCAATTAGCATTTGAGGAATTTGTAAGTTATAAACAGTGTTGTAAGTTTCTGCTATGTGCTGCACCTCCTCAGTAGGAAGAAATCCTTAAGATAAAAAATATCAGATTAGAATGGATTCAAGAAAAACTGAAATGACAAAATGTTACCAAGTTACCAGGCTTAATAATTACCAGGTAAATCTTTCTGAGCACTGCTCAGTGCACTCGCCATGCTATTAAAACGGTAAAGCCATTCATTTCGATCAAGAGGAGATTCGTATTCCAAATCTAGTCCTCCATTTATTTCATCCTGTATCTCATAGGTAGAGAAGTCATCCACCTAGTAACAGTTCAGTTTAAAAACACACTGCGACACTATAGTTTTGTTACAGGTTTACGTTGATTTTTGGGTTTGTTTTTAAAGCATTTTTAAAATCAACTTTACATTTTGTTCCAGGCGAGGTGGTGTAAATGGAGGAGTTGGTGATTTCACCCGAGTCAGTCTATTGACGTTTCTGTTTCCTGCTATTAGGGATCGATCTTCCTTTACAACTAAATCGAAATAACTTAAAAATTTTGTCGTACTGCGAAAGAATGAGGTCACAAGCACTTTAATTTCATCCCAGCGTAATAGTCGTATTATGCTGATCATACCAACAACCTTACCAACCTGTAAAGGCGATAACCATCTTTGTCACAGTAGTACAGCATTACATTTAGTAAATTTTCTGTGAGATTGATGTTGTTTCGTCTTAAAACTTTTTCAATCTAAGATAAAAGAAATTGAATCACAAATGATCATATAGCAAAATGATCACTTTGGTTTCAAACTTCGTTAATATCATCTGTAAGCTAAGGAGGCATGGGGTGCGTAATACTTACTTGCCTTTACTACAGGTTGGGAATTTTGCGCCTATTAAAGTAAGGCGCCTTGAAATATACAGACCTGATTCCTTGTCAATACCCCCATACGTTCTCGGTCAACTTCGTTGAATTGACGAACCAAATTAGGCAGATCTATGCGAACATTTTGAAGCTGCGATTTTAATTCTGTCAAAATTGGCATTTCTTCTTGTCTAAGTTGAGATCTAATAGATTTTGTAAATGAAACTTCGAAAGTACAATATAGCATCCATTTCTGCGACTAACCTATCGAATTGTCGAAATGCATTGAATGGGATTTGCGGGCGTTTTCTCTTATGATTCCTAATGTAAATGATAAATGTCAGTCTTATGAAATAGAGCATAATTGTTTCCACATTAAAGGTTAATTAAATGTTGAAACACACCTTGCTAGGTGTTGCAGGGGAGGAACATCAAGTACTGGTAGCTTTTTTACCCGAATCAAATATGCCATTAATTTTTTAATCTCGATGAATCCTGGATGTGAGTCACTCGCATGTTTTGAAAATAGCAGCTTTAGGGTGTTTTCGGGTATGTTAACCTGAAAGAATTGCCATGTCATCACAGGTTTTGATTTTGATAGGATGCTTGATTATTAGATTACTTTGAAGCGTTGAAATTCTTGAATAATTTCATCTGGATGTCGAACACTAGTATTTTTGCTGTTTTTCAACTCCAAATACGTTTTTAACCTGTTAAGTGTATCTTCTTTTGTTGATTCCAAGGCCTTGCCAAGTGAATACTTTAGTAGGATTTCGTCAACTTCACAGTCGTCTGTTTTAGGCTGGGAATAAGTTTGGTGATTATTATGTAAGTTAGTATCCCTCGAGGGTCTTGCAGAGGAAACTATAGCCGGTAAAATTGATTTATTGTTAAAACTTGTGCTGGCGGCCGGAGCAGATAAACTCGCACTTTCAAAATTTTTGGACACAGAATTTTCCCGATATGCTCTAGAAATCTAAAAAAAGATTGTTCAATGATGAAAATATTTTCGGAAAAATTCTTTGTTAAGTTACCGATTGTAATAATTTTTTTTTGAGTACTTTATGAGGATGTTGTGGAGAAGGAACGGTTGACCAAGACTGTGATGTAGGAAACTTGTGTTTTGCATTTTGTTCATACCTATCAATACAAGATAGTATTCCTAATTAATTCTGCCCTGTCAGTGTCTTAGCCAGCTGAAAAGTTGCAATGGACGAACCGCCCCACATCAAGAACATTTTCATAATAATTATTCAGCACTGGTGTTATAAAGAATACTGTTACTATTTACTCTCACAAGCATCAAGTTTTATAGACAAACTGTCAAAGTGATTAATTTATTTTAACTTTTTTTCAGGACCTCGTCGTCGTGGTAATAGCCCGATAACGACTTCTGTATAACAAATACTGATTCAAGGACAAAACTCGTTGGCATAATTAGATACAAGGACGTTTAAAAACACGTTAAAAAGACGTTTAACACATATGAATACAGTATATTTCATAGTCACAAAACTGTTATTACCAAAACCGAGCAAAAATATGAAATGATTACCTGGTTAATGTCTTCGATTTTCCTTTTGGAATTATTAATCGCTTTCCGCCAACAATTCTTACATCATAACCATCTATTTCTAAGTGTTTGTTTCCACTATTGTTTTCCTTGATATGAACAGACATTTTTGGCTGAAATTCGTTGTTACTGAGAATTGTTACTTAAATCGCGTCCTACGAGAGAACCACACTCAAAATGAGTATTGTTGCACACTTTACAGTTATTAGATTATTATTGGTCTCCTGTGGTTGGTCCTGCTTTGTTGAAGAACATGTTACCATAACGTCCTGAAAGAGTCTAGGAAAGGGAAAATTTATGGCATTCTGTCATACTTTCAGGGCATACAAGACATATTGCTGAAAAACTTTTACATTGTTCGCACAAGATATTTACGTCTCTCGTTTGAAGATGCATCAAGCTTCTATGAAAATCATAAGAGTAAGTATTACGAAGTTAAGAAGCTTTATTAAGGACCTGAACATAATTATTACGATTTTTTAATGTGATTGCAATACATTTCAGGTAAATTTTTCTTCAATCGACTAGTGACCTTCATGTCAAGGTGATTTATATTAGTATAATGAAATTCATTCTGACTTGTCCCATGTTGCCATGCCTGACTGAAAATAACCACTACAAACACTTCTTTATGACATCTGAGGTGGTCCCCGTGACCAAATCCAAATTAATTGAAATTATTAAATAAATAAGAAATACGGAATTGAATACTGTTGAATCTGATTAGATATTTACAATTTATTTTACAGTGGTCAGATATATGCGCATATTTTAGCACACGAAAATGCTATAGAGTTGTGGAGAACTTTAATGGGACCAACTAAATCATTCAGGTGACCTATATATAGGTGACACTTAGGGCTATATTTTGCCCATGTTTTTAAAATGAAATCATCTTAAAATTATTTACTAGCTAAATATTAAGCACAATAATTTCAATGTATTTGGAATATCCAGGGCTCAGTATGAAATGCCAAATAGCATCAGGGGCCGCTTTGGTTTAACAGATACTCGAAATGCCGTCCATGGCTCAGGTAATTATTACTGATTTTGAATCGTTTAAGGAGGAAATTTTAAAAATTGAATGTTGCGTACAGTCACATTTACATTCTATTTAATTATTTATTAAAATTTTCAGATTCCAATAGTTCTGCATTACAAGAAATCAAGGTTTTCTTTCCAAATTTTAATACTGAAAAGTGGTATCAGGAGGAAGAGAAGCATTTTAGATGTGGAAATGTCTCGTTTGATGCTGATACGTTTAGTCATTTAATATCCAAGTAAATATTTAATATAACATTAAATATGTACAACACAAGAAATTACTTTCAGCATACTTTTCAGTGGTATGCCGCACAGCCTTGTAGATAAATATATATGTAAATATTATATTTACAAAGTATATATGTGTAATATTTAGGTGCACAGATGTAGATTATAATTATGATTGAAGAACATTTTCTAGTAGGATGTCGTAGGATGTCGAACTCGGGACAAGCTCAGGGTATTTCATTTGTTGATCGCAGATGCTGTGATGAGTTACGGCTTGTCAGTGACTGAATATTGAATATTAGTAACTCAAAACTTCAGAAACTCTAAAATTATATGGGTATTTGAAATATTAAGTTGGAATTTAATGATGTCTCATAAATGACACCAAAATGTGTACTACTGAGGTTAAATATTAAATTGTTTTAATTTCTTGGAATGACTTGTGTAGGAGATCTTTCTGTCTCACAGGCCGCCAAACCGAACTACTGGAACCCTTTGTAGATATACCGGTAACCAGCTTTTGAAGCCAAGAAATGCTAGATAGTAAATAATTATCCACCATTCAAGACGTGGCTTTTTTACTTTTTTACTTCGGTTCAGTATTAGGGTGCCTCATAATGGCTGGCGCTTAGTTCCTGGTGGTGCTAGGTAAAAGTCAGGTAGCTGTTTTCAAAGCGAAACTATAAAATGGCTTGTTTTTATTGACTTGCGATAAGTAGTGTAACTACAACGATAAGCAAACTCATATCTGTAAATTGGTTCTTCTGATTTCGACATTCATAATCCCATATCAAAACTGAGTCAAATGTGTGATCTCAGAGTATGCATTTATAATTGAGTAGGTTGTAGTGCTAACAGTAACTATAAGGCCCAACGTATGATGTCTTTTATTTAATTTGACGTGTTAATGCAACTCTTAACAAGTCCCACGACTATTGTTTAATGCTTGATGTTTCCACTTATTGTCTCATCGTTATTCCTGTAATGGTCTTACTGGACCTTCTCCCTATGTCTATGCACAGGGCCGGAAGAAGTTGGTCTTCAGAGCCTGCTTTACAGGTGGGCGCCACCAGAGAAAACGCGCTGCTTCGATATTATTTCAACAATTATTAAAACATCATCCAAAATACGGAAACGACGCTTATTTGAGATTTGTAGGTGGGCGCTGGGGACCCTAGCGCCGGCCTTGATACTCGCAATTTGTAATTGCCCCAAATGAGCTTATTCTTAAATATCAAATCGTTAAATTTTCCAAGTTATAACACCAATTTCAGTTACATGGTTGTTATCGCCCGGCATTGGTATATGATACATACAGGTGACCTTAATGGCCGGTCATTCGGTGATGCAGAAATGCATCTGTGGTTGCAGATTCGGAACTGTTCGAGGCGAGTGGCGAGAGCAACCCCACGTGCACATTCAGTCGCGCATAAGTGGTTTGGTGTGTCACTTGTACGTCAACGGACCCTTCCCAAAGGGCCAACCCGAACAAAAGCGAGGCCCTGGTCAAAGTTGTCTTGCGGGGGTCGGCAGTAGTGTCATCTTTGAAGTCCCGACCGTAGAGATCTGGTCATAGAATGCCATCCTTGAAGTGTCGGTGTTAGAATGCAGGTGTTAGAGCGCCGGCGAATTTCAAGCATTTGTTGACGTGTTTTTTTACAATTCGCTTTCCAAATTGTTGTGCCCCAGCAAAGTAATTTTTGGGGCAGTCGTTTCCTTGGGTGGTCGGTATTCGTGTAGTAGTAAGAAAATGAAACCATTTCCATTTTGCAAAGACAGTAAGCAGCACAGGGCCTTGTGCACCCTCTCCGGCTGGTTCTGCCCTACTTTTCTACATGACGGGAAAGTATTCTTTCTGCATGCATTTAGATCGGCAAAATTCCTAAGTGTAGGGGCAAAATTCCAGATCCACCAACACGAAGACAATAAACCGATAGGGTAATAGGAAAATAAGTAAGGGGTTGCAGTCATTTGCGTGTTTCCAATTCCAACGGGAAAAATGGGTACCGTAATTCAGGAAAAAACTCAGGAATGATGGTGATGTTGATTACAAGGTTATAGTATGATCAAGGTAATCATGTGTTAAGCAAACAACAGTTATCTAACATGCAGGAAATACTGTAGTACACTTCTGTAAAATAGTCAATTTATATCATGATAATTATCTGCACAAGTGACAGAGTTCAACCGTTTTCAAAAACATGATATGGGATGGTAGAATATTTGCTTGCAATAACACGTGGTTTGAAATATCGTATTTTATTATATTGCTAAAAAAGTTGTTAGTGACATACAGCAACGCTCAGAAATATAAAATAGTGCTGGTCACTGAATTAGGACAGCGAGTTAATTTTTAAAGGAATTATTTGCGGGCCCTGAAGGTAATTCCATACATAAATGATTATATTCCTATCACAAGAATTGACAATTTGGGCTCACGTCTTTGTGCTTTTTTATCGTTATAGAGAATGATGAATATTTTAAAGTCGTCTACTAGTTTATTTTTGAGAAGCGGGAGATCATCCCTGACATGTACCTATTCGATGTCCACAAGTACTGACCCAAAACTTCGTTTTCATGGTCAAACAGCAGTTGTGACAGCTTCGACTGATGGGTAAGGGCTTATCGAATTGTGCGCCAATGTTACTTCTCGTGCATATTGTTGACAAAATTTTCAAAGATAACTACTACTTTCTATTCATTTCATTATCAACTACCTCTTCATGCTGCGTGAATATTAACTTATTACTCTTATATTAAGAAAAATAATTTTTTTTAAATTGATGAGCATTTCGCAATTATGATTGCTGCAATGCATACCCCTAACATTTATTTTGTCAATTAATCGACCATTGACAAAAAATATTTCAAAGCCTATAACATGTACAGGGTTTAAATATAGTGGACCCAAGTATCCAACAGTGCTCAATTTCATTCTTGTTAACCTGACATAGTGCAATGGTTAGACCAACTATCACTAAACCAGTAGTCATCTCATCTTTAAATTTAAAAGGTCATCCATGTTTTAGTAAACCCTAATCAATTTACAAAGTGCCATTGTATCCACATTTTCATATCACCAGTAACACCAGTATTACCTTTATTACATTTAGGATTGGGTTTGGGATCGCTCGTCGTTTAGCTCAAGATGGTGCCTACGTTATAATCAGTAGCCGAAAACAAGCCAACGTGGATAAAGCTCTTTCTACATTACATGGTGAAGGTCTGAAAAACGTCAGCGGCATTGTGTGTGATGCGATCTCCAAAAAAGACCGTGAATCTTTATTAAAATTTGTAAGTGAATGCAAATACAGTAGTTGATATCTCAATTTGACAGATAGTTACGATGGGTGGGATTACGCCATTCAAAAAGGGTCATGGTATTGGCTTTGCTCATAGCTATTTGGTTGTGATATTAGAGAGCTAGTGGTGAACGTCGACGATGACGATACGAACGATACGAGGTCAAATGAGGCAAATGCGCAAGCTCAATTGCTGGTCTGCTTTTCGTGAGCATGCACAGTTGCCTCATTTGACCTCTTATCGTTCGTATCGTCATCGTCGACGTTCACCACTAACTCTCTATTGTGTTCCCTTAAGCTGTAATTTTCCGAGTCCCAGTCAGGAATCATTACTTCTGCGCAAATTCCACACTAACCAAGGCTGATAGCCGGGGTACCATCAGATGGAAAATTAAGCTATTAGCCACTTGTTGTGTGGTGCTATCTCAGCTGCGCGAGGAAACCATGCATCTTTTTGGCCATGGTTTTAAATATAAAAGGTCGTCGATCCTCACACTCACCCCCCCTCCTTCTCGCGTATCGTGGTTTGCTATACGGCAGCCTGCTTAATTCGGGAGCACTTCAAAAAGTGCGCCCCAAATATTTTTAAATATTCAGAATACCTTAGTATAATTCTAGCTAGCAATTACAATAGGTCCTCTACCGCCCCTTAGACAATGCCCCATCTTCATGATTTAGCCAACTGTAGATTAGACTGCAACTGTTGGACTGGCAGTCTGGAAATGAGGATAGCAATGCAAAATGCCTCATTAGTTGCAAAGTTGAACCAAGCATCAGTTGAAATATGCGCCCCCTGGATCCGCCCCTGTTAATTGTAGGTTCGATCTTGGCCAATATAGGTAGCTTCTTCCAGGTGAGAGAAGCCGCATGTTTCGTCAAATAGGAAGTAAAGCCATAGCCCCGAGTGGTGTATACGATGCAGACACGTCAAGAACCCTTTCAACGTGAAGTTAATTATGAAAGTAAATCAGTAAACTTCCCATGTGCAGGAACTCATCCCCGTCAGGCGTTGGTAAGTTATCTTAAGCTGGCATTAAAGAAACCGATGTTAGATAACCAAATAGGCATAATCTTAATCAGCCTTAACAACTAATGTCAAAAAAAAACATAATAATCGTGGAGACACGTTGATACTGTGGCATTCATAGTTTTCTGTACCAAAAATGAGGTAATAATAGAAAAAGTATCACATCTTTATCTTTGTTCTGTTAATGTCTTTTTTTCTTGCTATTTATTTTGCAGACTCTTCAGCAACGACCTGGAGTAGATATTTTAGTTTCCTGCCATGGTAAAGCGTTGTTAAAGCCACTGTTACAGGTATGATCTCATCATAATACTCTTGCCCTCCCGCCTGTGGCAGGGCCGGGTCTGCGGCATCTGGCCCTCTACACCCGCCTATCTCCCACTAGGCCTTCCTTTACCTTGGATGCTTCCAAAAATCTGCATTCCCATGATGGGCTGAACCAGTTCCTCCTCCGCTCTTTTTATAACATGCCAATACCACTTCAGTCTATTTTCACTCATTTTTTCCGCAATATTCTCTACCAACCTTGGTGGCACAGTGGGTAGCACGCTCGGTAACTGACTGGATCAGTAGTCTATGTTCGAACCACCAAGGTGGGTTGGTTTCTTTAGGGCGAGAGGGAGGCCGCGAGTGTTCCTTCTTTCGGATGAGAAGTAAAACTGAGGTCCCGTGTGGCGTACGATGGTGTTTGTTGGTGTTTTAGGGCCCTTCAACTACAAGGTCATTAGAGCCCCGTCCACAGTATAATTCTTATGCAGAGACTGCACCGATACTACACTTATACGACGATTTTTGGGTATTACCAGTACCCAGTTTTTCCAAGCGGCCACCCATCTCAGTACCAGATGAGGTTGCGCTGCTTAACTTCAGTGATCAGACGAGAACTGGTGTGTCCAACGCAATTCGACGCTCCCACGTACGATGGGGGATCCGGAACGTTCGCCCCCGCACATTTTGCCCCTCGGACGTTTCGCCCCCGAACATTTCGCCCCTGGGAGGACAAATGGCCGTTTTTTGTTTTTCTGTTTTAGGTAAGGTAAAAATCAAGGATCAATGCCAGCCCTTGATTTTTTACCTTATTTTGGCCGGGTTTTTTGGTTATTCTGTTTTTACCTAGAAAAACAGCATTTTTCGTTCGGGCCTTTTTCTGAGTGTTTCAAGGAATAGGTAAGGTAAAAAATTCAGCAATTTCGGCAAAAATTCTACGTACTGTGGAGGACATCAACGATAGAAATTTAATAGACTTTCTGAAAGGCACAGCCTACAATTTCGAATTTTAGTTTGTTTGCATTTTTTGTGACAGTCTTGCTTAACGTTTGAGCTTCTTTCATTTTATTAAAATTATTATTACAGTAAACAGAGCAACAAAAAAACCGGCCATTTACCCTCCCAGGGGCGAAACATCCGAGGAGCGAAATGTTCGTGGGCGAAACGTTCGAGGGGCGGAAAGTACTCAGGGGAGAAACTTCCCTAAACCGTACCATGGTAATTTGCACGTAAAAGCTCTTTACTGTGCAACGGGTGGATGAGGCAAAATTTCCAGGCGTAGATCTCGCCTCCTGGCGTCGGTGGAATGCCCCAACCAACAGTTGACAGACGATAAATAAGCATAGAGGTTGCAGCTATGGTCGACAACCAGCTGCGGGAAAACTCTGCCCAACCATTGCGTTGTAGAACTTTTCATTACAATTGCTGAGATTCACTCGTTAACTCTTAAAAACTCCTGCCTCTTAAACTCAAGGTACACAAGTTCGATCCTAGCCGAGGTCTGTGGGCTTTCTTGCTGCCAGGGGAGAGTGAATGCCACCTAATTGGGAGAGGCTGTATTGTGTTGGACACCCCAGTTCTCGTCTGATCACTGAAGTTAAGCAACACAACCTCAGATAGGACTGACATGTGTGTTGTTGTTGTTTGTTGGAGTTTAAGGTCCCATCAACTACGAGGTCATTAGAGACCCGTCCACGGTATAGTTCTAATGCATATACTGCACAGACACTACACTAATGTGACGATTATTGGGTATTAGCAGTACCCAGCTTTCCCGAGCGACCACCCATGTCAGTACTAACTGGGCTTGCGTTGCTTAACTTCAGTGATCAGACGAGAACTGGTGTGTCCAACGCAACTCACCGCTCCCCTGACATGTGTGACCTCTTGGGAACATTGGGTACTGCTAAAACCCTAATCGTCGTATCACCGTAAACTCTGTAAATCAGCGTAAACTCTGTGCAAACTCTGTATTAACAGAGTTTGCACAGACACTACGCAGAAGACGGGACTGTAATGACCATTGTAATTGAAGGGCCCTAAAGTACCAACAAAACAAAAATGCCACCTAAACGGGTATTGTTCGGAAGTAACAACGAATGATATTATGAATGCGTGTTTGTAATTCAGTGTTAACGCCTGTTGCAAATTTCTAGGTAGATGAATCTCATTGGGAGTATATATCCAATATGAACTGGAAGTCCCATTTCTTTTTGACTCAAGAAATGGTTCCTTATATTATAAAGCGTGGGTAAGTAGAATGTTTAAAGTTGTCAAAGGGTTTCTTCTTTCCTTTAATATCCAAAAACAGGTCTCAGCACATCATCAATTGACATTGCGACGTTATTCTATTTGGGAATACTTAACGCTCTGTTATAATTTCTCAAATGGTGATAGAGATTGACAGTTTTTACTGATGTGGAAACGTCAAATGCTCTGTTTTTATCAGTTAGGGGCGAAGTGTCTTGTGGATTTACTTGTCACTTCTGCACGTGACAGCTTTTAAATACCTGAATCAAGATGTGAAAATAAATGAGTCTTTTTTTTCTTTTAATATAGAAAGGGTTCTATAATATACTTGTCGTCTGCCTCTGGATTCATCCCCATTAACACCCGTGGTATATATCCCATTACGAAAGCGGCAATTAACCACATGACTGCTATAATGGCCATGGAGTTAGCAGATTACAACATTCGTGTTAATTGTATTGCTCCTGGATTGATTGACACCCCTTTGGCTCAATCTGTACGTTATGACTCAATAATAGTGATGGAAAGTTTTACATGATATAATTTAGCATGGTGTTTTTATTCTTGGCAGGTAATTTCAAATGAAGAATCAATCAATAGGCTTTACCAACGAGCATTAATTAAAAGGTAAATTACTACTGGTTTTGTAATTGATAATTTTTTTCTTGCTTTAATCTACGGTAGATATTAAGCTGGGTTAACACTGCGCACAACATACTCGCGCAACTGTTTCTTTAAAAAAGACTCGCGCAGTGTAAAAGGGGACTCGCCCCGAAATTTGCTGTGCAAGGCAGCCTCGTGGTGAGCCACAGAACTGTCGGTTTTTGGACACGCATCAAAGGGTTTCGCCACTCCCACTTCGTGTACTGGTACTCTAGATACGTCTTGCATGCTCGCTTCGCACAATATGTAAACAGGGAGGGCGAGACGGGCGAGATTGCCACAAGCCTGTGGAAACAGTTGCGGCGAGTATGTTTCGTGCAGTGTACACCTAGCTTAAAACTGGTTATAACTTAAGGCGCGTTCTCACTAGTCAAGTTTTGTTGACCAACTGTAGTTGTTCAACAAAAGTTGAACATTACTTGAATCAATTTTCGTTCACACATTTCAATAGAAACTGATCAGCAGTTTCATTGTACAAATGGGGTTTCAGTTACATTACAAATGGGGTCAAAAGGAGTTGTGTGGATAACACTGTATTTTGGTTAACCCCCAATTGGTCCACCCCTCTGACGGGTCCACTTTTGTATATCTACAAGGGCCTTAAACAAAAGACCTATTGTTCACTTGAAGGGTAATGGTGAATGACCACTTGATCAAGAAAAGTTTGACACAGAGGTTCCCACTACAGTTTTCATTCAAGTTTTGTTGAACAACTACAATTGATCAACAAAACTTGACTCGTGAGAACGCGCCTTTATACTCGTGGCTGTAAAAAGAGGATTGGATTGTTTTTCCTCAATTGTGTCATGGCAATACTGGACAGAAAAATTAGGCCGGGAGAAAGTGCTATAACAGACTCACAATAAGCAACAGACGAATGCGGGATTTTTTCTATAAAAATAATACAGAATAGAATTAAATCAATTAGATCGTTAATAGTTTCTTTCATTTTCATTAAATTATTATCATATATTTATTTTTTGAATAACAGGCCGTTGGCAGAGGCGTCGCTAGGGTTGGCGTCACCCCCTCCCCTCCCGAAAAAAAGCTGTTTTGTTTCTTCTTCAGTTTTGGTGTCACCCCATTTGTCATGGTGTGAGTCACGCGCGGTTCCAGGATGGGGTTTTGGGGGTTGCAACCCCCCCATGCACATATAAACTTATATTCGCATATGTGAGGTTTAGCTCCCACCCCCCCCCCCCCCCCGTATTAGCTCGGCCCCCCCTTCCCGACGAAAATCTTGGATCCGCCACTGGTGCGAGTGGTGTCACCCGGTGCGGCCCGCACCCCACTAGTGACGCCACTGGCCGTTGGCGCTCGGACGATATTGCCCATTGGTGAAAACCCAGTACATCTTATGGGCCAGTCCAAACCTGAATCGGGGTAAATAAAAATCATATAAAAACGAAATTGGGAGTTCGACTTTTCCGAAGTGAATAATTTTTGAAACACTTTGGGTTTAAGTTCGGGAAGATTTTCATGATATCTCAGTCCCATTTTCTTTTGTGAGTTTGTTCAGCCTAACTATCACAACAGCCCGGGTGGCCACGGTGTCGAAGTTTTCTTTCAGCTGCAATTGGTCTAGATGAATAAACGATTATTCCTACATTTGCGCAACGTTGGCCTTACAATTAGTGAGAAAACAATTTTTAATACAGTACACAAATTTATGATTCTTATTTCGTAACCTTTTCTATTTCTTAGAGTTGGTAAACCTGAAGAAATTGCAAGTGTGGTTTCGTTTCTAGCTTCTGAGGATGCATCGTTTATCACTGGAGAAGTTCTTGTTGTTTCAGGTGGTTATCACTGTCGCACATAAGTTGCGTTATCCAGAGGTGAATTATTGATATGTTAATTAATTAAAATGTATACTAAAAGAATTTGTCGAATTATACTACATCTGTCGTGATCAATTATCACCATATATAGGCCTATCAACACACAGTTCACCATTATTTTAATTCACTTTAACTCATTATATTCTGGTCCAAAGCATGATAAGCCCTAAATCACTATGTAGCATACCTCAGGTACTGTATAAACCATAACGACTACATTTGAGCAGAGTTGGACTGAAATTTACAGTAATCCTTTGTGGCGGATACCTTGCTAGTGGGATATCTCATGCTTAGACCCATATGTCTAGATCTCCCCCACCACCATCTTTGCCCTTTGCACCCAGTCTAGTCGGTTCACCCCAACACCCACCAGTCTAATTCTAATTGAACATACTGCAAGCAGCCCTGATAGGCCAAATTGGTGGTAGAGAGAATAATTCTCATTCCTAATAATTGACTCATTCAAAACCACAAGGAACCTGAAGCATAAAATCCCTTCTCACATACATTGCCTACCTACTATAATTTGGAATTAGTAGTCTCCCAAATATTTCATAAAAGACACTTGGAAGCAAATATTGTTCTTTAAACTTAAAAAAAGGTTACACAACATTATCTATTGTTCAACTACCGTATCTCATGTTAGGCTTGCTATGCTGTATGGGTCAGAGTGCTGGGCAATTAGGAAGAACCATGAAAGGCAAATGCAAGTGGCTGAGATGCGAATGCTGCGCTACATGTGTGGGGTGTCTAGATCCGACCGAGTCAGAAATGGTTACGTTAGAGGTAGCTTGGGGGTGGGGGACATTGCGGAAAAGATGAGAGAGAATCGGTTGAGGTGGTATGGGCATGTGATGAGGAGGGGAGAGGAGGAGCTTATTAGGTCCACTGTGGGACTGCAGGTGATCGGGGGCACCAGAGGTAGAGGAAGACCAAAGCGAACGTGGGAGCAGGGAGTGCAAAGGGAGATGGAGGCGTGCTAGGTGGAAGGGGACTTGGTGGGGAATAGGCGGGAGTGGAGGATTAGAACCCGCAGACCCGACCCTGCCTCAGGCGGGACAAGGGTGAGATGATGATGAACTATCTCATCTACTGTTCGACATTTTTATATCTGCTGCGTTGCACACAACCTGTGCATTGGACGCATGCTGTAGTCACGTATAAAAATCCGTGTTAGAATGCAACGCCTTACCGAATTGCGCTTTAGCAACTTTCTCCCACGGCGTACCATAGCTGGAATATACGACGATACTTCTTTAGACACGTAGTTTGATTCTTCAGTTTGTTAATAAATTTCTAAAAAATGGCAGTCGATTTCATAACTGCAGGCTACGCAACAACAGTTGCAGTTGGAGGATTAATAGGATACATAAAAGCAGGTACATAATTCGATTATCACGATTTTTCAGCCTGATTTATGAAACTCGATACGTATGGTCACTATCAATTACTGGGTAATTACTGTAGGTAGTATCCCATCACTTGCTGCAGGATTGTTGTTTGGCAGTGTTTTAGGATATGGTGCTTATCAGACTTCCAGAGATCCGAACAATTACGGATTAACATTAGGTATGCCTTTATTTTCTACTTATTTTATGATTGACTTCACAACACACTTTGGACTTAGTTGTGATGAAGTTGCAAGTAAACGCTTTGCTTATCTCACAGGTACAAGCCTAGTTTTGGGTTGTTTTATGGGGTATCGGTTTTATAATTCTGGAAAAATAATGCCTGCCGGTTTGGTAACTGTGTTGAGGTTTGTTAACCACTTTCTATTATATATACATTAAGTGAACTGTACCCAAGTGATAACTCCAAATTATGAAGGGAGTGCGACACATTTAATTATAATCTTAATACTTTTATAGTGTCATTATTTTTGGAAGATTCCTAATACGAGCGTTGAATTCGTGATTGAGAAGTACTTACGTGGTGGACTTATGTAAATGAATTATATTAACAACAGGTAAGAGTAATCAAATTTCCTTTTGATTCGACATCTTGCCCCTTTATGAGTCGCGTATGATCAAAAGAAATTTATAACTGAAATGTAGATGATTTGTCGCCGAATGAGGATCGAAACTATCCAATTAAGCGTGAAACGTGCTGGACGATTATTAAGGCATAGATAATAAAGAAGTTTTGAAGTTAACCTCCGGCCGCCACAAAAACATTTATTTTGCTATACTGTATTTCGTATTATATTACAAAAAATGTGTCATGTAATGCTGACGTGACAAGACACTTGTATTGGAGAACCACTCAAGGTGACATTGATCTTAACAACTACAAAGGTTTTTTTATTGGCCTTTTTCGATGACGTAATGTAAAAATAAAATGAACACAACACGCTGGCAACCTCGCCTTCATTGTAAGTTGTTTTTTGTGACTAAGTATGAGAGTGAAGTCTGATTTTATAGGACACTTTACTTGCTGGTTACGCAAGTGCTCTTCCTAACGAGAGCGTTGGAGGACATTATGCAATCACCTCTATCAAGACAAGTGTCATAGCTGGTTGCACATTGGAAAAGTGTTTGTCTCAAATTCGCTGGAAACTTCAGACATGATTGCTCTAGATGATCACATAATGATACCACAAACTTACATTTTCTGGTGGAGCACATTACACGGCAGATCAGTTTCAATGTTTCTCAAGATAATATCATGTACAGACGTTCAGTAATTATCTAGGTTCTGCTAAGGTCACCAAAAGGAAAACTTAGTTCGGCCTGTGGTGGTGTCATATTTTACGAGTTACTTCGGTTGTCCTGTTTGAAATCAGATCCATGTAGAATATAACGTTCAGGGTATCATTAGCACTTTAGTGGAGCGGCGAGTTGCGTTGGACACACCAGTTCTCGTCTGATCACTGAAGTTAAGCAACGCAAGCCCAGTTAGTACTGACGTGTGGTCGCTCGGGAAAGCTGGGTACTGCTAATACCCAATAATCGTCGCATTAGTGTAGTGTCTGTGCAGTATATGCATCAGACCTACACAGTGGATGGGTCTCTAATGACCTCGTAGTTGACGGGACCTTAAACTCCAACAAACAAACAAACAAGCACTTTAGTGAAGGTTCCGCCTAGAATTTTGGGAAGAAATAACGGGAAGACTGAGACTGCTTAGCAGTCTCAAGTCATCATTAATAGGAGTTTACGTGAAGCCTATGTTTTTAATTGGTAATTTTTTAAGAGTCTAAACCAGGAATGGCCATTTTATTTACTACTGCAATTGACTTGCAGCTCTAAAACCGTTTTACTATCCACCACATCAAAATAAAAGGACGATTTTTAATGTTTCTGTTCTTGCGCTATAGTGAACTATGCCGCATTATGAAAATGGTGATTAAATGAATTTGATTGATGTTCACTTATGTGTAACGGCTTGAGGCCGTCAGGGGTGAGCGCGCAGGCCCCGACCCGTCATTATCATGCCTCCGCAATGTCACAGGGGTGCAGACCTCGGATCCAGTGGGGAGCGGCGAATTGCGTTGCACACACCAGTTCTCGTCTGATCACTGAAGTTAAGCAGCGCAACCTCAGCTAGTACTGACATGGGTGGCCGCTTGGGACAAACTGGGTACCGCTAATACCCAAAAATCGTCGCATTAGTGTAGTGTCTGTGCAGTCTTTGCATCAGAACTATGCTGTGGACGGGGCTCTAATGACCTTTGTAGTTGAAGGGCCCTAAAACACCAACAAACAACAACAATCGGATCCAATGGCAGATGGTCGAACGATGGAACGAACAGGTAGCTACACCGAGGGCTATTTCTTGCAGCATTGCTCCTTATACAGGAATCTTTTTCCATTGCTAGTCCAAAAGAAAAGTGAAGAAAGAAGCATTCACTTCATCATTAACACCAGTTTTCTTCAGCCTTTTTACATTTAGTATCATAATTATTTAAACATGCTTTTATAAGAGCAATGGCTCCGTGTGAAACTCCAAATTCAGGTGCTAACTTTCTTGTGATATACCATTGTCTAACCTTAATTACAAATTTCTTTTGCTCCAAGTTTAACTCGGTGTACTTTCGCTTAGCCATGGAAAAGCGTTTGAATGACGTCTTTCCATCAAATGATTTCTATGGGTGGTCGAATAGTTGATAACAGAAATTCATTTTTATATGAATTCACTGAAGGATAATTCAAGGACCAAATGGTCCAATGTCTATTGTGAATAGTTTTTCCTTAACTATTTTATTTGTTTTACTTGCACAAAGTCCAAAATTTTAGGTATTCTAACATGATAAAAATTGGCGTTTATGTTCAAATTAGGGAGGTTAACTGCTGATCAGGGACTGGTTTGCAGTGACAAATGTGCAAAGTATGCAGGTGCTTAATGTGATATTTCGTAATGTAATTTCTATGGGAATGTTTGGTACTACAGAAATGTTCAATGTAGAGAGGGTGGTCATTGTATCCAGGTACTCAGATCCGAATATGAAGTATAAAGCGACGCCGGAGGTATGTGTGTACTTCCCCATTGCAACTAATGTACCCCATGCCGTAATTGCGTCGCCGCACGAATAAAAATCGGATTTGTGCACCGGTCCTTCGTCAGAATTGGATAGACGTTATATAAGGATATACTGTAAACGGAATCAAAACCGGTATTTGTAGTCCTAACTCATAAAACCGGTTCTAGCATTAAGCATGACAATCCCGGAATAGAAAACAATAGTCCAATAGAGAAGAACTATTATTTTTTTGCGGTACGTGTTTAAATTCCCGGAAGTGAATGTACTGCGTTGAATTTGTGTACTTTGAACAACCCAAAAAACTTTGTTTTGATATTCTTGGCGCCTTCGTTGACACAATGATGACGAGCAGTGTTTATCAAGGTTGTCTACTTGTACCAAAACGAGAGGTGAAAAAATTCTCATTATACACTACAGTTGGCAAAAAAAGTATTTGAGCACATGAAATATTCTTATTTTCAGTTTATTTAAGTGGATTAAAATTATGAAATCATGCTTTAAATTACCCTTACATAATGTACTTTATGTAAATAAAAATAAAAGTTGAAAAAATATAACAATAATACTTAAATAAACAAAAGATAGAATTTTTATAACAAAAATAGTATTTGAGCACTTTTCAAATATTATCTGACAATCATATTATTCTATTTAAAGAAATAAATTATTATTTTGTGTGGAGCCCTTTTGCTTTTACAACAGCTGCCAAACGTCTTGGCATTGATTCCACAAGTTTTTGCCGATTCCAATACCAAATTTATCCCATTCTTCCTGCAATTTGCTCTTTAGCATTTCTTTGCTCATAATCGAATGTTTTCTCATACCATTATCTAGTAGATGCCACAGATTCTCTATTGGGTTAAGGTCTGGGGACTGAGGGGGTGTTTTCAGCTGGTGTGGAACATTATACAGGAGCCACTCTTTGGTAAGGTTAGCAGTGTGCTTAGGGTCATTATCCTGTTGAAAGATGAATGACTGTTCCAACCCTAATTTCCTAGCACTTTCCTTTAAATTAGCAGCCAACACACTTATATATAACTTAGCAGTCAGAGTACCTTCAATAAAGTGTAAATTTCCTACTCCAGAATACCCCATGCAGCCCCAGACCATAATGTGACCACCTCCATGCTTCACAGTTTGTACAATATTTTGACGATCTAAAGCAGTGCCTTTCCTTCTCCACACAGTGAGGATACTTCTTGGTTTCATTATTTCAAACTTACTCTCATCAGAGAATATTACGTTTTTCCAGAACTCGATTGGTTTGTCCTTGTATTTGAGAGCAAACTCTAAACGTTTTTTCCTATTGACTTCTGAAATGAGGGGTTTTTTCCTTGGTCTGCAACCTTTTATTCCTTCACTGTGTAGAACATTTCTGATGGTTTGTGGTGTAAAAAGTGTTCCTGAAGTTGATGCAATGTGTGAGGCCACAGCCTGTGCTGAACCTTGGGGATTGTTCAGAGCTTCTCTGACAACTGCACGTTTTTGCCTCACAGTTAAGTTGCTTGGACGACCACTTCTTTGTATATTTTCAACACCAAAAGTTTCTTTTTGTTTTTTTAAAATGTAATGCACACTAACACGTGATATTTTCATCGTTTTGGCAATTTCATGCTGTGAACAACCACTAACACTCATCTGAACTACAGTTTCTCGTGTTGCTATTGGAATCTCACTTTTTTTAGGTGCCATTATTCATTAATATCAATTTCAGTATTACTTTTTCTTAGAGAAATGCTCATTATACTTTTGACATTCAAAACAGACTTTGACCTTATTAAATATATAGAGGTATTTCAAATATTTCATACAATTGGGAATGCCACACAAGTGCTCAAATATTTTTTTTTGCTATAACAATTCCATCTTTTGTTTATTTAAATATTATTGTTATATTTTTTTCAACTTTCATTTTTATTTATATAAAGTACATTATGTAAGAATAATTTAAAGCATGATTTCATAATTTTATTTTACTTAAATAAACTGAAAATAAGAATATTTTGGGTGCTCAAATACTTTTTTTGCCTACTGTATATAAAAGAAAATCGAGTGCTTGTTTTTAGGCTAAAAAAATCATTTACACAATGTCATGCTGTTATTATTTTGGGAAATCCGAAAACTCTTTGCTTTGTAATATACAGTATGTCGTTTAAACTGTTCATTTGGTGTGAAAACAAGAGAAGTAACGTACACTATGTGAATTAATGGGTGAAATGAGGTTTCTCAACGTTCTGAGGGAGCGGCGAATTGCGTTGGACACACCAGTTCTCGTCTGATCACTGAAGTTAAGCAACGCAACCCCAGCTAGTATTGACATGGGTGGCCGCTTAGGAAAACTGGGTACCGCTAGCATCCAAAAATCGTTGCATTAGTGTAGTGTCTGTGCAGTCTCTGCATCACAACTACACTGTGGACGGGGCTCTAATGACCTTGTAGTTGAAGGGCCCTAAAACACAAGCAATGAAATGAAAATCAACGTTCTGATACCCACTAACAGGAATAAGTAAGGAAAATTTGGCAGACCAGGAATGGGACAAAAATTTCTTGATGTTCCGACATCATCATCTCACCCTTATACCGCCTGAGACAGGGTCGGGTCTGCGGGTTCTAATCCTCCACTCCCACCTATCCCCCACCAAGTTCCCCTCTATCCGGCTTGTCTCCATGCCCCTTTACACCACCTGCTCCCACGTCCGTTTTGGTCTTCCTATACTCCTGGTGCCTCCAATTACCTATATTCCCATAATGGACTTAATACATGTTACACTTATGAAAACAATCTGGTGCATTACTTCATGGGGTGTCCGGGTTATAAGAGTGTCCGACTTGAGAGGTTTCACTGTATTACATATTTAAATGAACCCCCAATATGAACCCTCCATTATCCGCTCCTTGTGTGGAACCAATTAGCACGAGTGGCTTATTGCGTGGGACGCACCGGTTCTCGTCTGATCACTGAAGTTAAGCAACGCAACCCCAGTTAGAACTGACATGGGTGGCCGCTTGGGAAGAGCCATGAAAATAAAACGCGAATGCTGCACTACGTGGGTGGGGTGTCGAGAGCAGACAGAAAAAGCAAAAAAAGCAACTCCTAACCCTTTTCCCGCCTATGGCAGGGTCGGGTACCCATTTGTCCCTCTGAATGGACACAGGGTGATATATTGGACATAGTTTTTTCTGCAGCCGGTTGCCGGCCTAAGCTGCACCCCTACGCATATTTATCGTCGGTCTAGTGTTCGTTGGGGATGCACATTATTGGAAGCACCCGGAGCAGAGAAAGACCAAAGCAAACCAGGGAGCTGGTTGTACGAAGGGATATGATAGTGTGTGTGGTGGATGGTTAACTAGTGGGAGATAGGCGGGTGTGAAGGGTCAGAATCCGCAAACTCGGCGAGGATGAATTATGTGGTAAGGATAACGAAGTGTACTGTGGTAGCTGAAAAGTAATCAAGCCCTTCCTCTTCTTTATAGGGAGCGGCAACACCAGATCTCGTCTGATCACTGAAGTTAAGCAACGCAACCCCAATTAGTACTGACATGGGTGGCTGCTTGGGAAAACTGGGTACCGCTAGTATTCAAAAATCATCGCATTAGTGTAGTGTCTGTGCAGCCTCTGCATCAGAACTACGCAGTGGACGGGGCTCTAATGACCTTGTAGTTGAAAGGCCCTAAACACCAACAAACAATCTTCTTTATAAAACCATTTATCGTCAGTTGTAGAGTCAGGTGCCCATGAGTTAAAGTGAGCCCAGTGGAAGTAGCCTTGGAGCTGTCATGAGTATGCAGAAGACTTGTTGGCTCTACCTTTCTTTAGTGTCCAACCAACCGTTTCAATATACTGCACATTAATCGACAACGTGGTGCTAATAAGCACCTACAGTATATAGTTTATTCAAGAACAATAAATGGATATTACGGACTAGCACCAGTCTTTGACCCATGTGGTGTGATTGGCGGAGACCAATCAAGGTATAGTTCGAAACACTCCACTCCTGGTGTAATTAATGGCGGTAGGCATTAATTAAGTAATCAGACTAAATACACTCTTGCTTTCGTTTAAAGGAATGGCGGTAATACTTTCCGGACATTTTATCTCTCATTCGTGAGGGAAATAGAATTCATGAAGAAAATGTTTAGCACTTTAATAAGACCACTTGTCCTGTATGAAGCGCATGTTAAAAAGAATTTAATTAAGGAGAAGGAGAGATAAATGTGGCAGGGGGCACTTGTGGAAAAAGTACACCAATTCGAACCCTACATTGTATTATAGGATAGGAAAGGGGGGGGTCGCAATTGTACGGAGACAGAAATTCATTCCACCAACATGTTAAGTTCTCATCAGAGAAGGGCAAGTCAAAAATATGAGAAAAACTCGCAGAAATTACATTAAAACACCCTGCCACAGGCGGGATAAGGATATGATGATGGATGATAAGGATAGTAGGACGTGGCTCATCCCAGACGTGAGGTCGTGAGTTGGGAGAAGGCACCGAGAGATGGGGTACTATGTCACCCAGTTCCTGAGACGGACACGGGTACTTCCGCACCTACCTGTATAAGGAAGAGAAAACGAATTTCGCAAAGTGCCCGTTCTGCCCAGGGGTGGACGACGACACCAACCACAAGTTCTTCGCCTGTGGCAGATGGACCACTCGACGCACAGCGCTGGAAACCGATCTTGGTTATTTGGTCTCTGACACCATCAACACCAGCGGATCTGGGTCAGGCGGCCTTTGACACCATCGTCAACACGATGCTGGGAGGAGAAAGGACATGGTCTCCCAATATATCGGGGACATGCTAAGTGAAAAGAAGCGTGAGCTGTACCAGCAGAAACCCAGGAATTAGCTAATAACTAGCGAAGCCCTAAGGTACAGATAAAAGTCTAGCCAGACTAGTATGTACTGTAGTACTGTACTATTAACACATAAGGGTGCAATGACTCTTGTCACTCTGTTTTCCGCCTTGACGCGGTCTTATCGCCTAGGTTTAATCAGAAAGCACGTTGAAGAATAATCCCGAATCTCTTCATTGTAAGTCTATACAATGCCTGGTTCATAACCCTTCAATAAAAATATACTGTATGGCAGACTTTCTAGCCTTTCAGGCTAGCACCGGCTGCTTAAAGTCATCCAACAGATATCCTAGTGATTCTATCTCGACCCTTCCATAGGCGAGAAACGGTTAGTATATGGGACTTGATTCGGAACCCAAACTCTCACGAGGAAAAGTAGCAGTCGGCGTAAAAGTAGGCTAAATCAATCATAGATGAGGATTAGGAGGGGCAGAACTAACATGTTTGACCTCGTCGTAGGCGGAATAACTAACATGGTGTTCGTAGCTGATACATTTTTATATTGTCTTCCTTAGTGCTAAAGAAATTGTCTGTAAGGATAATGCGGTGTGTGGGGTGGACAGGGACCTGGTGGGGGATAGACGAGAGTGGAGGGCCAGAACCCACAGACCCGACCCTGTCGCAGGCGGGATGAGGGTATGATGATGATTTCTTAGTGCTAAAATTGTATAATAAATGGTTATTTCATGGTCATTCTACATTCCAGGGCTACATTCCATTCTAATATTACTATTACAGTGAAACCTCTTTATGGATACACCCCTCATATCGGTACAGATTTTTCAGGCACCGATTTTCCGCCCATAGGGTTAATGCTATTACTACCCCTCTCTAATGGGTACACCCCTCTGTTGGTACACCTCATACATGTCACCACTTTTCAGAAAACCACCTCTCTAATGAGTACACCCCTCCATTGGTACATCTAATACATGTCACCATTTTCAGAAAACCCCCTCTGTAATGGGTACATCCTGCCTCGGTGACGCAGTGGGCAGGGTGCTTGGTAACTGCAGCAGTGGTTCTAGGTTCGATACTGGACCAAGGCGGGTTGCCTTCTTTTCAGCAAGAGAGATGCCCCGAGTGCGCCTTCCTTTAGATTAGAAGTAAAACCATAGTCCCATGTGGCGTTCAATGGCATTTATACATAAAAGAACTTTCTACTATGCAACGGATAGGTGAGGCAACATTTCCAGGTGTAGGAGCTTGCCACCTGGCATCGGTGGAATACCTCAAAGAGCAGTAGACCCACAATAAATATGCACAGGGGTTGCAGCTTTAGTCTGCATCTGGCTGTGGAAAAACGCAGTCCAAAAGATCACCCTTGCATCTATTCAGACGGGCAAGATGGGTACCCGACCCTGCCATAGGCAGCAAATAAGAAGGTAGCTTGATTGTAGGCAAACGTCCCTTGATTGATTTATTTGTAAAAATTAAATTTGTGTACTTCAATAATTTTGTGAAATATTGTATTATACAATGCATTTTAATTTATATACCCATACCCCTCTTATGGGTACACCCCTCTGATGGGTGCACTTTGGCTAGGTCCCGCAGGTGTACCAATTAGAGAGGTTTCACTGTATTATTATTCCATATTTGATCATTTCCAGTAGTACAGTATAGGAAATTCAATTCTAAATCGTAAAATGTCTTATGGGATTGAATTTTGTAATGAAGCAGGTTCCCCATTAGGCTATTTTTGTTAATATCTGATAAATATAGACGGCGTTTCATCTCTGAAGCATATCGTGTTATACTAAAGAGCTGTTTATGCTGTCAACTAACAATCAACTTTTTGTTAGTAGGCGCGCTCATGTCATGGAAGGGTTGATATAAAATGAAATCGACATGCGATGAATTTAATACATGCATTTAATACCTGAATGAATATGGACTTCACCTCTCTCTAGCTGCTGCAGTGCCTCGTTGATCTCGGCAACTTATTTTATGCATGCGTAACTTATTTTGTGCATGAGACATGGATTATATCTTCAATAACACTTTAACGTACTTTTTCATTTCTTTAAGCGTGATACTTGTCATTCAGCATTACTTTTTTAAGAAACGGTATCCTCCAGGCCCTATAGGCTTGCCGCTCGTAGGATATTGGCCGTTTTTGGGCGCATCAGCCCATGAGAAACTTCATCGTTTAGGAAAAAAATATGGAAATGTTTTTACTATAAGTTTAGGAACCACGAATGTTGTGGTTCTGAATGATTGGGAAGCTGTCAGATTGGCTTTAGTGGATAAATCCAAGATATTTAGTGGAAGACCACCATTATTTGTATTTGATTCACATGTCAAAAAACAAGGTAAGTTTTGTTTTTCATTTAAAGCATACTGTATTTATAACGTTTTATACGGAATCGATTTAGCGACGATATTTGCAGTACTGTATAATATGAAAGGCAGTGTACTGCATAACATTTTTGGATAGGTCATAGAAGAATTGCGTTTATTATTTCTTTCTTGGTTGTCCCATTTTGGTGCTTGCGATGGCAGTTCTCCTGCATTTCCAATTGTTTGAATTCTTGTATTTTTGATGGTCCTCATCATCATACCCTTATCCCGCCGTGTGGCAGGGTCGGGTATGCGGGTTCCAGCCCTCGACTTCCGCCTATTTTTCACCAGGTCCCCGTCCACCCCACGCACTACCATATCCCTGCGAGCAACCTGGTCCAACGTCTGCTTTGGTCTTCCTCTGTCCGGGTGCATGCTTTCAACGACCTGCATTCTCGTAATGGACTTAACGAACCTCTTCTCCCCTCTTCCCATCACATGCTCATACCACCTCAGTCTATTCTATACTCCACTCATCAACCCTCAATCTAGTGTCATGACTCTTTCATACTGCCCAAAACTGATCCACACAGCATAATGGCCTACGCACTGCCCTGTTTTGGTGGTGAACAAAGTTTCCTAAATTCTTGATACTATTGAGATTTTTAGAGGGTAAGTTAAAAGCGTTTGCGCACTGAGTGTCGGACTCCCGATTAAAACGCCTACCACTGTCTTCTGGATACTACCTCGGGATATTTAACTTTGGCACTTTATTTCAGGCTAGGCCACTTCCTGTGCGCTAAGATTCCACTGGTTATTAGTATTAGCCTGAGACGAATTTTGATCCAAATCCTTTCCCCCAGCATGGTGTCAACACCCATCTGCAACACGGTAAGAATGTGTGGTGGGTGTCGTCGTCCACCAATTGACAGGACGGATACTCTCTGAAATTCGTTTTCCTACTTAATGCTGGTAGACGCGGAAGTAACCTTGCCCTCTCAGGAACTGGGTGACGTAGTATCCACCCAAGGCCTCGTGGTCCATGTGCTGTTGAAATTGATAACAGCTGTGGCTGGTGAAAGAGTACGGGCTTTTAAAGTCCTCTGTTGAGAGCAATTCATAAAATTTGGAATTCTCGGGTTTCCAAATTTATCACTTTACCCTTTTCCCGATTGGGTTTGAGTACTTGCAAACTTATAGACGCAATTTTTTGTGACTGGTATAAAGTGTGAGCCAGGTTTATGCGAAGCAGCTTACCTTGTGTGTAATGCGAGGTAATTATTTGTGTTTTAATTTAATTTCTGTGAGTTTTTCCACATGCTATATTTAACGATTTGCTCTTCTTTGATGTGAACATGGCAGGAGGGTCGACTGAATTTTTGTCTACTTACAATTGCTACCCCCGCCTTCCCCCTGAAAGGGTAGCCTATAAAGTGTTTAATAATCTGTCAAGTTTGCTGTATAAATTAACTACAACTTATTAGAATGTCAACAGTGAAAATTAATTACGAAATAAAATTGTACTCCTACGAGTCCTTTTCATTTCTGGAACCGTATTGTGAAATCGGCAAACAGCCAACAATTCATGCGTAAATGCAGCCTTTTATAACATGTCAAAATTGTAATCACATGAATTTTAAGTAGCGCAATTTTCTACATCTGTCGGTTATCAGTTTAATTGCTATTTTAACGAATTAGATGCTGTTCAAAAAAACCGGAATATAAATCGCCTTAAGGAAAAGTGTTTTTTTTTTAATATTAGCACTTCCAAAATCAGGTCTGGCATACACTGGAAGCAGACAGCTGCGAACTGTGAAACTAATGAATGTGTGCGATTGTCAAACTTGTGGAATGATGTGTGCATTCCTCGTCCACTACCCCTATTTTGTGCAGACTATTATGGCGGTGGTACTCTGACTCTTCTCAAAAACGAACTTGTCTGCACGAAAAATCCAATAAAGACGAACGTGACTTGCCCACTGGCAGTGGCGTCGTTTGGGTTGGTGTCACCCGGTGCGGTGACACCATGGTGTCACCCCCTCCTCTCCCGAAAAGGCCGCCTCTTCTGCTTTGGTGTCACCCTATTTCTCATGGGGCGAGTGGTGTCACCCGATGCGGCCCGCACCCCCTAGTGACGCCAGTGCCCACTGGACGTGGGTTAACTCATTGTATACTGTTTGGGTCGTTCATCCATTTTCGTGTGAAATCAGCCCAATTTGACTTCGCACCTTTCCACTCTCAGTGGACGCGAGGCCTCGGACAGCCTGCAAGGTTGATAGCTGATGCCATCAACAAAATTGTTCGTCTCCATCCCACTTTTCAAATGCTGTTAATGTCATATTATTTCAACATACGGTAATATAATGTAGATGACCTCGGGCCTTCGACTTCTCAGTTTTCCTCATTCATCCTCTCTGTCTCCAATTCTTCTTCTCCTTAAACTCTTTTTACCTTTAGATACATGCCTTCGGCCTCATTTCTGATGTCCTTTAAAGCTCCCACCCCTCTAGCACTTTGAGTGTGTCGCCCAATATGCAGGGTCCGACTGGAGGTTTTCGGGGGCCTCAAAATGTTTTAATAAATTTCCATTATCAAAATTACTTATAAATTTGAAAGTATGGGGCCTGCTTGTATGCACATGTATCGTACAAGTTACACAATGACCTACTCACCAAAGAACTAGGTGCAAGTCCTTTTGCAGGCCATTTGTCTGGCTAGACTTCAGGTGAGGAAAGGTGAAAAGAGGAAGAGACTACAAGAGACTTGCCATCTCAAAGATGTGAAAGCCAATTAAAAATTTTGATGGCGATGTGCTTGACTTGTTCCTTTTAATAAAGGTTGCACGTAGTTCGCGTTGTGGTATCCTTGGCATTATAATTTTATTTTGGCATGAGGGGCATTACGATATAGGCCAAGGGCTGCCGTTTTCATTTCAAATTTTATATACTAAAATGTTTATAGCTTTTGTACTTCTCCATTAAATGGGGTATGAAAAAATAAACCCACCTCAGTACCTCATTACACAAGAATGACATTAGCAATTACTTAATTTAAGTTAGTAGGCCGTTGAACAAACGCTCATAGGCACCCTCATTCCCCTAGGAAGGAAGGATTAGAAAACAAAGCCCAATTTCGTTTCATTGATTGGGTCTGAGTGGTGGGCCAACTGCCACTCCTGAATATACGTTCTTATGTAGGGGAATTGTTTTTTTCCTGTATGGGATGACTGTAGCAGGGCCTGTACAGGGCCGGCGTGATGGCTGTGCGAACTGTGCAACAGCACAGGGTCCTGCGCATTCGGAGAATTGAGTTGATATTTTGTCTGGGATCGACACCTATAGTACAGGCGTAGTCATCGCAATGCGGCGGCAAATAAATTATTTCGTATAATAAACCAATTTATAGAAATTAAATTATTAAAAAACTTCAACGCGTAATTTTTCTAAGTATCTTTCATATGAGAGAATGCCCCGATTCATGATTTTGCACTGCGCCCCGCATCATTAGTTTGCACCGGACCCCCGCAAAATATAGCGCCGGGCCTGTCTGTGTAGGAAGCCTAAAAGGGTTGTCTCGTTATGATATGAAATATGGGGTGGGTGCAGTATAATTTAGGGAATCAAAGTACTGTATTGTTGAATTTTTGTACAATCGTCATCATACCCTTATCCCACCTGTGGCAGGGTCGGGTCTGCGGATTCGGGCCCTTCACTCCCATTAGATCCCCACTCACCTTAACTATCATATCCCTTCCTACAACCTGATGCCACGCCCGCTTTGGCACCCTGCCCTATGCAAAAGAAGAGTAATCTCTCAATACTTGGGCGTCCGCAGAAAAAGTTGGTAACACTGATCCAGGACGAAGCAATATCTCAGAAATCTCATCATCCTGTGTATCAGAAGGTATACCTTTTTATTGTGCAATTTTTTTTTTGTCTTTTTGGAGGAGAGGGTAAGTACCCCGTTTGCCCCACTCCACGGACGCCTTGTCTTAGTTAGTAATTTGACTTTAATTTATCATGTGTTTCTCTGTCAATTTTATTAACAAATTTGTTTTTTTAGATGTGGCTACAGGTGAAGGTCCTTTGTGGAAGGCACAGAGAGCTTTCTTTATAACCACTATGAAGGCATTTACTTCAACCAATTCTGACAGCGAAGCTCACATTATGGAGGCTACTCAGAAATTTCTGGAAACTGTTGAAAAATATAATGGAAAAGTCATGATCATTGAAGACCAGTTTTATTTAATCGTTCTAGATATTGTTTGGAGAATGGCATGCAGTAAGTAGGTCTACTTCAAAGCTTTAAAATAAAGCAAGTGATGTGGCCCGGGATATGGCAGCAGTGGCGCAGGTTTCTAAAGCTCCAAGAGCAGCTCTATTGCGTTGCATACACCAATTCTCGTCTGATCACTGAAGTTACGCAACGCAACTCCAGCTAGTACTAACATGGATGGCCACTTGGGCCAAATCGCCCATATGTCTTAGTGGGGCAAAAAAAAAATGATGAGTGCCCGACTGATTTGTGACCGAGATCTTGGTACTGTGCCCGTATTATTGACATAACTTTGTTAAACCTACGACAAAGTGGAGTCTTCTAGTACTGGCTGGTCCTTTTCAGGAATTTCACCCGTGTCGTTTTTGTTATATTTGTTTTTCATTATTTGAATTAAATGTAGCAGTGTCACTAAGAATTTAGTTTTAGAATCAACAAAAGAAAATTATGGAGCAGGCATAAATGCAGCAATGTCACTAAGAATTTTCTCCAACAAAGTGCCCTTTCGGATGGTGTTACTAAATGCCCTTTCGGATGGTGTGTTACTAAATGCCCTTTC
>JAAFCE010009126.1:11446181-11472780 GCA_013389805.1 Trigoniulus corallinus | reverse complement strand
CCCTTTCGGATGGTGTGTTACTAAATGCCCTTTCGGATGGTGTGTTAATAAATGCCCTTTCGAAGCGGAATATCCTGTTGGCATTGTCGGGCCCTGCAATGCCATCAATCTTGCCTGTCGCCCAATGATAACTGCGCGGGTGAAATTCCTGAAAAGGTCCGTACTGGCTTTAGCTGGTGAGACCACTGTCCAATGGTCATCAATAGTGTCATGAAGTTATCAATCGGTGAGCGAAGCTGCACCTCGACCACGACTGGGGAGAAACGCAGGCTGGTGCCAAGCACTTGCAGACTTTCTCAACAGCATCTAACGAATTTTTTTCCAATTTCTAGATCGTGTCATGTCGGAAAACGAAGCAAAAGGCAAAGAATTTTTTGGGATTGTCAAAACTGCGTTTGCTAATTTAGGAATGAATTCTTTACTGAACTTTTTGCCATTTCTGAGATTTATCATTCCTGGTGGTTTGGGATACTGGGAACATCAAAGAAACCTGGAGAAACTGTTTAACTATTTAAGACGAGAAGTTCAGGAACATATCGATACATTTAAAGAGGGTCATTGTCGCGATTTCACCGACCGTTACCTTGCAGAGATCAAAAGCAGAGAAGCAATAGGAAAAGGAGTTCCTCCATTTATCAGTAAGTTCTAAAATATGGAATTACAGTATTCGTGATTGACTTCACGAACTTGAAAGTGCATGAATTTATTTTTCATTTATCTACTAGCTGATCACTTGGTGGCAACATTATTTGATTTATTTCTTGGGGGCACTGAAACGACAAGCGGCACATTAACCTGGGCATTTCTCTATTTGACTCTGTGGCCCAAGATTCAGTTAAAAATTCAACAAGAAATAGATGATGTGATCGGCAGAGGAAGGATGCCTTGCTTACAGGATCAAACAAGGTATAATATTTTTTTTTCAACATTTATTACATACTGTACATAGGCAACTAGCACCTGGTCGCAAATGTAGTGGGCCCGACTACTGGCCCGTGTTTCCGGGTGCAATACTGGATCGAGGTAGGTTGGCTTCTTTCGGGCGAGAGAGAGAGACAGAAGCTCCGAGTGCGTCTTCCGACGGATGTGAAGTAAAGCCATAGCCCCGTTTGGTGTGTACGATGTCACTAGCACGTTAACGAACCCTCTCTATTATGCAACGAGCAGATCGGCATAATTCCAAGGCGTGTAAGAGCTCGCCCCCCCCCCCCCCCCTTGCCATCCATGTCTCCTCCACGAACAGAAGCAAGGCAACTACTAATCCTTTTCCCGACTATGGTAGGATCGGGTACCAGCCTTTGTCCCTCTAAATCTGGGGGTTCCCAATGCTGTGCCCGCGGGCGCACATGCGCCCGTCACTATTTGGCAACCCCAGTAAAGAATTTGTTTAAATTTCATTTTACTCAGTGACCAGAAACCAAGAAAGCTGACAACAGCGCAAACATTAAAAAAAGGCGGGCATAAATAACCAAGATGGGTAACAGCGGGTCAGGATTCAGCCTAACCACAGATTCTAGACGAACTTGATTTGGAGAGAACCTGAGACCCGCTATCACCCCTTCAACGTCAGGGAAAGGGTGGTGTGTGTGTGTGTGTGTGGTGTCGTCACGATGTGGGAAGGCACTACGTTGGATGGCAGCACACCACTCTGTGTTCAACACAGGCTCCCTGACTGCTTAGAGGTACAGAGAAATCATAGAGCCTTTTGTACTACTTTTCATGGGTTCAGTAAGTTCTCAGTCGCTCAGTTTCGTCCAAATGGGACCCATTTGGTAGATGGATATCTTCAAAGTGAGGGTATCCTATTGAACATTTCTGGGATACACTTCGGAAGGCAATTGCAATTTGCCGTTATCCTCCAAGAAACATCGCTTGTATATTATTGGCAAAACTTTAAAAAAATTGTACTAGCGACTTTATCAGACCTTTAAAATGTGCTCTAGGGCTCCGAAAGGTTGAGAACCCCTTCTCTAAATGGATACATGGGCGACATATTGGACGGTATATTTTCCCTCAGCCGACTGCGACTAAAGCTGCAACCCCTATACTTATTTATCGTCGGCTACACCTGGGGATTTTTGCTTCATCTACCTGTTGCATAGGAGAGATTTTTTTTTAGGGGCAAATGACATTGTACACCATACGGGACCACGGTTTACTCCTCATCTGACATGAAGCGCACCCGAGGCCTCTCTCACCCGCAAGAAACAAACTGACTCGGTAATCGACCACACTACCTCCTGCTCCACCAACGCGGAACAGAAAGCGGACAAAAAATAAGCATAGGGGATTACAGTTCAGAGATGTATTCCAGAGGTACAAAAATGGGTATCCTACCCTGCCAATGGAAAGGATTTTCCGGGGGAAAAGGTTTAGGAGCTGGTAGTTGCCTAATAGTAGTCAACAATTTAATGTCTCTAAATTTCTGCCTTTTGTATTATTATCGCCGCTTTGAAGGCGATTGATCATAATGTTAGAAGAGATACAGTATGTTGCTAATAAGCTGTTAACATTTTGCAGGCTTCCTTATTTGGAAGCATTTTTATTGGAAGTACATCGCTTCACAAGTATAGTTCCACTGTCTTTTCTTCATACTACAAGTGAAGAGACTGTGATTTTAGGACATGTTATACCAAAAAATAGTGTAATCTTGCAAAACATCTATGGTGTTCATAACGATCCAAAACAATGGAAGGATCCAGAAACGTTTAATCCTGACAGATTTCTTGATTCCAATAATGTAGTAAAGAAGTCGGAATGTGTTATTCCTTTTTCTGTTGGTAAGTCCAAATGTGGCTCTTTTATCCTAAAAACAATGTATGATTGCTTTACACATGCATTGAAATTTACAGGTCCACGCCTATGTCCGGGAGAAACTGTAGCGAAGAATCAAATATTTTTGGTGGCATGCTCTGTACTTCAGAAATATTCCTTTGAATTGCCACCCAATACTCCACGACCATCGTTAGAAGCTATGGCAGGGTTGACCCTTACTCCTCATCCTTATCCAGTACTGATTAAAGCTCGCTAATGTAATGATTCACGGAACCACTATTATGTTCTTAATCATTTTAGCACCTGTTTCTAGGAAACCTAGAGCCTAATCTCGGTCCTTTCCGCCGGACCCCACACCTACATTACTCAAAACACAATACTGTATTCACCGTTTGGGTGATCTAGATTCGATCTACGTCGGATTATAACATTTATAATTTGAAGTACATTTTTATGGTCATAACTTTCTCAACTTGCCTCTCTCTGAACTGATAATGAGTCATGAGCCTCCCGGGCCCATTCCTTGTTTGTTGGAGTTTAAGGTCCCGTCAACTACAAGGTCATGAGAGACCCGTCCACTGTATAGTTCTAATGCATATACTGCACAGACACTACACTAATGCGACGATTATTGAGTATTAGCAGTACCCAGCTTTCCCGAGCGACCACCCATGTCAGTACTAACTGGGCTTGCGTTGCTTAACTTCAGTGATCAGACGAGAACTGGTGTGTCCAACGCAACTCGCCGCTCCCCCGGCCCATTCCTCATCAGCTTCTTTTCACCAAAAGAAATCCACAACAGATTAGAGATTCCTGTTAGAAATGACTATAAACTATTGCTGAAGTTGTACTATAATGAGGGTCATGATGATGTCATGATCATCATGCCTGTGTTTATCCCGCCTGTGGCAGGGTTGGGTCGGAGGGTTCTAGCTCTCAACTCTCGTCTATCTCCCACCAGGTCCCCGTCCCACCCTACACTCTACTCTTTTCTGAAAACATGTTAATTTACTGCTAATGGGAGGTCGCTTTCAAATTGTTCCAGGTGGGCCTCCAAATTCCAGTTAATTTCCTCACTATATTAAATATTTTATACGGACAACAGAATCAATATTTTTAATATTTTACTAACATGTTTCAGAATGTTGTTAAACGTAGAGATTTAAACTTTCTAATAATCATATAGTAAAGGGGTGAAAGGATATGAAGAACTAATGAAGGTTCGTACTACTTAATGATCGTTGTTTTGCTATGACAAATTAATAAAAATATATTTTTTATTCAATGCGAGTTCAACGTGGTTTTATTCAACGTATGTTTGTGTTGCCCGACCATCCATCAAATTTTGAAAAGTCCAAGTCCCCCCTTCTTTGATATCAAATAAACCCATTTCTCCTTGTACTGAAGGTTGTCAAATCAAGTCCGGGACTCCGCCCCCCCGCGCCCCGGGCGGGGAGGCGAAATAGTGCGTGGGGCGGGTAGTCCCGGATGGTGCTCCAAGCGCTGCTCCCCATCTTGTACTTGGATGGGTGGGAACTCAAGCTGTAGCTAATTACGAAAATCGTTGTAACAGAATAGTGTCAGTACTGACATGCATTAGTTATTCAGGGGACAGGGCTGTAACGACCATTGTAGATGAAGGGTTCTTAAGCACCAACGAGACAAAACCTTGGTCAGGTGAGTTCCCCGCCCTTCCATAGACCTCAAATGTTTAGTGGTGCATTATAGTAGGAATAGATTGAGGGAATGAGGATGTTGTGTGGTAACGTAAGGAGAAGAGGGGAGTAGTTTTTTTGGTCGATTTCAGTAAAGGCCCCCCACACACGATCAGTTTGGTGTGTCAGTTCGGTGGGCGTACATCGATGTGTTCAGTATGGTGTGAAGGAATGAATTGCACACACATGATCAAGTTGGTGTGTCACGTGGTGCATTATGTACTTTTCGTTAAACGTCATGTGACGTCATTTGATTGTCCTCATCAACCAGTAATTCTACCGTTGCCATGGTGCAATTTTTTAAAGATGACGTTTATCCATGTTTGGGCATGCGCAGAACTACAAATGTGAGGAACTGATGTGAGCAACCCCACACACGCTCCCTTCTATCTGACGTCAGTCCGAACTGACACACCGATGTGATAAAATTTCTTCACACCATCAGTGAAAATTTTGGGTGTGAGCAAAAACTTTTTTTGCACACATTCGTCAGTTTGGTGTGTGGGGGCCTTAATGCAGGTGGTGGGAAGCACATGGGGCAGGGGGTCCGAAGCAGACGGGGAAGATGTTGTCTCTACGGATATGTTAGTGTGTGGGGTGCACAGGGATCTGCTGGGAGATCCGACCCTGCCAGAAGCGGGATAAGGATTTGATGATATCTGTTGCTTTCTTTTAGCCTTCATATTCTTCACCATCATACCCTTATCCTGCCTGGGGGCACCCTAGCCAGGCGTCTGGCACCCACAGGAAATGTTGACTGAGCTGTCTGGTGGAATGCCAGCCTACCCCTGGTGTTCCATCACTGCATTATCATCATCATCATCATCATCTCACACTTCTCCCGCCTGAGGCAGGGTCGGGTCTGTGGGTTCTAATCCTCCACTCCCGCCTATTCCCAACCAAGTCCCGCCCCACCCCACACACCTCCATGTCCCTCTGCACCACCTGCTCCCATGTCCGTTTTGGTCTTCCCCTACCCCTGGTGCCCCCAATTACCTGCAGGCCCACAATGGACCTAGTAAGCTCCTCCTCTCCCCTCCTCATCACATGCCCATACCACCTTAACCTACTCTCTCTCATCTTCTCTGCAATATCTCCCACCCCCAAGCTACCTCTAACGTAATCGTTTCTAATTCTGTCAGATCTTGACACGCCACACATGTAGCGCAGCATTCGCATCTCAGCCACTTGCATTTGCTTTTCATGGTTCTTCCTAACTGCCCAGCACTCTGAGCCATATAGCATAGCGGGCCTAACGACGGTTCTGTATACCTTACCCTTCAACTTAACTGGGACATGGCGGTCGCACAGAACCCCACTTGCCAGCCTCCACTTCAGCCATCCTGCATTAATTCTATGGGTCACATCAGAATCTATTTCCCCATTGCTCTGGAAGACTGATCCTAAATAACGAAATTCTTGCACTGCTGGAATTCCCTCTCCCCCACATCGAATCTCTCCCCCTTGCCCCTGGTCACTGAAATTGAAAGCTAAGTACTCAGTCTTCTTCATGTTCACCTTAAGGCCCCCTCTTTCCACTGCTGACTTAAGGTCTTGAAGGCCATTTTGTGCATCCTCTTTGGACTCCTCCACCCTCCCTACATCATCGGCAAACACCAGGCACTGAGGCGCCCATTCTCCCACTCCCGTCAGCAACTCATCCATTACTAAAGTGAAGAGATATGGACTAAGTGCTGACCCTTGATGCACACCCACCTGCACATTGAAAGCAGGAGTGTTTCCCCATGCTGTCCTAACTCTAGCAATGGAACCCTCATACATATCCTGCACTATCCTAATATGGCCCTCGTCTACCCCTTTCTTTCTTAAAACACTCCACAGTACCTGTCTAGGGACACTATCATAGGCCTTCTCCAAGTCAACAAATACTGCATGGAGGTCCTTTTTTGCTGCTCTATGCTTCACTATCACCTGTCGTAGAATAAAGATTGGTTCCATGGTGGACCTACCAGGCATAAACCCAAATTGGTTTCCCCGGACATTTGTTTGGTCTCTGAGGCGACATTCTATGACATGCTCCCACAGCTTCATAGAATGGCTCATTAGCTTTATGCCTCTATAGTTTCCACAGTCCTGTGCATCACCTTTGCCCTTGAACAATGGAACTATCCAACTCTCTCTCCATGCAGATGGCATCCTATCACCATTTGCTAACTTATTAAATAACTTCCCTAGCCATGTAATTCCTGTGGCCCCCAGGGTATGCCAAACATCCATAGGAATCTTATCTGGGCCAACAGCTTTGTGACCTTTCATTTTTCGAAGGGCTCTGACAATTTCAGCCTCACTCACCCTATCCACTGCCTGAGGAGTGATTGGGTTGCCTTCTGTGACTGTAGCACAGGTGGCTGCATTTAAGAGGCCATGGTAGTATTCCTCCCACCTTTTGATTACCTCTGCTGGCTGGAAAAGGACCCTACCATTGGTATCCTTGACCGTTATAGCCCTGGTAACATCCTTACTCATTCTATCCCGGGTCTTAGCCAGTCTAAAAACTGCATTCTCCCCTTCCCTTGTCCCCAACTTTTCATATAAGGCCTCATACTTCTGGTATTTGGCCAGGGCAATGGTCCTCCTGGAATTTTTCTTTGCCTGGACATAGTTCATCTTTGAAACCTGATCTCCTATTTCCCTCCACCTATGGAAAGCTACCTTCTTTAGTTTGATGGCAGCTTCCACCTCCTCATTCCACCACCATGTCTGCCTACCCTGATAACTTCCTCCTATTCTGCCCCGACCTAACAGTGCCTCTCCACACTGCCTAATCTTCCTAACAACCCTGTCCCACATGGCATTGGCTGACCCATCCCAGTCCCAGTCAACCTGACTGAGAACCTCCTGCTGGAATTCCACTGCCTTGGTGGGCAACTTCCACCACCTAACAACTGATTCTCCCTTCCAGGTATGTTGCCTAACTGTCCTCTCCATTTTTAATTCCATCATAAGCAGCTTATGGCCACTGTCCTTCTGAAAATTTTCACTGGGTAGCACCCAGCAGTCCCAAATCTTTGCCTTGTGCTGCTTCCTAACCATGAAAAAGTCTATCTGGGACCTCCCTTGTGGTGACTGGAAAGTGATTAAGTGCTTTTCCCTCTTCTTGAACCATGTATTGGCCAATGCAAGGCCATGTGCTCTTGCTGTCTCAAGGACCTTCTGCCCCTCAGGGTTGATCCTGCCATACCCCCACCCTCCATGTACCTCCTCATACCCTGAACCATTCCTACCCACATGGGCATTAAAGTCACCCCCAATAACTAAGTGCTCATTTCCCTTGCCCTGTCTAATTCTGCTATTTACTGACTGTACTACTTCATCAAAGTCACTCCAAAAATCTGCTTTAGCTGTGTCACCCAGGCCTGCTTGGGGGGCATAGGCACTTATGAGATGTAGCCCTATACCCTGCCAAACTACTGTGACTAACATTATCCTACTGCTAACTCTTGTGACTGAGGTGGTCCCCTGCTGCAACTCCCTACTCAATACAATGCCCACCCCATTTCGCCCTTCTTCACTGCCTGTATAAATAAGTTTGTATCCTTCCCCCAGCATCCGTGATCTATTTCCCCTCCATTTAGTTTCCTGCAGAAATGCAATGCTAATCTGCCTGTGCCTGAGGGTGTCAACTAATTCCCCCGTTTTCCCTGTAAGGGTCCCCACATTCCAAGTCCCTAATCTGAGGTTAACTCCTTTATGTTTTGTGACAACTCTGACTGGGGGCACCCCAGTCAGATGTCCTGAACCCACAGCAATAGTAGCAGGGCTACCTGTGGGGGGGTGCCGTCCTACCCCACAGGAGACACTCATTAAAGGCTTTATCATTGCCAGGTGAGTGGAGGTCTCACACTCACCTAGCAGTACATAAGAACAAAATAAAGCCCAGACACACACAGAAATACCTACCAGTGCACTAGCATATTATGCAAGCACACTAGCCAATACTAAATTAATAATTACCAATAAATAATAATAATCATTATTAATAATAAGTCATTAATAATAATTGATAATAAATTCTTAAATAAACAAGTGAAAATAAAAATAAAAGAGAGAAAAAAAAGTAATAATAAATAAAAATAACAAAAATAACCGTAGGTAGTTGGTGGATGACCCCACGTGGTCACAAACAGCACGCACGCTGTTATTGGCAGGGATGCCACGAGGTTAGGCTTATGTAGCCAAACCTCGCAGAATTTGCCGCCACTGAAAAATTTGGCCCCAACACCCACGGTCCTACCTTTGACTGGAAACGTTGGGGGTTTATGCCTTGTAAAAGGCAAGTTTCCCCCTTTGAAAAACGGCTGAAACTTGTTTTTTTTTTTTGCAAAAATTCGTGTAGCACACGGAAAGCAGACGCAAAGCAGACGAGCGCCACCTAGCGATCCCTGTTCCATCACTGCATTATAGATCAAAATAGAAAGTGTGGTAGGCAAATTAGTGCTTTGTTGGTTATAATGTTGTTTGGTGTCTGACCTATTGAAATGTTCTTTGCAAGTAAAAGAACCCGTTCTACTATGCAATCAACGAGTAGTTGAGGTAAAATTCCCTGGTGTAGAAGCTCGTCTCCTGGCATTGGTGGAATGCCTCAATGAACAATTAGCTAACTCAGAGTTTAAACAAGTTGTTCAAACAAGTTCAAGCAGCGCCCTTTTCGATATTAATATTTCAATAATAGTGTAAATATTTCTCCAGACCACAGCTAGGATGATCATTGCCCAGGCCAAACACAGAACTATGAAGCCCTCTATGATCAGTTAGAGACCAAGGAAGGGGACAAAGAAGTTTTTTAACTGGCCAAGACTAGAGATAGGGCCGCCAAAAATATACCCCAAGCCATAACAGTGGAGGATAGCAAAGGTAGGGCTTTGTTTCCCCCGTCTCAGGTAAAGAAGAGGTGGGAAGAGTATTTCCTCAACCTGTTCAATGCTGCAAGGGGAGAAGATGACATTGACATCCATACTTAATCTTCAGGGGTGGTGGACAGCATAAAAGAAGAGGAAGTAGTCAGGGCCCTTAGGAAGATGAGAGGTCGAAAAGCTGTAGGCCCAGACAGAATTTGCAATGAAGTGTGGCATAGTCTAGGGATGAAAGGAATCAGGTAGCTAGGAAAATTTTCCAATAGGATAGCTAGGGGAGATAGAATGCCATCTGCATGGCATGAAAGTTGGATACTACCACTCTTCAAGGGCAAAGGGACAAAGTTCAATTATGTTGCCCGAGTTCATTGCATCCATTGTGCCATGGTGCAAGACCACTCTATCCTTTTATAATTCTTTCTAACGGAAGGAATACACTAGCTGTAATTAACATCCCAATGAGAATTTGGAAAATCTCTAATCACAGTGATAAATTACAGTAACAGTCACACACGGATCCAGGGTGTGGTTTTTTCGGGTTGCAACCCCCCCCCCATGCACATATAAACTTATGTGCATAATACTGTATATGTGAGCTTTAGCTCAACCCCCCCCCGTGACGAAAATCCTGGATCCGCCACTGGTAACAGTGATGCCTTCTTTTAGGCATGAGCCTGAGTCCTGTTGCATTATAAATATTAAGCAACCAACAAAGCATTAATTTACCTGCCAAAAATTTCTATTTTGGTTGTATAATGCGGTTTTGGAACAGTGGGGTAGGCCGACATCCCCCCACAGACAGCTTAGCCAACATTTCCTGCGGGTTCCAGAAGCCTGACTGAGGTGCCCCAGTCTGAGCATGTTCAGTGGGGTCGCAGACCCGACCCTGCCACAGGCAGGATAAGGGTGTGATAATGATGATGATGAGTGCTGCCTTATTTTATAACCTGTACTACGTAGACAGTGCCGGGGCGAGCGTTTGCGCGGCCTTACGTAGGAAAAATCATGCTCAATCACACAGGACTTTAGTATTTCGCAGAAATGTCACTCCCCACATATAAATATGCTTCTTATGCGGCTCCAAAAATAATACTACAGAAACTAAATTTATTTTGATGAATCTTTAAACGAATTGTTAATTCTGGGACGCGCATCCATGCGAGACGCCGAGCCGGAATCTGGGACATCTAGGAAGTTCCGGGGCGAATGGTCACCCTAAGTATGAAAACATTGTTTCTTAGAAACTTGCTTCAGTGGCTGTACTGGTCGCATATTTTAGTCATGACATTCCTGTTTGTCTGTCTTGCATAAATTGCAAATAGCATGTAAAAATAAAAAGTATGCATGTTTTCGTAGTCATAAATGGTGCACAATTTATCAAATTCAGTTGATGAAGCGTCATATAGTGAGTGGCAAACACGTAGGTTACTCACCCTCTCATCAGATGTCAGCTTAAGGAGAGATCAAGGAGTGACAGCTCCGCCCTTTTCTTGTCCTCATACCGAAAGAGCGCCACCTAGTAGATGGTTTGCTGAAACTACTTGTTTACATGTATTAGCTTGCATATTTACAACTATATAAATAATAATTGGAATGATTTAAAAGTAGCTATCAAGTGTCAGGTGTATATATATCACCTTCATCCTCATCATTATCTCGCCCTCCTCACGCCCGTGGCAGGTTTGGGCCTGCAGGTTCTTATCCTCCACTCTCACCTATCATCCACCAAGTCCCTCTCCATCCTGCACGTCTCCATGCGTCTCTGCACCACCTGCTCCCACGTCCATTTTGGTCTTCCCCTACCCCAGGTGCCCCCAATCACATGGGGATCCATAATGGACCTAATACGTTCCTCCTCCTCTCTCATCACATGCCCATACCATCTCAACCGCTTCTCCCTTGTCTTTTCCACGATGTCCCCCACCCCCTAGCTACCTCGAACGTAAACATTTTGGAAATATATATCACCGGGATGGAGCAAAGGAACAGTAATAGTGTGTGCTGCTGTAAATTGCTCAGACTCCATGAAATCCACTTCAGGACTCCATATCATGATCATCATCTCACCCTTCTCCCGCCTGAGGGTTTTAATCTGTAGGTTCTAATCCTCCATTTCCGCCTATCCCCCACCTAGTCCCCCTCCACCCTACACACCTTCATATCCCTTTGCACCACCAGCTCCCACGTCCGTTTTGGCCTTCCTCTATCTCTGGTGCCCCCAATTACCTGCAGTCCCACAATGGACCTAATAAGCCCACTCCTCTCCCCTCATCAAATGCCCATACCACCTCAGCCGGTTGCCTCTCATTTTTTCCGTAATTTCTCCCACCCCCAAGCTACCTCTAACGTATTCATTTCTAATTTGTCATATGGTGACGCCCCACTCATGTAGCGTAGCATTTGCATCTCAGCGACTTGCATTTCCCATTCATGGTTCTTCCTAACTGCGAAACACTGCGCCAAACAGGATAGCGAGCGTGACGACGGTTCTATAAACTTTACCCTTCAACTTCATTGGGTCCCGGTGGTCGCACAGGCCCCCACTTGCCTGTCTCCACTTCAGCCATCCTGCATTAATTCTATGAGTCACGTCAGAATCTATTTCCGCTTTGCTCTGGAAAACTGATCAAAAATAACGAAACTTGCACCACTGGAATCCCCTCTCCCCCACAACGAATCTCACCCCCTTGCCCCTGGCCACTAAAATTGAAAGCTAGGTACTCAGTCTTCTTCATGTTCACCTTAAGACCTGCTTGCCCATTGCTGTCTTAATGTCTTGTAGTAAGTTTATATATAAAGAAATTATTTTTTCCATTAAAAACATGTGAAACTGAGCAATTTATTTATATGTTCAAATTAGCAGCAAGCAGTCGACATTATTATTAAGAACAACCAAAGAAAGTGCATAATTGCATGTTTAAGATGCTTGAAATACATGTAGCATCTCTGTTGTATCAAACCATCCACTTGGGGCGCCACCGTCTAAAACTGTGACACAAAGGAGTGTGTCTCCAAGGAGTCTATAAGGAGTACCAGCTCCGCCCCTTTCCCATTGACTTTAGTGTCATAGTTTTATACGGTGGCGCCCCAAGTGGATGGTTTGCTACAACACAGATGCTACATGTATTTCAAGCATCTTAAACATGCAATTATGCACTTTCTTTGATTGTTCTTAATAAATAATGTCAACTGCTTGCTGCTAATTTGAACATATAAATAAATTGCTCAGTTTCACATGTTTTTAATGGAAAAAATAATTTCTTTATATATACACTTACTACAAGACATTAAGACAGCAATGGAAAGAGGGGGGTCTTAAGGTGAACATGAAGAAGACTGAGCACCTAGCTTTGAATTTTAGTGGCCAGGGGCAAGGAGGTGAGATTCGTTGTGGGGGAAAGGGAATTCCAATGGTGCAAGAGTGTCTTTATATATGATCAGTTTTCCAGAGCAATGCAGAAATAGATTCTGACGTGACCCATAGGATTAATGCAGGATAGCTGAAGTGGAGACAGGCAAGTGGGGTCCTCTGCGACCACTGGGTCCCAATAAAGTCGGGCATTTAATGAGGGCATTTGATGAGGGGCATATTAGGTCCATTGTGGGACTTGGGGGCATTGGTAATTGGGGGCACCAGAGATAGAGGAAGGCCAAAACGGACGTGGGAGCTGGTGGTGGAAAGGGACACGGAAGTGTTCGGGGTGGAGGGGGACTTGGTGGGGGATAGGTGGTAGTGGAGGATTAGAACCTGCAGATCTGACCCTGCCTCAAGCGGGAGAAGGGTGAGAGGATTATATGGAGTGCTGGAGTGGATTTCATGGAGTTTGAGCAATTTACAGCAGCACACACTATTACTACTCCTTTGCTCCATCCCGGTGATATATATTTCCGAAATGTTTCCGTTAGAGGTAGCATGTAAAGAAGTAGTTTCAGCAAACCATCTACTAGGTGGCGCTCTTTCGATATGAGGACACGAAAAGGGCGGAGCTGTCACTCCTTGTGGACTCCTTGGAGAGATCGTAGAAAACGCGTCAGTTGTGAATTTTTTTTATGCCTTTTGTTTCTGTTGTAGTCATCATTAATATTTTACAGATCCCGATTGTGATCACTTTCCTTGGACAGACAGGTGATATTGCACACCTGGAATCGTTACCGTCAGACAGAAGGTTACTTTACGTATCACAGAGTAAACCATCGACGTCAGTTAAGTGCTTGACCTCCAGATACTAACGCACGGTTGATCTTCACTCATCCTGACCATTAGGACCTCGGTATTTGAGTTTGTATCGTGTGCTTCATAAGATCACCTTGCGGCAGGGGCAGATTCAGAGGCAGATTAGGAGAGGAGCACTTCAACAAAAGTGCGCCTCAATAATTTTTAAATATTCAGAATCCCTTAGTATAAATCTAGCTTGCAATTATAATATGTCCTCTACTGCCGGCATAGACAATGACCTATCTTCAGCGGTTTAACCAACTTCAGATTGGGCTGGCAGTATAGAAATGGGAATGGCGTTGTAGTTGAAGGGCCCTAAAACACCAACAAGCCAAAATATAAATGGGAATAGCAAATTCAAAAATGCCTCCTCATTTGCAAAGTTGAATCGTGCATCTGTTGAAATATGCGCCCCATTGCTGCATTGCTCCGCCCTGAATCTGCCCCTGCCTTGCGGTGGTAGTCCGTTTACAACTTCTCTTCCACGTGAAAACCTGTGAAAGACGAAAACACTCAAACTGAAGTTTAAGCCAGGGGATAATCTCAATTATGCCTCCTCTTGCAAAAATCTTCACTAATAAAATAAGCAATGGAGGACTAAGAATTCAAAATGCAGCATTTTGAAGTCCCTCATCAAAAAGGAATTTCTTAGCTTTCCGTAGCTTGTAATTAAAAAGTTGACCCGTTAAGAAGTTCATCAGATTTTTCTTGGTGGTAATCAAATTTTTGATTTTAGTCGTGTGTATGATGTCACCTATTGTGGACTGCTAATAGAAGTTGAACCTGATGCCCGACCTGAACTGTCCATTTTCTACAGGCGACCTGACAGGTTAATTCTGTCAGTATGTGCTAGAAATGCCTGAACGAGTGACCTGCGCAGGATAAAGTTAAATACAAATGATAAGTTTGACCTGTTTAAAATGCCTTTGTGTAAAGTGGGTGCACAGGCCCCTGACACTATCTGTATCGATTTCAAAGATGGGACACTCAGTCCTCTGGTTTAATGCCTCTTTGGTCTGTTATGGAGGGGATACGGGGGTAAGTCCCTCCGTGAATGAGCATCATAGTTCTGACAGAAACAATTGATGTGGATGCCATGACCAGACGTTTAATTTTAGTTTTAAAATCACTTGGAAGTGTCTGCGCAGGCTGGCAAAATCCTTAATGTTTTCTTAACAATCGGGTATTACCCAACGAGGGCTATAATTAAAGAATACACCTGTCAATCAGATGGAAAGCTAGTCTTTCCACTACAACATTAATCCAGAATGTAGTGTATTTCCGCCTTCGATTTTTTTTGTCGGGAATTTAAGCTACCTTTATCTGGCATTCAAGTTCAATGTCACTAACCTGAGGTGGACAGGGTCACACAAAGTAAACTTGATCTGAAGGTCGAGTTACCAAATGGTTTAACAAGAAACGGATGTGCCAGTGAATACATTTAAATTTCCATCCCGTGATATAAAAAGGAGACGATCGTCTCTCGACCAAAATTTAGACATCGAACCGCAAGTACAAGATTGAAACTACCTTTAGTCAACATTTGGATGTAATAAAGGTGAGTGTTTCTTGAAGTTAATCAATTTTGTGCATTGCTTAGTGGAGAGCAGATCCTTAAACCTGACTAGGATTTATTCATGTTCGAGCATTGTCCGGTAGTGACAACTCTGTAATCTATGACCAGAGCTCACATTTACGCATATCCCAAGTAAGGCCACAAAAAACCCTAATCTGACAATGCCTCTGCTAGCTGTTCGTCAAGATGGTATGTTATTGGTTCGAGTAATTAACCAATGTTAATCATTGTGCTCCTGATAACTCAAACGCAGTCCAAGGCAGATATGTGCAACCCTTTACAGAGCTACTCAAGTACACAATATTTGGCTTAGATGAAATAATGTTTGTATGTAACGCGATTGATGGAGCCCATTCAAAACTATACAAAACCCTGTGCCCAGGTCTTGGGTCGATTGTGTAGTCCTGTTTCCACCTGATAACGGTGGGCAAGTTCACGTCACAATGATGAACTGCTGTTCACTGTTGTCTGATACTGACATGTGCTCGCACGCCGTAATCCAGAAGTAGGATTGCCCTAAAGATCCTTGCTGCTTGTGGGGAAATGATACTTTGCCGTCCATAGTCAAATGAATGTTTTAAAAAATACCAAACGTTTCAAAAACTATTTCAATATACAGTAATTAAAGGTCCCATTTGCAAGAGGTCACCTTTTTGGAGACAAGCATTCTTTTCAGCAGTGCAGCCTTTTTTTCGACATTCTTATGGCTATTAGCTAGTTGTACAACTATTGTGATTTGAATTACTACGAATTTATTTATCATTCCTTATTAGATGGCAATTATATGGATTCGTATCATCCAAACGATTGTGTTCTGCGTTGCTCTAGCAGAGTACGTCAAAAGTCAGGCGTCACAACCTCGAAAGACGCACTGTTCTCGATACCTTTTGAGCTTGGAAGTTCGATGTGAGAAGAGAGACTACAAAGCAGACAAAATTTTCATCAAAAATATCAGTAGTAGGCATGTTTCATTCAAAATATCAGAATATGATATGGTTTGCGGAACGCCAGGCCGTAATTATGCCAACCACGAAGTGAGTTTGGCACCTGGAGAAGTTGTTAACTACACCTTTAAAGGCACATCAGACGTCAGCCCTTCATTTACAGCCATTGGTGAAATTCTGAAGAAATTAGCAGGAAGATGCAATCTATTCCAAATACACAGTTGTTCTTCTATAACTTGTCGCAATGAGATCGACGTCTGGGTCGAAGATATGTAAAGGGATGGATATCAGAATGTCATCACTCATCAGATATTAGAACCGCCCTATGTGCATTACTGCTTATTTATTTATTTATTCTAATATATTTGTTAACGCTTGAATTATTATTGTAAGAAACTTAGAACTGTAATTTTTACAAGTTTTTTTTCCAACTACTTTTGTGATTTCTCCAGTTGACACTCTTAACAAATAACAAACTTATCTACCATACACTGCGTGCGTGTGGCCTCCAGAAGAGGAAACTGGCACTTGACTGTTCCCTGAACAGTTCAACAACAACTTGGTCATGTGTTCGGGATGTCTATGACCTATAAAAAATAGAAACTGGTTGAGAAAGTGAGGCAACATTTTCCATCATTACCGGTTTCACCTAGCACTACTCCTTCAACCTTACCCCCAAAGGGAATGTGCATTACACTCCTGAATACTCAACGTCAATCCTCGTCCTTCCTACATCAATTTAGGCCATTCATCGTCATGAAATTAACTTCCTCGCCCAAAATATATACTCTTCCGTATTTTTTATAAACTTCAAAAGAAACTCCCGTCCTTGTAATTATTGATCAACTTTTTCAGATTATTTGATATACATCTTGCACGAATGTTATGCATCTTGACGGCGATTGTCCTCCGCTAGTCCTCAATTCACAAACATCTTACCTACCCTATAATTGAGGTATGTGGACAAGAACAATAAATACAGCATCACTTTCAGCAACCTAATCGAGAGTTATTGGTTGTTCTAATCAGCGCCTGCTCTAGCACTTATGCCGCCCCGGACAAAAGGATAAATTGCCGCCCCTTGAAGCAGCGCTCTGTTCGCGTGTTCTGTTCTCACACTTACAGCAAAATGGCGCCCAGGACAAATGTCCGGGTTGCCCCCCCCCCTTCTTGGTTATGGTGATAAGAGTCAGAATTACTTTATCAGTTGTGTATCAGGTACTTGGAGGCAGACCCCAAGGTCCCCTTGCACTAAATGCTAAGTAATGTTATCGAAACAGTTTATTGTTTAATAAAAAATATCGATCAATCAGTCGTTTCCTTAAAAATAAATATTTTGCAGTCGCAGTTATGAAACTGCTAACTTTCGGAGGTTCCAAGAGTGCACTTGTGCCTGTTTTCGATGATACGCCGCTGACTACTACAATTATTTGTTTTGCTTTTCGTCTCATTCAAGATTAATTAGTCGTCTTTGGCCGCTCGTGACTCCTTAGTACTATACATATACTCACTCAGAAATATAATATATAGTAGCAGACATGAAAATGATAGCTTTAATTAGATTGAGATAAACTTGTATGATCAAGAAATTTATCAGCAAAAGTTCTGCATTGTTTTTTTTACATAAATGCTAGTTACTGGCCGGATGTCACAGCACTTCTAGTCTTCTCATCTATAAACATGTCAGGTTAATGAGACCTCTTATTCCAGCATAGGACTTATAAAAAATATAGGAAGCAACCTGAAATAGCATCGAAATCTTTTTCTGGCTTGATGAATACGGCTGGCACAACAGCAAAGGTTGGTGCAGAAATAATGAATAAAGTACACACTTCCTTATTAAAACGTCAAAGTTACAGTAATAATGGAAATGCGTGCAGTTTAATTTTTAGTGATTGTAACATTAGGCATCAGTAACGATCATCTCTATGTTGTTCATTATAATTACTTATAAATTCACGTCTCAGAAACGCATTCAGACTAAGAAAAGTGCACTTCGAGATGTTCCTCATCCATTCATCATCATCATACCCTTATCCCGCCTGTGGCGGGGGTCGGGCCTGCGGGTTCTAGCCCTCCACTCCCGTCTATCTCCCACCAGGTCCCCGTCCACTCCGCACACCGCCATATCCTTACGGACGACCTGCTCCCACGCTAACTTCGGTCTCCCCCTGCCCCGGGTGCTCCCGACCACCTGCATTCCTGGTATGGCCCTAACAAGCTCCTCATCCCCTCTTCTCATTACGTGACCATACCACCTCAGCCTATTTCCCTCATCTTCTCGCAATGTCCACTACTCCAGGCTACCTCTAATATACGCATTCCTAATTCTATCTGCTCTCGACACACCGCTCGTGTACCGCAGCATTCGCATCTCGGCTACTTGCATTCTATCTACATGGCTTTTCTTCACTGCCCAGCACTCTGAACCATATAGCATAGCTGGCCTAACCACTGACCTGTAGAACTTCCCTTTCAACTTGATTGGGACCCTCCTATCGCGCAGGACTCCGCTTGCCTGTTTCCATTTCAACCACCGCCATTGATTCCACGGCTCACATCCGAATCTATCTCCCCATTGCTTTGAAATGTTGATCCTAAGTACTTTACCTCCTGCACTTTTTTTCACCAGTACGCCCCTCGAACGAGGGGCTTATTAGCTAGAAATTTAAAATGCCCTCATCCAGACTTCCTAGTAAGAATTCACAATCGTCGACAAACTTCAAACCCAATTAATTGAAAGCATCTCTACCAGTTAACTCGCGATTATTTTAAAAGCTGGAGGGAAGTAATGGCTTGAATGTTAAAATTCAAATAGGAAGTACGATCGCCTTGTTTTTTTACAAATAATGCCTGAAAAATGCTCGGCCAAAACACCTGAAGAACTTGTTGATTGTTAAAATTAAGATATTAGACACACTACACGCGTAAAATATGCAAATGCTTATGATTTTTATATATAGTACACGCTAGTGGTTAGTTCCGGAGTCGAAACAAGAAAATGACGACTAATTTATATAGAGAAAACATGTTTGAAACGACTTCTTGGAAAATGTGACGTGCATTTACAGAATGTAAAATTTTGATTTTGCCTTTTAAGCCTAATGCTTGTTTGTGAACGCCATTTTTTTAACATTATAGTATGTACTGCATATCCTTGCGTGGGGTAGGCCGGCATCCCCCCCCCAGGCAACTTTGCCAATATTCCTGCGGGTTCCTGACGCCTGGCTGCAGTGGCCCCAGTCAGAGCATGTTTCAGTGGACTCGCAGACCCGACCCTGCCACAGGATATCTGGATAAAGGTATGATGATGATGATGTAGGCTACTATCGTGTTTCCCCGAAATAAGCTACTGTCATGTTTCTATTTTGGTGCCGAAATAAACACTAGGGCTTATTTTCGGGAAATGTCTTATTCTTTTCATGAAACAAATGCAGGAAACAAAAAACGAATGTGCTCTTCGCCTTAGGGCTCTCGTCGGGCTTATTTTCGGGGAAGGGCTTATATTAAGTACATCCTGAAAAATCTTGCTAGGCCCAGGTCTTACTTTTGGGGTATATAGGTCTTATTTTCGGGGAAACACGGTATATATCCTTGTGATGCTCTGCAAATAAGGGAGCGGCGAGTTGCGTTGGACACACCAGTTCTAGTCTGATCACTGAAGTTAAGCAACGCAAGCCCAGTTAGTACTGACATGGGTGGTCGCTCGGGAAAGCTGGGTACTGCTAATACCCAATAATCGTCGCATTAGTGTAGTGTCTGTGCAGTATATGCATTAGAACTATACAGTGGACGGGTCTCTAATGACCTCGTAGTTGACGGGACCTTAAACTCCAACCAACAACAAAAAAAATCTGCAAATAAGAACATCCAACTCAACCTAGATTCAAATGGATTACTGATGTCCTCTGCTAAATTCTACATAGCACTTTCAAGAATTCCGCTTATTATCATAAAATTCAGCTCATGTTTCGTCCGTAAAGTACAAATTCATTCATCAGGCCTAATTCTGTCATTGTGGACATGATAGTGTCCTATTAAGAGTTTTATCAACCACGCCCACGAGAACTCCATCTCAATCGACATCTTGATCTTGTTTAATCAATTGACGTTTTCCGCTGATAATGAGAAATGCGTCGACCAACCAATTTTTGATTATTATTATTCAACTTTCATCATATCATTTGCGTGTAACTTTCGTGATAATTCCAGAAAATGGAATCAACGACTTTTCTACAGCTCTTAAATTGAGAGAAACCAATAGAGGTGGTGCAGAAATAATCAAGAGGGGAATAACATTAGTTAAGATCAAAATTTAAATTTTAATGTGAATGACCGCAAAAAGTGGTCAGTCTTGATTTGATTATAATAAACGACTAGTAATAAATGATTCGTCGTTAAAATACCGTAGGATGGACATCATGTCTAGTTTTTATACTTAGAAGGTTAGCAAATCACTTGATAGTAATATATCCTCCAAAAATCCGGAAATCTCTTGTTGTATATAAACAAGACATGCGACTACTTTTTATAGTTTGAAATACTGGTGAAAATCTGTTTACTACTAATGCTGTGGTCGAAAGCTGACCACTGAACGAGTGTCATTCATAGTTTTAAGCAAGTCGCTCCAACAGGTAAGAATGAATTATTTCCCATTGACTTATGATTACACCAATTCCAAAAATAATTCAAATATTAAGGATATAACAGTCGAATGATACCATGAAAAAACATTGGAGAACAATAGGCCCTCGTTTATCCGTGCTAATTGGTTCCGGAAAAGGCGCGGATAATGGGGGGGGGCTAATATTGGGGACATTTAAATATGTAATATATAAGAGGTTGTCAGATGTGCAGTGGCGTAAATCTATTAGGGACCAAAGGAGGCGCGTCCCTTCAGAATTATGCTCATGGGGACCACTCATAGATGGTTCCCCCTCCCTGAAATTTGGAAGATTGACGTCTATGCAAATGTGTATATGTACACATTATTTTATTTTGTTTGGAAATTACGTATACAATATGTGTGTATAAAATTTAACATATTCTGAACAAAAAGAAAAGAAATAGGAAGAACTCCTACCCAATTTTTAAAAAATCCGCTCATCAGGAAGACATTTGAAGGAGACGATTCTCAAAAAATTGGAACGGTTAATCGGGGGACGGATAAAGGAGGATCTCCTATATAATTAGTTAAAACAATATGGAGAAAACAAAATATCTTTTATATATTGGAATTTCAAACTGAATTTGCAATAGTTAAGTTTGCTGTGTTATCTAAAATATTCGTGGTGGAATTTGAGTTCACTAAACGTGAATTACTGTTTAGTCAACCTTATTAGAAAACATCCCACGTCACTTATCGACATTAGCATAGCCTTATTCCGCCTGTAGTAGGATCACTTCTGCGAGTCCTCCCTCTTTAAAATATCCTACTCAACTGAGATGAGAAAGAGATACTTGCTTGGGATAACATCATCATCATCGCGCCCTCCTCGAGCCCGTGGCTGGGTCGGGTCTGCGGGTTTCAATCTCCAACCAGGCCCCCATCCACCCCGCACACAACCATGTCCTTTAGTACCACCTATTCCCACGTCCGCTTTCGTTTTCCCCTCCCCCTGATGCTCCCGACCACCCACAGACCCACCTTGGACCTAATTAGTTCCTCTCCTTCTAATCACATGCCCATACCACCTCAACCTATTCTCCCTCATCTTCTCCGCGGTCTCCCACCCCCAGACTACCTCTAACATGATCATTTCGGACTTATCAGCTCGAGACACCCCACTCATAAAGCGCAGCATTCGCATCTCAGCCACTTGCATTCTCCTTTCATGGTCCTTCCTCACGGCCCAACATTCTGAGCCATATAGCATTGCTGGCCTAACCACAGTTCTGTAGACTTTGCCTTTTAGCTTTAATGGAACCTGGTGGTCGCACAGGACTCCACTTGCCTGTCTTCACTTTAGATATCTGAGTCTATTTCACCGTTTCCCTGGAACACTGATCCTAAATCTCTAAACTCCTGCATTGCTGGTATCATCCTCACTTCCATGGCGATCCTCGCCCTCTGATCCCTGACCACTCCAAGTGAAATCTAGGTATTCTGTCTTCTTCATATTCACCTTCAGGTCCCATTTTCCATTGCCACTTGGATGTCTTGTAGGCCCTTTTGTGCCTCCTAATTGGATTCTGTAAGCTTTCCCACATCATCGGCTAATATCAAGCACTGAGGGGCCCATTTCTCTACTCCTGCCAACAGCTCATCCATGACTAGAGTAAATAAGAATGAGCAAAGTGCTGACCCTCGATGCATACCCACCTGCACCTTGAAGCTTCTAGTATTACCCCAAACCGTCCTCATCCTAGCAATAGAGGTTGGGGTAATACTAGAAACTAAGAAAAGTGCGGTATGGGGTAATACTGTTACTGGTAATACGGTTTGGGGGTAATACTAGAAGCTTCAAGGTGCAGGTGGGTATGTATCGAGGGTCAGCACTTTGCTCATTCTTATTTACTCTAGTCATGGATGAGCTGTTGGCAGGAGTAGAGAAATGGGCCCCTCAGTGCTTGATATTTGCCGATGATGTGGGAAAGCTTGCAGAGTCCAATTAGGAGGCACAAAAGGGCCTACAAGACATCCAAGTGGCAATGGAAAATGGGACCTGAAGGTGAATATGAAGAAGACAGAATACCTAGCTTTCACTTGGAGTGGTCAGGGATCAGAAGGCGAGGATCGCCATGGAAGTGAGGATGATACCAGCAATAGAGCCATCATACTCGTACATATCTTGCATTAATTGCTGGTGATACCATCATCATCATACCCCGGACAACCTGCTCCCACGTCTGCTTCGGTCTCTCCCTGCTCCGGGTGCTACCGACCTCCTGAATTCCTTATAAGGACCTAACGAGCTCCTTCTCCCGTCTTCTCATGACGTGTCCATATCACCTCAGCCTATTCTCCCTCATTTTTTCTGCGATGTCCACCACCCCAAAGGCTACCTCTGATATACACACCTACACAAATTATATTTGTACTTACAGTCTCTTGAACACACATTATCGTGAGATCATGAAAGATTATTTTTACCATTATAGATGACATCGAAACATGTCTTTCACGCCATTACCATCTGGGGACTGGCGGTGATGCTGCTATCAGGCGAAGTGACCTCACAATACCGTCCGAGGTACACCAGATGTTACCCTTGGCGAATGGGCACCGAATGGAGATGTGGAAAGAGAGATTCGGCTGATGACGCTATTGTAGTAGAGAATATAAGTGATCGAAGAGTGAGTTTCAAAGTGGGCGAGTGGGAATCGATCTGTGGATCTATAGGCCACAAATATGCAACTCACGAAGTAACTCTAGCTCCAAAGCAGACCGTCACTTATAAATTTAAGAGTGCTTACGTAAATGAACTGGCACAGACTATGATCGGATCTTTTCTACGATATGTTGCAGGCAAATGTAACTCGTTTTACGTTTATGACTGCTCGGTAGGATTCTGCACTGATCTTCTGGATGTTTACCCAACCAAGATGAAAGCAGCTTCCTGAAAATGTTTGAAACTTAAGAAGCCAATTTGAAATCTTGGAGCACATAACAAGAAAGCTTTATAACAGATACAATGAATTGTGAATTACATGTTATTATATAACGTGCGTAGCATTTATATATTCTCATTTATCAATCAGTACACTTTTAAGCATATTTACCAAAACGTATAACTGATATCACAGTTGATCACAATGGGTGATTTGTTGCCAATTGATGATGTTCACGACTACCTAAATTGTATAAAGTAAAATTGATAAATCGAGATCTGAAGATCTTCAGAAAAATACAGTAGAAGTCGGATATTGTTATGACGGATAATGTTATCAGCCTGTTATTGTTATACAATCAGTCGGTACCAAACCACATAGGTACAGTTTATTTTCGTATGCTTAATGTCATCAGCCAGTTATTGTTATCAAAAATTACTTGTCCCACAGCGATCACAATAAGCGGCTCCTACTGAAGGCCCTTTATGGTAAAAATTAGGAATATCAAGGTTCTTATACAATACTGCAATATAATCTTACTTTAATAGCTTTAGTTCTGTTAATCCTATCTCTCACAATGGTAAAGGTTTTTTTTACGAAACAGGCAATTTCAAGTTGATTTGAAAAACCTTAATCATCTACTTTTTTATCTTGCTGATTTTCATTCAGTTCGAGTTGTATTAGTTGTATTATTTGACTGCAGGTAATTGTGACCTAGAAAATTCTTGCTGAATGGCAATGTACTACATAACCTTTTCCATATTTCAGTCGAAAATTACCTGTCATAAAATAGATTTATAATGCAGTTAAAATTGTAAAAAGCACAAACTAATGAGGTAAATCTAAAAAAGTGCCAGAGAAATCACATTCAATTTCATACCTCCAGGACTTGAAAATGATGGTTTCGTTTCATCAATTTCCTCTTTATACAAGAAAAAGATATAAATTTCGATCGGGATCGGTAGGCGATTGGACACAATCTACAATGAAATATGTTGTACATAACGTGTAAAAATAAATAGTTTTGTATGAAATAGAGTTAACCAATTTAAGTACCGTATTTATTAGTCAGGGCTAGAGCGTTTATATATTAGAGGCCCGCGTTTATTAAAACCCCGCGCGCGGACCTCTATATTACAAAATGTAAAATGTTTTTCCTACAATGTGCTACTCCCACTACGCACGACTTGAGTATGTACTCACATTGAATCCGAATTCATCAGACTTGTTCAGAAGTCAGGGGCGGATCCAGGGGAGGAGCAATGTAGCTATTGCTCCCCCTCAGTGCTTCAATGGGGCGCATTTTTCAACTGATGCACGATTCAACTTTGCAACTAATGAGGCATTTTTGCATTTGCTATTCCCATTTCTATACTGCCAGTCCAATCTGCAGTTGGCTAAACCACTAATATTTCAAAATACAGTATTTGGGGCGTACTTTAGTTGAAGTGCTCCCCCCTCCCTATATACCGCTGGATACGCCCCTGTCAGAAGTGCATGACAGCCATCTCTGTTATACGGTACTTGGCTGAATGCAGCCTGTTGGGAAGGGGACACTGAGGATGACAAAGAAGAGTGGAATGGGGTATTGAAATATGCCTGAAGAGAAGAGTATCATCATCACCATACCCTTATCCCTCCTGTGGCAGGTACGGGTCTGCGGGTTCTATACCTCCACTCACGCCTATCTCCCACCAGGTCCCCGACCACCCCATGCACTACCACGCTCCAACGTCTGATTTGTCTTTCCCCTGCCCAGGGACTCCGGGGAGCCTCCAACAACCTGCATCCGCGTAATGGACTTAGTGAGCTCCTCCTCCCCCCTCATCATTTGCCCATACACGTCTCACTCTATTCTTCGTCATTTATGCGTCCCCCCCCCCCAACCGCTGACGTACTCATGCCTATCTGTTCTCAAAAAAACCCCACTCATGCTCTACGTTACATTAATGGGTTGGGGAGTAAGCCAAGCAGCCGTAACAGGCCGAACCCTTAAGAGGCTGCTCGCGGGAGATGAGGAGGTAGGTGTAGACTGTAGAGGATGTAGGAGATGGGAAATTTGCAGCACCCAACGTTTTCTACCAACCAACCGTGGGTCTGCTTGGTTAACTTCATTGATCTCACGGGAACTGGTGTGTTCAGTGCAACGTGGCTGCACCGCAGCATTCGCAAGAAGCACAAAAAGCTGGTGCAAGCTAAATGTCAATGCGTTTCAGCGAGAAAAACCCATGAAAGTCGAACGACTGAGTCTTCGCCAAAGTGAGAAGACCCATAAGGGTAGTCTCACATGCGACTTTTAGTCGTGCGTAGTCGTAAAATTACGCACGAACGATCCCATTCTTTGTTTCCTTATGCATCCTCTCACTTTAGCTACGACTCAGTCGTCCGACTACGTGCATACACTTCCGACTTGCGACTAGATCCCAACTGGTTGGGAAATTTCGTCCGACTTTGTGCGACTTGCACAAAGTCTCTTTTGTTTTAAAAGTTTCTTTTGTGCTTGTCAATGCTGCGGGGCATGAGTGGGGTTTCGCTGACGCAAGTCGTGCTTAATGTGAGAACTCAAGTCGTGCGTAGTCGGAGTCGCACATTGTCGGCCTGAGTGTAATACCGCATTTACACATTCGCGAATACGACGAGGCGAGTGGCGAGGCGAGCATGTTCGACGAATGTGTGAACATTACATTCGTCATTCACCTCGTGGTTCGCCTCGCCATTCGTGGCGCTCGTGTTGGAAGCGGTTTTTTTGATACCGCATTTACACATTCGCGAATACGACGAGTCGAATGACGAGGCGAGACTTTCGTCGAAATGTTCGCATTCACACTTTGCATGAAGAATGACTGTTCACATATTCGCCGAATGTCTCGTCAGATGGTCATTCTCCAATCACCTCATCGCTAGCGCCCTTTGATTCGTATTGTCTCGACAGCTGGTGATTCTCAAAT
>JAAFCE010009126.1:11430645-11445781 GCA_013389805.1 Trigoniulus corallinus | reverse complement strand
ATTTGAGAATCACCAGCTGTCGAGACAATACGAATCAAAGGGCGCTAACGACGAGGTGATTGGAGAATGACCATCTGACGAGACATTCGGCGAATGTGTGAACAGTCATTCTTCATCCAGAGTATGAATGCGAACATTTCGACGAAAGTCTCGCCTCGTCATTCGACTCGTCTTATTCGCGAATGTGTAAATGCGGTATGAGTCTAGCCTAAAGAAACGAAGGAGGGGATCATTCGCGTGTAATCGTACGACTAAAGTCGCGCGTAGTCGGCTCTAGTGTGAGGGTAGCCTAATATAGAGCAATCATATGTTCTAACCACATTCAATTTATTGTACTTAAAATATATTTCATTCTCAAAACCATGCAATTACTATATACAGTATATGAAAATTAATTAGAAAAATAACAGTACTGCATAAGAGTTCTTGACCAGCACAATTTGAGGATGACTGTCAGATTTCACAACAATGTGTTCTACGTAGTCATCATTATTTTGCACCAACTTTTGGAAGAAAGCAGACAAATTAGGTAAGCAAAATAACAAATTCCCCAGGAAGATGGGGGGGCTCCTGGCTGCGGGGCCCTGTGCTTTAAGCACACCCTAAGCACAATGATAAATCCGGCAGTTGTAAATGATTAACACACAATAATACATGACAGAATTTAATACATGACAATATCCGTCGTCAGCCAATACAATCACATTACTCGCTTAATACACGCCCCATTGAAACGTCGTCTGCTGGGACCCCGATACCTTACATTTGCCAGCAAAACAGCCGACATCTACGAAGGAGGTGTTGGCAGTGTATAATGCCTAGTTGCACCAGGCCTGGACATCGCTTTAACTCGGTAGCAGGCAACAGTTAAGTAATGGTAGTCCCAACTGCTATTTTGTTTCCTGAAAGGCATTCCGCACTTAACAGGTAAGCACAGTCGGGTAGCCTTGCACTTGAATTCCTGAATGTTAAACGACCCATCTTCATTATTGCACGTACGATTGACAACCCCGTCCACGCAGGTAGATTCCACAATATAACTTGAGTTCCAATGGATTTTACATTGGGATTCGAAGCAGTGTCGTTTGCTCGCTTTCAGAGTCTTCGTTTCGCCAGGTTTCACGACACATTTTTTATCTATTATTCTTGGGTTGCAGTTGGAAACTTGAGTGTCAGTTGTTTGGCGAACAGCACGTTGCACAGGGTCATCAAATGTTTCTGCCGTTTCGTCGTCGTCGAATGCAACATCAAGCCAAGAAGGAGCCGCAGTGGTGTAAGTGATGGTAATGCATAAGCTGCACATTAACAATAGCGTTTTAAGAGACATTCTTGATAAGTTGAAGATGGTCTTTTTTTGCTAGTAAAATCAAGGTGTCGAGTTACTGGAGTGGTATTATGGACAAATGTGTTGAAGCTTCTATAATTTCATGGTAGTTTTTATAGGATTATATAAGGAGGTACAAAAGTTCAAAGGTTTTACAAGAGGACACTCCGGAACAAAGGGCAGGAGGAAGAAGAAAAAGGGAAGTGAGTGGAGTGAACGGAACGGATCTCATTGGTTTGATCCCAACTGTACTACATACCACTTTGCTAGCAACAAACAAAAGATACTACTAACCTTTTTCCCGCCTATGGCAGGGGCCTTTCCCACGATTTGCATTTACTAATAGAATATACATAGGAGGAAGTGCGGATATTGAGACGGAACAAGGAAGAGGCCTCGCGGCGCTCACAGGCGCCAAGAGATAACACAGGTGCTAAAGCTTGTTCCCGTACGCCCTCACGCGTTTTCCTGGCCGCCCTTCCCTCCATGCTCTGTCGCCACTGCCCTAACCCCATTACTTAACTTTGTCCTGTACTAATCTTTGCATTGTTGTTGCCCCCTCCCCGGGATGCAGTGTTATGCCTATCTTCTTTGTTACCCTGTTACTCTCCTCTCCCAGTTGGTAGGTACCAGAGGCGTAACTAGGGGGGGGGGGGGCGAGGGGGGACAGATGTCCCCGGGCGCAGAAGGCAAGGGGCAAAAATGCGCTTAGCGGGTGCCAGAGGGCGCAGGTTTCGGTCTTTGTCCCCGGGCGCAGAATACCCTCGGCCTGCCACTGGTAGACACCCTCAGTTGTTTACCCATGCCTTGACCTTTCATACTGGATTTTCTTCTGTAGTCCCCATATCCTGCATAGGTGTAACGACTTACTAATTATTTCTCTCTGTTCAAATGTAGACCACCCCATGTCCCCCTGCATTACTTCAACTGCTGTAAACCTACTTCCCAACTAAGGCCATCTTACTTAACCACCATTGCTTTCAGCTATCCCCTATCATTTGTGAGTTTAACCCCCAGGTATATAACCTCTGACACTATATTTATTTTCATCTCCCCAAGTTGTATTGGTATCTTATTGTTGCCAGCGCATTATCCTCTCCTATGATCATCATCTTTGTTTTGTCTTGATCAAATTCTAACCGAAATTCCCTACTGAACTCCACAGATATCCAGTTCTTCAACGAACAGTAGACCGACGATAAATAACCATAGGGGTTGCAGCTTTGGTCGGCAACCGGCTGCGGAAAAACACTGTCCAATATATCACCCTCGTGTCCATTCAGAGGGACAAGATAGGATTGGTTCCCGACCCTGCCATAGGCGGGAAAAGGGTTGGGATTTGCTTTTGCGTGTATGCTCACTGATAGGTATGAAATGACTCCATTTGGCACCACAGGCACCGACCACTATTGATACGCCGCCCTAATAAAAATAAAATCGCAGATGTTTGGATGCTTTTCGAACCACCTCAGTGGCCCAATAGGTAGCGTGCTCGATTTACTGCGCCAGTGGTTCCTGGTTCGATACTGAATCGAGGAGGGGTGGCTTCTTTGGATGAGACGTAAAACCGTGGTCCTGTGTGATGCACAATGGCATTTGCACTTAAAAGAACCCTCTTTGGTCGGCAGTCGTCTGGGGCAACATATTACCCTGGGCCAATCTATTACCCTTGTGTTCACTCAGAGGAACAACTTTGGTACCCGACCCTGCTATAGGTGGGAAAAGATTTAGGAGTTACGTTATGCTTGAATGCCTTTCAACGTCCCGCAGTACATGATCATTGTTCTGAGACCTTTCCCTGCTTATGGTAAGGTCGGGTACTCATTATTCCTGTTGGAACAAAGAAAACAACGGTGAGCTTCAGGTCGGTAACTTATGTACCTGTCTGGTGACCTAATATTGTGACCGATGTTTGTGGCATATCTTCTATCCTTGAGCAGTTTCTTTTATCGAGCTCATTCTCCAGGCCCTTTCCTTTTCGCGTATAAAGGGTCCTTTTTCTTGCGTCAATATACGAGCTGCGATTGATTTCTCATCCGATGACAGTCTTATACTTGGGGTTTCTATCGGTTTCAACGCAAAGAAACTACCATTCTCAGTCAGTATCGAACCTCCAAACATGTGCTCGCGTGTCACTCATGCTACCACTAATTCGAAATATTTAGATTAGGCCATCGTTATCGTTAACTGTAAATAACTTGTCTCATTTTGAGGCCATATTTAAATCTAGATAAGAAAATGAAGAAAGATTCCCTCAGTAAGTATCGTAGCGACTGTTATCTCAATTTTTCATATACGTCATTGTTTCCAACATGTGAAATAGAGGCTAAAGCCTATACATAGGTATTATGCACCATGGGGCTTGTCCCTGTTTTCATGGTTTGTTGATATTTCAAAATTCCGGAAATCAATTTTACCACGTAGGCCTAAGTGCAAAATGCATCCTACTGTGAATCCCCCTTTATCGTACCGTGAGCCCACGTCAAAGCGCTTATCTAAAATGTCCTGAATGTATTTCAATTTTCCCTTATTCAAAAAAACCAAAACAAAAATAAAACAATATGCGAAAAAAATTCAGAACTCCAAAACCATACTATTCAAACAATTTTATACGCTCTGGGGTTTCCAGGCATGGCGCCATGGAACCTACAGTCTTCAGGCCCTATCTTCTTAAGAATCCGTTCTTAAACCCCATTTGATATTTCTTCCCAACTTCTTATAATGATGACTGCTGAGGTCAGTGGCGGATCCAGAATTTTCGTCAGGGGGGGTTGAGCTACACCTCACATATTATGCGAATATAAGTTTATATGTGCTTGGGGGGGGGTTGCAACCCCAAAAACCCTATCCTGGATCCGCGCGTGACTGAGGTTTAAGGTTCTAATCAGGGCCGTAACGAGGGCGTGGCGAAGAAGGCGGGCGCAACTGGGTTTGGGGCGCAAAGGTTTTTGCCATTATTGGGTTACGGGCAAGCAAAAGTTAGACACTTGCCACAGGCCCTTCATACCCCCGTTACGGCACTGGTTCTAATAACAGTATCATTCCTAACCGTTTTCCCTTATGTTAGCGTCAGAGAATCTATCTGACGGGAACACACTACTGAATAGCTCGTAGCCGGCGTAACCTTTTTACAGACGCCAGGGCCTTTCATATTGGGAAATTTGCAGATGTATATACACTTGCATTTGCTGCATAATGAAAGGGCACTTCTTAATTCTAGAAAGAAAATAGGCTAGAAGCGATATATGGATGCTATGAGAAGAGTGGAGGAGCTTGTTTGATTCATCTCAGGGATGTAGGTTATCAGGAGCATCCGGGGCAGAGGAAAGCCAAAGGGTTTGCGAATGTGGCGATGAAGGAAAATATTATAGAGCCAGAACTCGCATATCCGACCCTATCATAGGGGGAACAAGGATTTGGTGATGATTTTGGTCATTCTCAATATCAAAGTGCGATCATTCTAAATTACAAATGTGAAAGCTGTGTCCGTGGCTGGCTGCACGTTTGATCCTGGGATACACTTTTGGCTCCTTTTAGACAAGAGGGATGGAAATGCAAAATGAACTTTTCATCGGGGAAATATTTCACATGGAATGTCAAAATCTGGTTCATAGGTCCGAGGTGAGGCCATTTATGCTCTACAGGTCAGAGTACTAAGCACTAAGAAAGAGCCATGAGAAAAGAATTTGATTAGCAGAAATTGTACATGTGTGGGCGCTCGCCTCGGTGGCGCAGAACGCAGAGGTACCGTGCTTCACTACTGCATCAATGGTTCTAGGTTCTACATTGGATCGAGATGGGTTGGCTTCTTTCGGGAGCGCGTTTCGTCGGATGGGAAGTAAAGTCGTGGGCCCGTGTGCCGCGTACGACGTCACTTGTGCTTAAAGGAAACCCTTTCTACGTGCAACGAGTAGATCGGCAAAATTTCCATTTGTAAGAGCTTACCCCTTTGGGGACCGGTGGAGGAAAAGTGCTCCTACAGAAAATAGGCCGGCGATAAATAAGCATATGAGTTGCAACATTAGTTCGGCAGCCGGCTGCATAACCGTCCAATACATCGCTCATATGTACCAGAGGGACAAAATGGGTACCAGACCCTGCCATAAGCAGGCTGTTCTTACATCTGTGGAGGTTGAAGCATGCGGCATGAAGATATTGTGATGATGTTGATAAAGCCTTTAGTCCACTGGTGCAACGCAATGCATTACAACTGCAACCCACCTTCGGACAGTTGGACGAGAACTGCGCTGAATGTTCATCGTCCACTGAACGCAACTCTCGTGCGACTAATGATGAACTCAAATGTCTTTTTTTGCCAATCTGGTCCTTATGGCCTTGAATATATCAAGTGAGTGCATTAAAATGTAACTGAAAAATGCGTTGGGACGCAACTGACATTCCAGTCGCTTGCGAGTTGATCGAAGGTTGTGTAGCAGTCGTGCGGTTGAACAAGAACCTGCAGAATAACAAGGGTCCGACTCCGAAGGTTCCGCCTGTCCAGTGCTCATGTGATATTATTTTGAGTTGGATCGCAATTACGTTGCATCGGTGGACGAAGGGCTTAAAACCGCGACTGATAGGGTCTACAAATCCTCTAATCAAATGAACTCCCACATAATTTTAGAGAGAATGAAACAAATTCCTCCCAATATAGGACCTGGTAAGGCAAAACCAATATCCGGCATTTTCATCAATAAGGAATATAATTAATATGATACTCCATATTCTGATAAACACAAGATGTTGTCCTTGACAAAATTCATCTATATAAGGGGCATCCTATTGGGAATCAAATTACTTCTGGAGAGGTAACAGACATATCACGTCTTGTGCAAAATTCCACGTAACCATCATCGTCTTGTCTACCTGGCACAGACAAGTGCCGACCAGCGCCAAGAATGTTTGAATGTTGACAAATGAGACATGCGCAAATAAAGCAGATTCATGCTTATCAGGGCTTGTACCCCGTGCTGGTCAGTTTACCGGAATAATTTTATAGTTCTTGCTTGAGGTTGAGTACAATACAATCCGAAATGCGCCCCAGTGCGGGCAGTGAGGCTTTCTTTTTAATAAAACACCTCTATGGAGCAAAAGAGGCAAGTAACAAAGCAAGGCAGCTCGTAACCCTTTTCCCACCTACAGCAGGGTCGGGTGAACATTTGTACCTCTGAATGAACACAAGGATGATATATTGGACGGTGTCTTTTTTTCACAGCTGGCTGCTGACCAAAGCTGCAACTCCTATGTTTTTTTACTCTAGGTCTATTGTTTGTTGGGGTACTCCATCGACGCCAGGGACGAGCTCCTAACCTGGGAATTTTGCTTCATCTACCTGATGCATAGTAGAGAGGGTTCGTTTACGTGCAAATGCCATCCTAAAACACATGGGACCTCAGTTTTAGTTCTCATTCAAAGTAAGGTGCACTCGGCGCCTCTCTCTTGCCTGAGAGAAGCCAACCCTCCTTGAACGAGTATCAAACCTGGAACCACTGATGCAGTAAGATGGGCCTGTCAAGAACAAAATATTCAAACGAACTCGACATCTTCAGAAGAACAGGCTGGTTTTAGGCCTCATTCACATGTAGTGATTAACGCTGCCGTAAGTGCGCGTTAGTAAAAGCAACCGCCTTTCACATTTAAGTGCTTGCCACATCAGTAAAGACACCATCGAGGTCACATGACTTTGGTTTCTCTATCGTCCTATAAACGACGTAAACAAGAACAAAGGCGATTTTGGGTATACCCAATTTTAAGGGATAAATTAATACATAGCATATTGATAACCCCATATCCCAAAGTGAGAGAAATGAAACGAACTGAATTGGTTACGGATTCGGATATACACTGTGCATATAACGGCCCTATATCAATACCGGTATTGTCTCTTAGATGTCAATGCTGAATTCCTAATTTTGATACCGGTATTTCAATACAGGGGCGGATGCAGAGGCAGATGGGGGAGCACTTCAACAAAAGTGCGCCCTAAATACAGCATTTTTAAATATTCAGAATCCGTTAGTATAAATCTAGCTAGTAATTACAATAGGTCCTCTACTGCCCCTTAGACCAGTGGTTCTCAAAGCGTGTTCCGTGAACCCACTTCAGGTGTTCCGCAAAAAAATTTCATGTGTAAATAAAGATGTTGGAATAAAATTGATACAATTTAAAATAATTTTTGGATGGGACTGTAATCACCAAACGCAAATGACATAGTTGTTCGTTTTATAGTTATATAAAGTGGCAGTACGTACCAAGGTAGTTTGGGAGGTATTGCGAAAAAGAGAGTGGAAGAGGGGTTTATACGGATAGAAGAATAGGCCCCCTAGTGCTTGGCATTTGCCAACGATATAAGAAAACTTGGTGACTGCAGAGACTAATCGATGTTACAGGAGGGATAGAAAAGGGAGGGCTAACGATAAACATGAAGAAGACAGAATGTTTAGCTTTCAATTGGGATGGACAGTAAAATAACGGTGACGTACAGTACGTTCGAGGGGTGAACTGGTGACAAAGGTGCAAGAGGTTTACCTCTTGAGAAGTTTACCTTGCACCTGGGGAGATAGACTCTGATGTGACCCGCAGAATCAATGAGGGGGGGTGGTGGCTGAAGTGGAGACAGGCAAGCGGAGTCCTGTGTGGTAGGAGGATCCCAATCTAGTTGAAAGGGAAGTTCTACAGGACAGTTGGTAGACCAGCTATGCTATATGGATCAGAGTGCTGGGCAGGGAGGAAGAGCCACGTAAATAGAATGCGAGTAGCCGAGATACGATTGCTCCTGTACATGTGTGGTGTGTTCAGAGCTGATACAATTAGGAATGAGCATATTAGAGATAGCCTGGGGTGGTGGACATCGCCGAGAAAATGAGGGGGAATAGGCTGAGGTGGTATGGACACGTCATGCGAAGAAGGGAAGAGGTGCTGGGCAGTTTAATTCCAGTAATGCAGGGGTCGGTAGCACCAGGGGCAGGGAGAGACCAAAGCAGACGTGGGAACAGGTAGTCCTTAAGGATATGACAGTGTGTGGGGTGGACGGGGAACTAGAGAGAGATAGACGGGAGTGGAAGGATTGAATCCCTAGACCCGACCCTGCCACAGGCGGGATAACGGTATGATGATGTTGATGATGTAGTAAGTACCAAGTGTAGAAAGTGTACAACTTGCTTTATAGTTTATGTTGAATTGCAAGTGTTCCGTGGAAATAAAATGTCACAATTAGTGTTCCCTGACTTCAAAAAGATTGAGAACCACTGCCTTAGACAATGTCTTATCTTCAGTGATTTAGCCAACTGCAGATTGGACTGGCAGTAGAGAAATGGGAATAGCAAATGCAAAAATGCCTTATCATTTGCAAAGTTGAATCGCACATCAGTTGAAATATGCACCCCATTGAGGCACTGAGGGGGAGCAATTGCTGTATTGCTTCCCACCCCCACCCCGATCCTCTCCTGTTTCAATATCGGTATTTGTCCCTATTCTAGATACTGTATATGGATTGAAATTGCTGTGGACAGGGTCGGATCCAGGATTTTCGTCGGGGGGGGGGGGGGGTTGAGCTATTGGCAGCGATTGGAAACGCAATTTTCATTTGTTAGGGTCAAGGTTGACCCAAAATTTAGGGGGGGATCCGCCCCTGGCTGTGGACCTATCAAACGGTGAGAAATTGTGGGAAAAAATTTTAATACGTTATTTCGGGGAGAAAATAGCAGTTTAATACGAAAATTGTCGTCGAAAATTCAAGGCAGCTATTGTTCCGCCCTTATTGAATGAAATAATTATAAAGTTCTGAGTATTTTTGCACAGTTTTAAATTTATTTCAAGTAGTAATTTAATCCAAAATAATACAAATCACTTCTTAATCATATTGATTAGCATATAAATTACTAGTGTATTGTCATGTTTCAGTATCATGTTTAATTTACACGATCACGTCAAAAGACTTCTGTTCAGGTTGTTCACTGGTTGAGGCTCCATTCACGATTCTTGTTCTCACTTGCTTTGCCTGCATTTCGATCTTGCAATCCTGCCATAGGCAGGAGATGGTCTAATATACCGATTACGAAAACCAATCAAGCGATTGTAGAATTATCAAGACATAAAATACTGGAAAAGCACTGGAAACTCCACAATATGAGGTTCATATTTTTACGAACAATGTTGTTAGGTGGGAGGCCGAGGAGTTGTATTTATAATTCCCTGGATGAATTTTCCGCCTGTGACTTTAACCTGTAGACAGTCGATTACTTGACCATTGCAGGTATAAGGCATACAACACTGACGTCCTCTTCTACATTTTTTTGTTGGTTTCTTACATTTTACCTGAATGTTCTTCGTCTTACTCTGAGGCCGACTGACAATGACGTCACAACGACCAGTGACCGTGAAAATGGATAGATCTTGACACTGCATCGTTTCTATGGAAGTACTGCTTACTGATTTCCGGCTGGCAAATGCCACCAAAAAGAAGGTAGACATGACGATCATGGTCCAATAGAACTTTGCTTGAAACATGCTGTCTGCTAACGCTTTGGAAATGAATGATGATCTCAAATGATGCTCCTTATTTAAAGGTGTAGTCCCGGATTAAATCTAACCCTACGGTCTGGAAATATTTTTATTTTGTGTTTTCCAGAATGCGGCATATCTTATTAAGGTTTTTCCTTAATAGCAGTTAAGTATAATATTGACTTATCTGTTCCTATTGGTAATCTTTTTTGTCCCATTATCGGTATATCACTAGACCCGACCCTGCCGCAGGCGGGAGGAGGGTATGATGATGATGATGATGATATCGGTATATCACTACTTTATCCCGTCTAAGGTCGTCCACTCCCTTCTTCTTTCCATCAATGTTTCGTGAGCATCACACAATGATTTTTTTCACTTGCTCCTCTGCCCTATTAGCTATTTAACATTTCCATTTCCACATCAACATTTCCATTCTCCCATATTATACAAATTTCTGATTATATTTGCTCTTATAACCCAACACAGGTATAATTTCTGCAAATTAAATTCCGTTCTTATGACTCTTTCTCACTGCTCATCAACTGATCCATGAAGAAATTTTTGGGGAGATGAAATGCGTTTACGCACTTTGTTTCGGACTGCTCGTTGGGGCAGTCCACCAACGCCATGTGGCTAACTTCTACACCTGGGAATTTTGCCTCATCTACCCGTTGTGTAGTAGAGAGGGCTCTTCTACGTGAAATGCCATTGAACACCTCAAGGGACTTTGGTTTTACTTCTCTTCCGAAAGGAGGTGCACTCGGGGCTTCTATCTCGCCCAAAGGAAGTCAACCCACCTCGATCCAGGAACCACGGGTGCAGTAAATTGAGTACACTACCCTTTGCGCTCCCGCTTGTGACAGGGTTTGGTCTGTAGGGTTCTAGCCATCCACTCCCATCCATCTCTCACCCAGTCCCCGTCCAACCCACACACAACCATATCCTTACGAACAACCTATTCCCACATCTGCTTCGGTCTCCCCTGCACGGGTGCTCCCAACCATCTACATTCCTGCAATGGACCTAATGGGCTCCTCTTCCCCTCAATCTACCCCGCAATCTACTCGCCCTCATTTTTTCCGCGGTCTCCCACTCCATTGTTACCCCTAATATATCTTATTCTTGTTCTTAATTCTATCAGCTCTCGACACCCCAGTCATACACTGCAGCATTCGCATCTCGGCTACTTGCATTCTATTTATGTAGCTTTTCTCACTGCTACACCTCTCTACTATTCCAGGTGTAGGAGCTCGCCCCCTGGCGTCGGTGAAGTGCTCCAAATGAAAAGTAGGCCGACGATAAATAAGCATACGGATGGCTGTTTTGGTCGGCAACCGGCTGCGGAAAAGTACTGTCCAATATATCACCCATGTGTCCATTCAGAGGGACAGGATGAGTACCCGACCCTGCCGTAGGCGGGTAAAGGATTAGGAGTTTCTTTACTTGCTTAGAAATTTTAAAGTCCGGGCCATCGGCCTGAGGTTCAAAAAATCGATTCCTGACCCGGCCCTACTTGCAGGCCCTACTTTGTTTATAGCAGGGTCTAATCCTGGTTGAGGTGAGTGGCTTTTGGCTCAGAGAGAAGCCACAAGTGCGCCTACCGTCGGATGGGGGTAAAGCTGTGGTGTATGTAATATAACCTGCAAGTAAAAGAGACCGTTCTACATGAAATATAGTATCCGTTATCATCATCATACCCTTATCCCGCCTGTGGCAGGGTCGGGTCTGCAGGTCCAATGAACATGCTCTGACTGGGGGCACCCCAGCCGGGCGCCTGGATCCCGCAGGAGATATTGGCTGAATTGTCTGTGGGGGGATGCCGGCCTACCCCCACTGTTCCAACACCGCATTACACAACCACAATAGAAATTTTTGGCAGGTAAATTAGTGCTTTGTTGGTTATAATATTGCATGGTGTCTGACCTATTGCACAATAACTACAATGCAACAGGAGTCAGTCTCATGCCCAAATATAGTAGGGGCCTATCCGTTATGATCGGCAAAATTCCCAGGTGTAGGAGCTCGACCCCTGGCGTCACGGGTGGGTGAACGGAGTTGACCTCATGAAGGAAAACTAGGTCGACGTTAAATAAGCATATGGTTGTTGTATTAAGTTAACAGCCGGCTGCATAAAAATACCGTTGAGCAATTCGGCGGTGTCCCCTCCCTCGGGGCAACGCAAGAAATTGATGCTTGACTTTGCCGTAGACGAGAAAAGGGAGTGGAATGACGATGATAATTTTCCCTGTTCATACATGTATGGTTTTACAGGACATATTCCTATTTGTAAATAGGTGTCTTCAGGTCATCTACCGGTATGTTTGCTCTTGAAAACGGCATTAGATAACGTCAGTTGACGGAAATTCTTTTCAATGCCAATTTTATCAGTGACGGAAGGAAGCAAATCAACTTCGAATCAGAGGGTGAGGGCGCGGCTGTTACGCATGTGTCATATCGGTCATCAACTCCGACATGGTTTTTAGTCGCTCCTCCAAAAATAAACTGCAATACCGATTGTCCCGTGTTTTAATCAAATTTTCCTTTGAAATTTACCAGATGTAATTTTCCCAAGCATCATGCATCATCTTGAAGGATGGAATGGCCAGAATGCGATATACGTATCCAGTGCCGGATTTAGATATTGAGAGGCCCTAGGCTATTTCAATTTTGAGGCCCTTTTTTTAAGTTTTGAAGCCTGCTAAATGTTGAGGCCCTAGGCTTCAGCCTACTTAGCCTAGTGGTAAATCCGGCACTGTACGTATCACATACCAGGGATAAACTTCTTTCGTTGTTAAATGCTTTAAATTTCAATCGACCTTCGCAGTGGAACAATTACAGTTAATCTCTACTTGAACCTTAGGTCCTCCGAAAATCGAAGCTGAGTACCAGTTTTTACTGGAAACACAAGGATGGCTTCAGGAGCCCAACGGTTTCACACATTAAATTTTCTCCATTTAGAAAGATCTCTTTTATGTGCAGTGGTGAAATGGCGCACACTACTGTTCCTCATCTGACAGAAGGCTCGCTTGGGACATCCGTCCTGCTCGAAAGAAGCTACCCACCTTGACCGCAATTTGTAGTTTTCGTCTCCTGTAGTTTTTCTCCTCCTCTACATAAACTGACAAGTCCAAATGCAACTTAAATAGAACCCTTGGGCCTGCCGCTATACGAAAAATCCTAATTTTAATGTATAAATATGTAAATCTAGTTTAGCGGAACGCTTAAGAAGCTCTCGGCTACTTGCATTCTATTTACATGGCTTTTCTTCACTGCCCAGCACTCTGGACCGTATAGCATGGCTGGCCTAACCACTGTCCTGTAGAACTTCCCCTTCAACTTGATAGGGACCCTCCTATCACACAGCACTCCGCTTGCCTGTTTCCACTTCAACCACCCTCCATTGATTCTACGGGTCACATCCGAGTCCATCTCTCCATTGCTGTTTGCTTACTAGATATCTACAGTAACTAATAATGGAACTAATAAATCGTGTTATATTCGTTTCTTGCACTTGGTTACACACGGACGGGAAAAAACCCTGATGATCTAGATGCCCTTATCTAAAGTCTTGTCTCATTGCTACCTGAAGCAAGAAAATCCTGAAAGATCAAAACACACCCACGCTTGTTAACAATAGGATGCATACACAAGCAATAGAGTTCTGCGAATTACAATGACGGCCCACCACTTTTTCATCTGTATATATAAGACCATGAACAGCACCCATCAGTTGTCATCTTGAAAATCACACAGAACCTTCTCAAAAGTCGAAATAACAGCATCTGTAAAAGATGGTATCGAGAGTCAATGTCTTCTTCATGCTCATCAGTTTGGCCTACCTTTTGAAGGCCACTCGAATTTCAGCCTGTCCTTCTTTACCGTCACAATCTGCAATTGCGTGTGATGATTTGACACACTATCATGTCGTTGGACGATGTGGTGTCCGTGTTACTCGACCAATCAATAACCAAGGAAGGACACACATTCAATGTAACAACTGCTCAGAGACTTCATCCCATCAGGCGCATTCACAAACGTTTTGTGTGCCGTATAAGTGTAAAGGAGCATTCGGATCTACAACCGTGGATTGTCTGCGTGTGCGCCTTGTTAGCCGAATACCAGTATTGGGCGCCTCACGTGTGGTAACGGCAGTTCCAACTTGAAAACTGTCATATCACAGCTAAACAATAGGTAATCACCTTAATTATTACCTATTATGAAGTGTAGAAAAAGAAAACGATTTGTAATAGCGGGCTCATTATTAAAATCCAACATTTCATGCACATTTCGCCACTGATATTATTCGTTTTGCAGATATGATGTATTTGTCCATTAGATTCAGTAATGTCTCTCACACCTGCAGGAGTTCGTCACCATCACCTCAACAATGACGTTACAAATTTAGATAATCAGCATCCTTCAGTGGTCCAAACATCAAATAATTGTACTCCAAATATCATTGCAATCCATTTAATGTTGATTCTGTACAATCGACAGATGTTTTAATGTAATTTACTACATATTGTTCAGAAACTTTTGTTTTAAAATGAATAAATAAACTATAAACATTGTAAAAATTAATTTGCTTCGTAATATCTGAAAAGTTTTAGCGAGAAAAGAAATTACTTAAATACCTTCCTCAGCAGCTCCGTGGTTGATTAGCCTACGTAGATCAAATTTCCATGGATTCAGTCAAGGTTCGATAGCTTCATAAGCGGGGGTTACACGCTCAGTCTGGCATCAGTTCAGTCCATGATCTTGATGAAGAATAGACTGATGCCAAACTGATGGATTGATGGATGACATTACACAATCAGTCAGACTGACCATCAGTCTCCTCAAAAACCCTGATTGCGCAAAAGAAACGATGGTTTGCAATAAGGAAAAAGCTTGTATTGCAATTATAATAGGTTTAGCAACAAGTGGTAAAAGGCATCGTTGGACCAGGGGCGGATCCATATGGGGAGCAATGCAGCAATTACTCCACCCTCAATGCCCCAACTGACGTGAAGCCATTTTTGACAAAGCAAGATACATGCATGAAGAAGATACCTTGCTAGTGAGATTTTTCATGCTAGACCCATAAGCCTAGATCTCCACCAGCACCCAGGCAACACCTTTGCCGTTTTCAACCATTCCAGCCGCTCCACCCCAACACCCACCACCCCTGGACCTCTTCCAATGTGATGGTTCCACAACCCTCCCTTGCAGTGATCCTTGCATTGACTGGACATGCCAGTATCACATGCCTGACGTCCTCCACTTGATCCCCACAGCCCTCCTCTCCACCTGTGATCTTTGCCATCC
>JAAFCE010009126.1:11337428-11430245 GCA_013389805.1 Trigoniulus corallinus | reverse complement strand
AAGCCTAGATCTCCACCAGCACCCAGGCAACACCTTTGCCGTTTTCAACCATTCCAGCCGCTCCACCCCAACACCCACCACCCCTGGACCTCTTCCAATGTGATGGTTCCACAACCCTCCCTTGCAGTGATCCTTGCATTGACTGGACATGCCAGTATCACATGCCTGACGTCCTCCACTTGATCCCCACAGCCCTCCTCTCCACCTGTGATCTTTGCCATCCTCTGTTTCTTCTCCAGTGACCCAGCTTTTGCCCAAAACAGAAGGGAACCCTCCCACATATTGTTTCACATGTATTGTACTCGTATAAGTCTTTCTCTGGTTCCAACAGTGGTACAGGCATTGTTGCCAGCAGTGCCGGAATTAGATATTGAGAGGCCCTAGGATATTTCAATTTTCAGGCCTTTTTCAAGCCAGTTTCTTAAGTTTTGAAGCGCGCTAAATGTTGAGACCATAGGCTCAGCCTACTGAGCATAGTGGTAAATCCAGTCCCAGAGACTGGGGAGGGGTTAAAACGCATGTGTCTCCATTGCTGTCCAAGCAGTCACTGACACCAGACTGATGAAAGGCGCTCACACGATCAATCTGACGTCAGTCACGCACAGACTGACGAAAATTATCAAAAAATTTAAAAATTCGTCAATCCATTCCATCAGTCAGTCATTATGTTATACAATCAGTCTGGCGTCATTCTGACCACAGTCATGGACTGAACTGATGCCAGACCGAGCGTGTAACACCCGCTTATAGCGGGGGAGATAACTGACGGACTGATGGAATGGAATGACGGATTTTTAAATATTTTGATAATTTTCGTCAGTCTGTGCATTACTGACGTCAGATTGATCGTGTGAGCGCCTTTCATCAGTCTGGTGTCAGTCATTGGCTGGACTGCAATGGAGACACATGCGTTTTAACCCCTCCCTAGTCTCTGGGACTAAGTGCTGGATTTACCACTATGGTCAGTAGGCTGAAGCCTATATGGTCTCGACATTTAGCGGAATTCAAAACTTAGGAAACGGGCTTGAAAAAGGCCTGAAAATTGAAATAGCCTAGGGCCTCTCAATATCTAAATCCAGCACTGCCTGTACAACCGTTGGAACCAGAGAAAGACTTATACGACTACAATACATGTGAAACAATATGTGGGAGGGCTCCTTTCTGTTGGGATGTAGGATGGCAAAGATCACAGGTGGAGAGGAGGGCTGTGGGGATCAAGTGGAGGACGTCAGGCATGTGATACTGGCATGCCACCTTGGCATGGCTCCTTGCTCACCTTGCTGGAAATCAGCCTCTGCGACGCAATGTCTGTTCGACGACTTTACGGCAAATTAAGCTTGCCTACATACGTGTACCATGTCTGCTCAGGACTAGCAAGATTTGGTTTGTTGGTGTTTAAGGTCCCGTCAACTACAAGATCATTAGAGACCCGTCCACTGCATAGTTCTAGTGCATAGTCTGCACAGACACTGTGCTAATGCGACGATTATTGGGTATTAGCAGTACCCAGCTTTTCCGAGCGACCACCCATGTCAGTACTAACTGAGCTTGCGTTGCTTAACTTCAGTGATCAGACGAGAACTGGTGTGTCCAACGCAACTCGCCGCTCGACTAGCAAGAGGGAAGGGGGAAGGGGCTTTGAGTGCCTCTTGCCCTGGGCGCCAGAACTGAAGTTACGCTACTGGATGAGAAGTGAAACCGAGGTTCAGTCTTGTTTACGATGGCATTTACACATAAAAGAACCCTCTCTACTATACAACCGGATATGAGGCTAAATTTCTAAGTGTAGGAGCTCGTCCCTCGGTGACGGTAGAATGCCCCAACGAACAGTAGACCGACGATGAATAAGCATAGGGGTTGCAGCTTTGATCGGCAACCGGCTGTGGAAAAACACTGTCCAATATATCGCCTCTATGTCCATTCAGAGAGAAAGATGGGTACCTGGCCCTGCCATAGGTGGGAAAAGGGTTTGGAATTGTTTGTGTGTTTTAAATTTATTTCAAGCAGCAATTTACTCAAAATTACCCAATTGATTTTTCAATCTTAGTGATCACTATAGAAAATAATAGTTTATTTCCACATTTGAATAAAAATATAATTTACAAATTAATTCATCACAGTTTCTTCATCATGGAGAAAGCGTTCATCAGTTTCCTTGTCATTTGCTTTGTCTTCATAGCTACTTTGGAACCCTGTCATAGGCTGAAAACGGACAGGAATCCTATCAAGCGATTGTAGATATCTAAAGACAAAATTCTGTTAGAACACTTTAAACTCATATTTCGTACTAAAATATGATCCTAATCCTTACCTGGCGTTCTGTCACATATAGGATTGTTAGTTGGGAGGCCTATGAGTTTCAGCGTTACGTCCCTTGACGGGTATTCCGCCCTTTGGTTTTACCTTTAGGCAGTCAATTACTTGACCGTTGCAGGCATATGGAAAACAGCAGAAATCTTTTTTACAATGTGAATTCTTACATTTCACCTGAATGGGCATCGTCTTATTAAGGGAACGGGTTACATCAACTGTACAGTGACCGATGAGCTTGAAGTTCACTAGATCTTGACACTGGAGTACCGTGACATCGCTTACAGGTTTCAGAATGACTGACGCCGTCAACCGCATGGTAAACAAGACGATGATGGTAACGTAAAACTTTGCGCAAAACATGGTGTGCTTGTTACCTCTCCAGAAGTTATTTGATTCCCATCATGATACCCCTTATATAGATGAATTTTGTCCAGGATAACATCTTGTGTTTATCAGAATATGGAGCATCATATAAATGATTTTCCTTATTGCTGGAAATATTCGATATTGACTTTGACATCAGTTCCTAGATCGGAGGGAATTTGTATCGTTCTTCCTAAAATTATGTGGGAGTTCGATTAGGGAATTAGTAGTCAGATTTTCTGTCCCATCGTGGGTCTATCTCTGCTATTGCTGGAAGTTTGGCATCAGCACATCTTCGTAGCCTGTTGCCCACCTAATGTGCAATTCCTATGCTTACCTGACGAATGATGATGATCATCAATGGCACAGCTGTTAATGGATGGGAGAATATTCTTTCAACTGGGTAAATAGGTCTAATTCAGGTATATTCATCTGTAATCCGTTGACCCTCTACATGTTCTCCCAATACAGTATATGCAATCAAAGAATAAATTATGGAATGCTAAAGGCCTTCTTGAATTCAGTGAAAAGTGATGTTTACCAGGTCCCACTGCAATACCATCCTCAAGATATCCTTGTTCCCCCTATAATAGGGTCAGCCCTGCGAGTTCTGGCTCTATATTTTCCACGATCACCAAATTTCCAATGCCGTGTCTCTCTGTCTGTATAACAGGCTGTTCTCATGTTTGTTTCGGCCTTTCTGTGCCCCCACCAGTGCCGTAACGGGGGTATGAAGCGCCTGTGGCAAGTGTCTAACTTGCGCCTCCCCGTAACTCAATAATGACAAAAAGACTTTAGAATTTTGCACCCCTAACCCAGTTGCGCCTGTGGCGGCCGTATTCTTCGCCTCGCCCTTGTTACGGCACTGCCCCCCCCCCACCTCTTCCGATAACCAAGAGACTTACAGCTCTTCCTTCTTCGCTTTTCGTAACATGCCCAGACCACTTCTAGTTTATTTTCTTTCGTCTTTTCTGCAAATAAAAGAACCCTTTCAGGGCTTGCCGTCTGGCATTTGTAAAAAAAGAAGTATTTTACGCCGGCTACGAACAATTCGAGCGTGTGTTCCCGTCACTAACACGATAATAAGTTCTCTGGTCCTAACATAAGAAGGGAGCGGCGAATTGCGTTGGACACACCAGTTCTCGTCTAATCACTGAAGTTAAGCAGTGCAACCCCAGCTAGTACTGACATGGGTGGCCGCTTGGAAAAACTGGGTACTGCTAATGCCCAAAAATCGTCCCATTAGTGTAGTGTCTGTGCAGTCTCTGCATAAGAACTATGCTGTGAACGGGGCTCTAATGACCTTTTAGTTGAAGGGCCCTAAAGCACAAACAAACCTAACATAGGAGAGAAAATCGTTTAATAATGATAATATTAAAACACACCTAAACATCAGCAGTTATCATCGTAAGAAGTTGAGAAGAAATATCAGGAGGGGTTTAAGGATGACAGAATGAATACCCACAGTATCTAGCGTTTAAAGAACCCTATAAACCTGAAAATGTCATGCCTGGAAATTCCAGAACCGCATGGCATTTTCCTTGTGGCACGGTTATGGAGTTTGAGATTTCTTACTTTGTTTATTATTATAAATTTTTGCTAAAATGGAAATTAAATTATATTCAGGGCATTCCAAGTTAAAACTATGACGATGCTGTTTCGTTGTTCTGAAACTACCTTGAGGTCGCCTGCGATATGCTGTAGTCAGTGTAGCATGCCAATGAGAAGCCTGACTTCCTGAAGACTGTGATAACTGGTTGGAAGCGTGGGTGCATGGATGCGACTCAGAAACTAAAACCTAGTGGTTAAAATAGTCACTCAACTTTCCGAAGGCTCAAACAAAGCAATATAATGTACATTTGATGCTGACTGGGTTTTATAACCGGGGTGTCGTGCATCATGATTCTGAACCACAAAATCAAACATTCAATAAAGAGTGCTACTAAGAAGTCGTCAGTCATCTTCATGATGTAATTCGGCAAAAGAAATCGGATTTGTGGGCCGCACGGAATTGGTAATTCATGCATCCCACTTGACCAGTGGTACACTCAAGATTTAATCTTGGGAGGAGCCGCGTTGCAAAAGCAACTTCTAACCCTTTACCGCTTATGGCAGGGTCGGGTACCCATCTTTTCCACAGTCGGTTGCCGACCAAAGCTGCAACCCCTATGCTTATTTATCGTCGGTCTACTGTTCGTTGGGGCATCCCACCGACGCCAGGGGCGAGTTCTTTTACTTACAATTGCCATCGTACACCACACGGGACCTCGGTTTTACTTCTCATCCGAAAGAAGGCGTACTCGGAACCTCTCTCTCGCCCGAAAGAAGCCAATCAACTTGTCCAGTATCGGCTTGCCAATCAACTTGTCCAGTATCAACTTTTCTTGGTCGGCAACCGGCTGTGGCAAAACACTGTCCAATATATCAACCCTTGTGTCTATTCAGAGGGGCAAGATGGGTACCCGACCCTGCCATAAGCAGGATAAGGATTAGGAGTTGATTTTTGCTTTTAGAAGCACAACTTCCAAGAGGTAATGGTTATAATTACTGTGCAATGGATTTAAATGAATATTTTTTTTGCTTTGGGTCACAGAGATACCAATCCGCAGGTTTTCAGTGGGAGGTTGGGGTTTCAAGTTACATTGTTTAGCATATTGCTCGTAGTCGGTGCGACAAAACCAGAATTGGATGCAAGTCGAGGTGTGTGTGGCGACTAGGAAACAAATAGCAGCCATTATAGGAATACATGGGAGAAGTTGAAATAGAAAGCGAAACCAAAAGCTGGTCATAGCAATGAGTGGGCATTGGTAGATAGGCGTTAGGGTAGGGATCGTCAGTTCCTCAGGAGGTGGCAATGGTTATCACATTCGGAAATTCTAGTATTTTGACAAAAGAAATTATTTTGGGTATCAAGCACCACTCAAGCTCATCAATAGTACAGGTGTACACTACATATACATTAACTGACTCCAACCAGTGAAACGAAAAACATGACGTGGCGTAATTCAATAATTTAATGACATATCGACAATGAAAAAGTTCACATTAAACTAATTAATAAATAGCTACGTTTTAACATGGAAAATCTTACAAAAAAAAAGAGATAGTACATAAAGCTGTGACATAATGTCATGATGGAACAGACGAAGATTTTGGTGTCTGCCCTCTCATAGCAAAACTATAACAAGCTACAGTCACATCGATGTATTTTGTATGACCGTTGACCTGAACTGGAAGTCCACATCGAAGAGGAACACAACCATATTGGTCCTTGCATAGCACTTCATCTATAACTTGGGGTACACGATGACTACAATTACGAGAAACAACATCAGAAATGCAGGATTTGGTGACTGTGTCAGGTAAGCCACTCCAAGGTATCATACATTGGGACTCAAAGCAACGTTCGGTGCCAACGGCGCTTGTAGTCAGAGTCGTATTTTGACCTTGTTGAACAACACAGCCCTGGTGCAATGATGAGATCGTGTTGTTTGCACATCCCATCTCGTGATACTGTCGAATTTTTCGATTGAAAACAGCCAAAAGGTTGTTCCTGTCGGTGAATGCAGACAGTTGGAAAGGCCATCTTGATGAAGCTGCAGGAATCACAAATGATGACAATGTACAAGCTATCATAAATGTTGTTAACATCATCTTGTTCCTCGTTTATGTCACGGTAGCGTGCAATAGAACAGTCGAGAGTTGTGAGTAGCTTTCTTGATATTCCCACACTTTGAAGAGTTTCCTTTTGGAAAGGTAAGTTGTCGAGGTGAGACACTTGTTATTACCTCGAGAAACACTCCAGGTTTGACTGACTTAGGAAATAATACCGAATTTATATACAGATGTGCATTGGGATTGAAGGAATGGTTAACTCACTGACTGGGTAAACACAGGTAGAAGATCGAAATCGAAGATTTTCCAAATCTGTTGATTTATCAATTTTTAAGGGAAATGACTGTGTTATGCATGCCGTGTATAATACCCTTATCATGATTCGCGAGTTTTGCAAGGCAGTTGGATGCGTTATGTCGTATAGATGACTAACATGAAGCGCTGGCGGTTTTTCCATTTGATTTATGTTGGAATTTCTTATCTGACGCCGTCATTTGATAAGAAATTCAGCATAATCAAATCGTTATTTGAGGTAGTGAATTAAGTGCTTAAAGAATTGATAGGATGAACGTGACGTGACGCCTTCACCTCAGTTTATGCTTGATGAAACCTAATCTCATTAAATGATAAAACTACATTAAGACGGTGAGTCCCTGATTAACCAGGTGTAATCACTGTCAGACATAACATGAGATTTCAGACGAAGACATCAATGTTTCGATAAAGTTAAATTTAAGGCCTCTTAATTGATCTTAACAGTTTTATTACTTTTTGCACGGGCAAAGGGTTGCTTAATCTAAGGTTCGGTGCCCATATGTTCTGTAGAGCTACTTAAGGAAAGATAAAATAACTGAAATAAGAAGATAAGAAACAGGAAACCGAAGGCGAAAGGCAGAAATAGAAGCTAGCGACAGCAACGAAAATTGTTGGACAATGGCTTTTACGTAAATGGGTGATATGTTGTTGTTATAACTCGTTTAGAGATCTCTGGAGCCTAAACATGGATTCACATCCTGATGCACCTAATTTAAGATGTTCTGTGATAAATGTTAGAGCAAATTTTGGAATGTCAGTTAGACTTTAGCATAACAAAGTATTTTACTTTGACTGTTGGCAGGATTTTTGTGGCATCCCTCTCATCATCATCACACCCTTGTCCCGCCTATGGCGGGGTCGGGTCTGCGGATTCTGATCCTCCACTCCCGTCTATCCCCAACCAGGCTCCCATCCACCCCACATGCCACCATGTCCCTCTGTACCACCTGCTCCCACGTCCGCTTGGGTCTCCCCCTACTCCTGATGCCACCCACCACCTGTTGCCCCATAATATACCGCATGAGCTCCTCCTCCCCCTTCGCATCACTTGCCCATACCACCTCAACCTATATTCTCTCATCTTCTCTGCAATGTCTCCCACCCCCAAGCTGCCTCTAACATACTCGATACGAACTCTGTCAGCACGCGACACCCCACTCATGAAACGCAGCATTCGCATCTCGGCCACTTGCATTCTCCTCTCGTGGTTCTTCCTTACTGCCCAGCACTCAGATCCATACAGCATGGCGGGCCTAACTACAGTTTTGTAAACCTTACCTTTCACCTTTATTGGGACTCTGCGGTCACACAGTACCCCACTTGCCTGTCTCCACTTTTGCCATCCAGCATTGATTCTGTGGGTAACGTCAGAGTCGATTTCCCCATTGCTCTGAATCACTGATCCTAGATACGTAAACTCTTTCACTGCTGGTAGCACCTCATTTCCACAACGAACTACACCCCCTTGGTCCTGGCCACTCCAATTGAAAGCTAAGTACTCTGTTTTCTTCAGGTCCCCCTTTGCCATTGCTGTTGTAATGTCCTGCAAGCCCTGTTTGAACCTCCTCTTGGGACTCCTCTAACCTTCCTACATCGTCAGCAAATACCAAGCATTGGGGGGCCCATTCCCCTATTCCTGTCAGCAGGTCATCCATTGCCAAAGCAAAGAGATAAGGGCTGAGGGCTGATCCTTGATTAAGCCCTCCCTTCACCTTGAAGCCGCCAGTATTCCCCCATGCCGTCCTCACCCTAGTGGTGGAACCCTCATACGGGATCATGACAATTTGGCGTACATACACATTCGGCGTATGACAATTTGGCGTACGGAAAATTTGGCGTACATACAAATTTGGCGTACGACAATTTGGCGTACATACCGATCTCTTGGGTGCACACATTTGTTCAAAATTGCAACTGTCATAACCAGTGGCAGGGGGGGTTAGCTAATACAGGGGGGTTGAGCTAAACCTCACATATTAAGCAAATATAAGTTTATATGTGCATGGGAGGGGTTGCAACCCCAAAAACCCCATCCTAGATCCACGCGTGGGCATAACAGTCATTGCAACGGTCCCGTATAACACAGTTGGGTTTGTTTGTGTTTTAGGGCCCATCGACTTCAAAGGTCATTAGGGCCCTATAACAGTTATGGTAGGCATTCATTGTTCTATTACCTTCCAATGACCGTTGAAATATGTTGTTATGACCGTGGCAATTTTGAACAAATTTGGGCGCCCAAGAGATCAGTATGTACGCCAAATTATATATGCGCCAAATTGTCATACGCCAAATTTGTATGTACGCCAAATTGACTACGCCAAATTGTCATGCGCCAAATTGACGTAGACCCCCCTCATACATATCCTGTATTATTCTGATATGCCCTTCATCCACTCCCTTTCTTCTTAGAACATTCCATACTACCTGTCTAGGGACACTATCATAGGCCTTCTCAAGGTCTACAAAGTGGCATCCCTCTAGTTGTCGAAATTAATTGGAACCAGTGGTAGTTTAAATAAGCTGAAGATTCAAGTAATTGAATTTGATTTCCAAATACAATCATCAACTACCAGTTCGTCCTATCAGGGCCTGTATTCACAATAGAGAATAAAGTCTATAGACCCAAAGCTGGCTACTGTATATACTTGCCTATAGACAGACTTTAGACTGGTCTTAAGTCAGTATTCACGAAACAATTTTTTTCATGGTCTAAATGAAGACCGGTCTAAACAACGGATGACTGCTCTTAAAGGGGTCTTGGACGTGGTAGGGATTTTGTCAGATGAAAGCTAAACAGTTTGCAGCATACAAACTTATAGCAATTCACACATTGTCTCGTTTCTCTCCTGCCGTTTATAAATAAAATCTTTCTCTGTGTTGGTGACTCTTGGTTCGATACTGGACCGAGGTGGATTGGATGAGAAGTAAAGCTGAGGTCCCATGTGGTGTACAGCCCCCTCTACTATGCAACGGATAAATGAGGTAAAATTTCCAGGTGTAGGAGCTCACTCCCTGGAATCAGCTTGAATGCCCACATTTTCCTTTACATCCTTTCCGTGGTCCTGTCGAACTCATGGGTATCAGACGTGCAGTTACATACAGACTTATTTGCCCTTTTTATCCTGTTTCTATAGTTTATAGATTTAGTGTAGACATGCTAAACAATTCATATTTTGTTGATGTTAAACTATCTAGCTTGCATTGATTTAATTCTTATTTAAATAATGCTTTATTAATACTGATGTGACTGTGCAGGAGCAGTGGCGTCGCTAGGGTTGGCCTCTCCCGAAAAAAGCCGCTTTTTTCTTCTGCTTTGGTGTCACCCCCTTTTCTCATGGTGCGATTGGTGTCACCCGGTCCCCTAGTGACGCCACTGTGCAGGAGGTATTGCTATTCTTGGGACCGATTAAGGTACAAAATTGTCATAATTTTATCCGTTATTGACTACAAAATAAAAAGCTGACATTTTAATTTATTACTATACTGTATGCAGTTGCTATATGCTTGAACAGCCGAGTTGTCAAAACTATGCGGCCTGAATTGGTAGTTAAACCAATTCACACGTAATGTATAGATTATAAATGCGGATTTAGGATGGGGTCTTTGAAGTTTCACATCCTCTGAAATTGTTCTCTTCGATATTGAGGAAAAATTTGTGGACACTGAACAGTACCGGAAAGAAGTTTCGTTTTAGATCTAGGCAGGACCATTCTTGATAGGAAGTTGCTTCAACATAATTTATTATTAAGATTGTGTGGCTGCAAGAGACACACGTCATGCACTTTTTTTGTTGAACAAAAACGCTTCCGGATTTAAACAATGCTCAATTTGCACCACATTAGGTTTTCCACATGGATAGCAATATTTATCTACCTTCTGAGCATCTTTATATAAGCTGATATTTATAGCTTCTGATATTCCCACATTCACACTGAATAGATAGATACAGCAATCTGATCGCCATGATTGCGTATAATAACGCGAAACTTGAAAAAGAAAGGTTTCTGTTCCTACCCGTGTTTCATTCTTTTTCTATATTACACAGCAGGAATAATTTGGTGTTTTTCGGAAGTCATTAGCGAGCAGGTGAAAATGGAGTTAGATCTCAGTTGGATATACCGACCCTGCTTATTTGTTCAACCAAGATAAATTCTCCCTCATACACACTGTATCCGTTTCCAACATTATCAACAATGTTTACTTATGATAGATGATTTAGAAATATGGAAAATCGTATTTCATTTTTTACAATAATAAATCCTCAATCAGCTATCCAGAGGGAGGGCACAAATCGATTTCAGCAAGCTGCAGGATCCACTTCAGCACCTTTTCCCCCAGTTTCCCTAACCTGCTACCCTGGCTGGTTTATAACCTATCATGTGCATTTACCAGTATATCGCAGTTATCTTGGCTTACCAACACTTGTTTCACTTAGCATATTTAATTGCTCTTACTCTCGTCCGCCTTCTAATTGAAGGATCATCGGGACCGATATCCTTCTATTTCCAACCACACTCACCCTAGGGTGCGTTGATATTCCTTTGTAGTGCCCTGCATTACCGTAAAATCTCACCTAGAGTCCGCGGACTATACGCGAAACAGGCTCATTTAGTGCGGACTATACGCGAAACAGGTTCATTTAGTGCGAACTATAAATGAAACCGAGGGTTCTCAATGAAAACTGAGTTACTCATATTCTGAACATTTTATTACACTGAACAACACGACTTTACACACAGTACGTTCTTATTTATATGATATTGCAATATAAAAATCTTTCACATTTCAATTTCATCGTCAGAGCAATCTGACATTTCATGTTACGCCACTGACTACAGTAGGAATTTTAAAGTGCGGACTATATATGAAAAATACCCATCGCTAATGCGGACTATACACGGGTGTTAACTATATTTGAGGTGCGGACTCCACGTGAGATTTTACAGTATTTTAAATGTTTGTAGTCTATGCCATAAGTTCACCTGGAACTTCCATTCACCCATTTTAGCCTACGTTCTTTTTCTATATCATCATTAAAGGTGCATCTGATGCCATAGAAGCTCACCAGCCCTTTCTGTGATCAACGGGAATCCCACTTCCAATCTACATGCGTTATCTAGCACTCCTCACAATCTGAAGGAACAAATGGTTCTCTAGATTTCCCGACCACATCGTGACATCATTGTCTCACTACTAGGACATTCAATCTGGACCGACGATTATAAACTTCGCATCATCTGTACTCTGTGACTACCTAGGTGACGAAATAGCATGCAGCGATATTGCCGGATCTTTCTCAATCTTTCCACCACTATCATCCTCATTACTAGCTCCATAACGGATACATCATTGCACACTATTTTGTATTCCGCCCTAGTGTTCGATTTATTTGTATTTATTGCCCAATTCCCCCTCCCTTTACCCTTACCTATAACTCGCGAGCAACATCTGTTGGGCTTGACGCCTGTTATTGTTGTTAGGGCCACAGGGGCGGATCTAGGTTTTTCGGGGCCTAGGGCTTATTAAAGTCCAATAATGTTACATTGAATAAAACAAATAATAATATAAATTATCACTATTATTATATATTAACTATTTTTTAGTATACGATAAGTGCTTATTGTTAATGATTTATAAAAAATTTGTGGGCTTAAGCCCTAGTAGTCCCTATGCAGATCCGCCCCTGTTGGCCCATATTCCACAACCCGTTCTGCAATAAATAACAAATAATAAATCCAATTTTATCTTTCTTTTAGGAAAGATTGCAACTGAATGGTGCAACTGAAAACCCCGTACATCCTCCTTGTTGTTAACGCGCCCTTACTTGTTAACAGTCTACGTCAGAGGGCCAGTAAATCAAGTTTATACTTAAAAATTTACCTGAAGGGAAGACAGTGATAAGGGTATAAATGAAATAGCGTTGTTTCAACAAATTTAAATAAATACATTTTCCACCCTGTGTTAATAGATAGCACGTCATCCTCTCTCTGGGAAGTTATTATGGAATGAAATAGGATTCTGTCAGTGTTCACGGCACCAGATGCAGGGCCGTAACTAGGGCGTGGCGAAGAAGGCGGCCGCCACGGGCGCAACTGGGTTTGGGGCGCAAAATGTTTGAGTTTTTTGTCATTATTGGGTTACGGGCAAGCGAAAGTTAGACACTTGCCACAGGCGCTTCATACCCTCGTTACGGCTCTGATCAGATGAATGATTGATATACAATACCGTTTTTCATTCTGGTTTCAGTTACGGTTAACGTCAAATTTACGGTATACATACAGTATATTGGGTTGCTTACCGTTTTCGTTCTGGTAAAAAAATAACGGTTTTTCTGGTTTTGTTCCTGTTCAATGTCCTGATAGCCACTAATGCGACATACTAAGCAAACACAGAGCAAGCCGAACAATAATCCAACGTCTTCGACAATCTACAGGCTTGCGAGGTGGGACGACTGTAGAATATCAGTGGAGTGAAAATACTGATATAAATGGCCGAGTCTCAAGTGTCTAGTTGTCAGTTGCTAGTTGTCAGATGCTAGTTGTCAGTTGAGAGCATCAGACAGGGTCATGGACGTTAGACTCAAGATAGTACACCATCGGTACCAAGCAAACAGGGTTGGTTTACTCCAGTGCTTTTTTTCTGTGGGCACTCAGGTATCCCCACCGGTTAGCTCAATAGTGGGAAGAGGGAAGCCGAAAGTGCACTTTCCCTAGAATCTAGATGGAAAATAATGCCGTGGCACCATGTGATGTGTACACTAGATCGGCGGAGATAACTTGACCCAACGAAGAAAATAGGCCGATGGGGTAGTCGTCATACAGTTAAGTGTGAAAAGGGTGTGCGATGATATTAAAAAATCAAAAATCGATCTCTCTTAACTTGCAATATTTATTTCGTTTATTAATATTCATATTCATATATTCAATGTTAATGTTATTGAATAAATAGGTTTGTAAATGCCTATATTTATTAAGTAATCCAATAAAATACTCTTAAAATTATTAATTGCATATACTAAAAAGCTAGGTTAACTTCGGAGAGCAGCAACAAATAAGAATAATGAAGTCAGTTATTCGAAACTACATAAATACGAGATTTGACATTAACGAAGGATAAATACGCTCACAATCAGTGTCACCATCAATAGTCACCCTACATCCCATCCCTACTTTAAGATCATACGTAGAATGCAAGCTTTAATATCTGACATTAAAAGTTGAGGCGAGTGTGCTGACATGACATGCACTTGTAATTTCGTATTAATAAGGCCACTCGCACGCCTGAGTGTCTGAATGATAGCACAGACCAGATGGGCAGGTCATTTGTGTTGGTGGAGAAAAAGCAGCCTCACAAACGTAGTATACACTACAGTCATCTGGGTCTTGAAATGTTTGACCTTGATACTGGCACGTTTTTGACATTATTATTTGAACAATGTTAGATTCTTGAGGTGAATTTCCAGCATCGTCGAACGATGTTATAGCCACGAAATAGGATTGATATGTAGATGGAAAATGGACGACCACCCATTGCTGAGAACCGGCAGGCATCGGGTTCAAAGATCCGTACAAGATCATACTTGAGCTGACAACATTTGAATTTGATACAAATTCGTCACCACGAACCATGGAAAACGATTGTGAGAATTTCATTTCATAATAACTAGCTAAAAATAAGAAAATGAAAATATTATATTTAGCTCATTGCAAACTAAGACTTAGATATTCTTACTCACCAGAACCTCGATCATAATCATCTCCTGGAGCTGTCCACTCCAGCAATGCCGAACTAAGGGCTCTCAAGGATGAATTTTGCATAACTCGTAAATCAAGAATCCTCGAAGGAGGAATAGTGTCATTCATTTTTGAATAAGAATAATCTACTATCATGAAACTTCCTCCCTCTATTACCCGTTGAAATACTTTAAGAAAATACGTTATAAACCGGTGAAAAAAATAGGTGACGGACCACTTATATATCATTGGGACATTTTAAATTCTTACCTCCATTGTACGTTGTCAATTTGTGGTCCATCGCGTCAAGTCCGCCATGAACACTGACTTGAAAACGATAGCGACCGCTACCACAAAACGACGAAAAATATCTAGAGTAGACACCATCCAACTTTTGAAAATCGGGAACTAATTTAAGAGAAGAAGGGTATTTTTCAAGAAGCCATCTTTCAAGGTATTCCAACTATGAAATGTTAGCTTTACCATTTCCACCATCATATAGAGGTACCTCTGTGGTGATTTTGCAAGGGCCAGTCACCTTCGCAATTACATTGGCATTTAATATGGGAAATGAATCTAGCTTTAAGCTTGCAAACAGTATTATCGGTCTTTCTGTCCAATTGACCTAAAACGTCAACAATGTAATTATATTGCAATTTATAAGCGGTACCAGTGGCGTGCCAGTAGTGTCTGGCTCCTGTGTGCGAGACCTTACTTGACGCCCTTATCCCAGTCCTCTCGCCTAATACAAAATCGCTATATAAAACAAAAAGTAACACTAATAATTTGGAGAAAAGTAAATGCAATTTAAAAAGAAGTCATTGTGAATTGGGCGTTTTATAGATGTTTAGATAGGGTGACCATTCGTCCCGGATTTTCCGGGACAGTACAGGATTTCAGCTCTGCGTCCCGGAAAATGTCCCGGAATTAAAAATTCGTTTTGTGATTCATCAAAATAAGTTTAGTTTCTATAGTATTCCCACGTACAGATGGCTAAAGTGGAGACAGGCAAGTAAACTCCTGTGCAACCGCCGAATCCCAATAATTTGAAAGGCAAAGTTTACAGAGGGAGCGGCTGTATTGCGTTGGACACCCCAATTCTCGTCTGATCACTGAAATTAAGCAAAGCAATCCTAGCTAGTACTAACATGGGTAGCCGCTGGGGAAAACTGCGTGCAGTTAATCCCCGTTCGGGGTGGAGTGGAGGGGAGTTTGGTGGGAGATAGACGGGAGTTGAGGATAAGGACTCACAGACTCGACCCTGCCACAGACAGGATAAGGGTGGGATGATGATGAGTATTTCCACGTATGGATCGTATTATTTTCGGAGTCCTGCATTGGTGGCATTGGGCATTTAATGATATGCCACTTGAAGCCTATTTTTATGTGTGGGGAGTGACATATTGGTGAAATACAATTAATCATTTGTGCGAATTATTTATATTTTAAATATTCTTTACTGTATTTCTATGTTTCGTTTTCATTTATTTATTTTTTTTTGACAAGAATTTTTTTTTAAATTTGGGGGGTCAATGTCCCGGATTGGTCCACCGAAATAATGGTCACCCTATGTTTAGAGCAAATGCAGATATTTTCTTCTTCCCTTTGGCGCCTTTAATGCCGCCTGTGTGCGTTGCACATATTGCACAGTGTGCCAGCACGCCACTGAAAGGTACTAAGTTTCATACCTCGTGAAATCCGACGTTTGTCCAGGCTTCAAGTGTAATTCGTGGTTTGCCACCAATGCGAGCAGCAGATGCTACGGTGATGCTAAAGTCTTGTTGTGGGGCACCTCCTTCAACTCTGTAAGTCCAACTTCCAGGCTAAAAACATTACACTTAAGGATATTAACATAACTAATTGTTTGAAGACAGGAATGTTTTACTAACCATTGCTAATGGAATAGTTGCGGCCAATACACCATCTTTAGAAGCGTTATCATAAAACACTGGCATTGTCATAGAGCTGATCGGGCCAACAACTTCAAGTTGCGGAGATGAGCCATATCCAGGATCATACAGTGCAATCACAGTGATTTCTTTACCAATATTCCAATCGATTAACATCTCACCAGACACACTTGTGTCAGGATCTGATGCACATGTTACTGTGTTGGCAGTCAACTGCAATAATTGTTGTATTACATACGTGTGTCTCTGTAATCCTATGCTGTGTGTGTAGAACAAATAAGCCTCACCATTGTTTTTTGGAAAGCTTGTCCATAGTTGGCAATTAGAAATAGGGCTGAAGAAAATGCAGCTACACCTCCGATGTCACTGTCTATTGAAAAAACTTGGCCTCGAGTTTCAGTGACTAATGATGTTAACTCGTCGCCAATTTCATTTCCATAAGCAATCCAGTAAACTTGAACTTCGGCTTCAACGACATCTGCATAGATGTCAGACACGAATGGTGCCATTGTTTCATTTCCATCAGAAATTATAACAATAACTCCGCCATTTCCTGTTGTAGTCTCCTTAAACATCTTCATTTTAAAAGTATAATTAATATCTAGAAACTACTCAAATATATTTTTTTTCATGAAAATGACTAACGTTCAAGCTTTCTTGTAACGCACATCCAATGCAGGTCCCTAATCCAGCTTTTGTAGTAGGTAATGAGTCCAGCACCATCTGCCTATCAGTTTCTGTTTTCACTTCAGTTATATTTAACACGGTTGTGGCACTTACAATACGAACAGAAAAATACTTTGTCACAGATTATTATACCCAATTTTAATATTCAAGGGATGTGCGGGCGGGGTATCCTCTGGTTCTCACCGAAGGTCTTACAAACTTCCTCACTCTAACAATCAAAATTGCATTCGCCTTGTCTGTATGATGAATTCCTTAGCTGTATGCTTTGGTATCTTAAACAGAAGCCTAGCTAGGATAGGTTCATGACGAAGAGGGGCTCTCTCCCTATTCACATTTTTTCTTGAATTTTTCTTGAATTTCTTACTCAGAACTGAAGGCAATAACTCCAATATATGTCCCAAACGTTAGTCTGTACTTGATGAAACTGCTAACACCTTGTAGCGTCCAACCCTTTAAATAAAATTTTGTTGACCTAAAAACATTAAACACATTTGATATACCGTAAGTTAGGGTTCTTTGCCTTACGTGACTTTTTTCGGAACAGTCAAAGGCCAGAACAATAAAACGCGGAGATGGGTAAACCACCATGATTTGAGGTGTTACATCAGTTATTTCTCGTGGCTCATTCCTGTGCAAAAAAATAATAACTACAGATATGCACTTTACCTTACAAATTCAATTTTAATAAAAGTTTATTTACGATCCATTCTGGAAATCTGAATTTTTTTCGATGACACTCCATGTACTTTGATATGAACAATATGCATTTTGTTTTGTGGGTGCTCGATCATTATGCATATTTTCGTCAGTGTCACAAAATTGGCTGATCTAAAAAATCGATTTAAAATACTATTATTTATAAAGTACTATTATTGTTGTATTATTAGATATTACAGTACAATCTCGCTAATCCATCTATTAGCCGTAACGTGAGAGAGAGGAATGGGACATTATAGGTCTATATAATTTTTCCTTGTAGAAAACTTATTTTACTTACAGATAACATCGTATACACCTCATGGGGTCACCGCTTTACTTTCTAGCCATCGGAAGGCTCAATTGATATTCACCGTCCCTCTTCTCCTCGCCTTGGTGGCTTCATAGTAGCACGCTTCACTTTAAGTATGTGGATGCAGGTTCAATCCTGATCAAAGTGGGTAGCATCTATCGGCTGAAATGAAAGCCTCAAGTGCGCTTTTCGTCGGACAGGGAATAAAGCAGTAACCTCGTTTGGTGTGTCAGATGTCACCTGCACGTAAAAGAATCATTTCTGTATGGCGTAAAATATATAAATCGGCAAAATGACTAGGTATGGAGTAGAGAGGTTGACGTTAGATGACCAATCAAGCAATTCTTCACTTTCCTTCGCCCCTTGTCCCCCTCCAAAAACAACCTGCATACCATAAGCTTCTGCAAATATAAATACAAAATGTAGGCTACTTTAAATATTGCTATGTTGGTCTAATTCTAATTGAATACACTGTGAGCAGCCCTGATAGGCCAAATTGGCAGTGGAGAGAATGACTCTCATTCCTAATTTATAACCCATTGAACCCCCGAGGAGCCTGAAGCATAACATCTATTCTGCCAAATATTGCATACCTGCTATAATGGCACCTTTTTGCAGAAAAATCCTCACATTATCCTCGCTGAGAGAATTCCATTGCCGAATGACCCTTGGAGGAAAAGACCATTAATATGAGTTTGTTCGTGCCCCGACCTCCTTCAGTTTGAAAGGATGATCCTTTCTCTCCCTATAGTCTGCCAGGGATAAGCTGCCCCTTGGAGGACCCTCCTACCCTAATTTCAACAGTCTGTGAAAAAGCTTAATGCTGTCAGATACCCGCCCGGCCTGGTCATGGCTCGTGATATTATTGACCATGCTCGGTTTATAGAAAACCTGGATTGGTGAGAATGCACTGTATTATGAGGGTTTATGACACTATGTGAATTACCGGACTGAAGTAATAAGCGTAATTAATTGAAGAATTTGTGATATCATAAGTATGGCTAAGTTGATATTCACAAAATCCTCCATACAGTATTTCTTCATTGGTTGTACAAGGCTTGCCTGATCGTACATCACTGTAAAAATTGTTTTAGAAAATTTGAACTGAAATAAATGTCTTGCATGAAGTTCTAGATAGTAAGCCATCCTCACACAACATTTCCCAATAAGAGATCTGCAGTAGTGCATGCCGTAGGCATTGGTATGGTCATTTTCTCGTCCAAGTAGAAGTAAGGATAGCTCTTGTCTCCTGCATACCCATGTTCATCATACACTCCAAATTGAAACTGACTCCATAATTGTACAAACCATCGTGCTAGAACGTGGCATTTTAGTTGTCATATGTTTTTTAATAATTGTTTTACAATCATAAATATTTTAATTCAAAAATTCCAATTGCTTAACCTGGATCGTGATCACCACCAAATGTTGCAAAGAGATCTACGTAGGATAAAAAATCTTCCGGCATTATAATCGACTGACCACCCTCTCCACATTCGACACTCATTCCGTCCACGTGCGGTTCAATACTATAAATAGCAATATTCAGTCTGGTACTATTGAAATATAGACTCATCATCATTTTTGTAAATAATGTGTATTTATTTAACTTACATAGGGCTCAATGCCTCGATCTTGATGTCTACACTTTCATAAATTTCCGACTTTGACAGATTCATTTCAGGCTCTCGCGACCATGTCGGCGGAACTAAGATTGTAACTTTGGAAAAATAACTTCTTTTACGAGTAGACTGATAAAGATATCGAGATGAAATATTGAATAACTTCTATAAATTAAAATTGAAAAAAAAAATCATAGTGTGCATAATATAGTGGTAATTTCTGTGAATGGCTTGTATAATACAATAGTGTCTAAAGTTCTGGGTCGTTCGACGCAAATCATCCCTTTCATAAAAGGCAGGAGTATATAATTCAGTACTAAGAGGAACCTTAGTGCAATGACACCTGTCCCAAAGTACCTGGAAATGTTGTATCGTCATTAGGAACTGACTGAGGAGCAATTCTCAAACATCAACGAATTAATTCAATAAATTTATTTTAAAAATTTTAAGCCCAGTCTTGTTATAAGACGTTTGCAATGCACATTACCTTGAATAATCATTGTGGCTATTGTATTATACTGCAGTCACCCGCCGTTAAACATGCAATTAGTCCTGATTTTTAAAATTCATTTAAATGTCACGCTTAAAACTCAAACAAGACATATGCCACTTGGAAAATATTTCGACAAAAAAAAATATAATACCTTAAGGGAGGAGAAAATGTCATTACTCCGAACTTGAGGGATGTTGTGATCAATTCCAACTATTATCCCTTCATAGCCATTCTGCTCCAAATGAATTTTCCGGCACAATCCAACTGAAATAGGGCCATAAAATAATGCTTCATAAACGAATAAAGCAAACAACTGTACGTACAACATTGTTGAAAGTTGACAGGTATTTAGACTACTAATTTTTGAAGCAATGAAGCATTTGTCCCACTGTTAATATAGCCTACCTCTTCATATCATCATCGGGCCACGTAGATTAAAATTCAATCAATACACAATCGCCAACTGTTATTTACCACTTTATCCATAATACGATAATTTTATCAAAGAAAATATATTCAACTTGTAAACATAATCTTCATGCTTCAATACACTAGAGATGATTGTTCTTATAGTAAGAAGTGCATATTTCAAAGTTGATTAAGTCGGGGTGATTGTAGCTCGCAATAATTAAAAGATTTATCATGAAAACAAGTTTCTCAACACAATTTCCTTATGGTGGATGTAGTTTCAGTTTCCTATAGGTAGCAGAACAAGTGACTCGGTTTGGTAAACACATCACTTGAAAATGACTTTTAATTTGTAATAGTCTTGTTTCAAAAATATTTGTAACAATGTACTTCCCATTTAGATAACCTAGCGTTATTTTCATTATACTTTAACAATTATAAACTGAAACCAGTCGACGTTCAAATAATCTCTGACTGATATGGTACAGAAATCCAAAAAAAACTTTTCTCTCTGTAGTAACCAGAGTAAAAATCACATTTCGGGTAAAATACAATACAAAGTTCAAGAGTTCTGTGTGATATAAAACTAATTCATTTGTGTCAAGACAAAATTAAAGCACTAGTCGTAACAAAACCGATAGACTATTGTACAGATTGGTTTGAAATTCTGGCCATCAAACGTTGTATTACATGGTTTGGGGTTATGTTGATGCCGCAGAGGTGTAGGAAAATCATCTGGACTACCTGAACCATGTCGGCGCCGTATGTTTATATTAAATAATGTATCCAAATTCATAATGCTAGTGTTTTAATTTAAACGCACAAAAATAACATGTGCAGAGACTGTATATACACGTGTCACAACATTCATATACTCGCAACTACATCACCATCATCACTGAAACATATACTGTAATTACAAAAATAAATTATTATTATAATTATTATTATTATTAACGAAAAAAAGACATATTGCTTTGATACTGAAAGAGATAACATGTTTCAAGCAACAGGATTAAAATTTAAGTCATCGACTCAGGACTTGGCAAGAAATTCGTCTCGTTTATGTAGAAATTGTCATCGTAGATATTGTCGCTGCTTAATCGGTACGTTTTCTTCATTCATTGCTTTTAAAAATTTTTAAATTTTAAAGATGACTTGCGTCGATTTTTATTTCCAAGATGACGTTGAAGACCCACATAGAAACACTGTGTAAATTTCATTTTGTAACAAACTTCAAATTTTTGATCACAGTTTTCAATATCACCCCAGTTGTTTAGGTTGTATTGGTATTTAAAAAGCGTCATTCTTGTAATCCACTTTCACAGCTTACTGTATCACAAGTATTCCACCAAAAAATGCAATTTCCTAAGCCGCTATAACATATCAAAAAAAGTGTGGCCAAAAAGACAATACTGCAGATTGTACAAGGCTTGCGTTCTAAAAAGAATCCAATCAAATAGAGAACCATGAAAATAACGTGATTATGAAGTAAAGCTGGATTAATAGGTTTCGGTATCAAAAGTACAGGAATCAACCACTGTAAGCAATACATTTTCTACAATCAAAAGTTAGCTTTCCCCCGAGAAATACACATTTAACACTTCACAAAAACTTTCACCATCGGACTACACTTTTACCTAATGTCGTACAGTTGTATTCTTTTTCCGGTTCCAAGTCACACAAAATTGACATTCTTCAGATATAAAAGAACGGCGCTTCAACAGTTCGTGGAGTTGCTCTTCACAGTAATGACAATTATGAATTTTATTATAGGCGCTAAGAATTGCATATTGATTTTAAAACATTCATATTTGCATCACAAACTTTGAATTGATGAATTTATAGTATTTATTAGCGTTGCAAATATTCGACCGATAGCCCCTTCGATCATAACGACATCACTGTGAGGCGGCAAGTTGGAGAAATCAACCATGTGGCTTACCTAATGGGTATGATGTACTGTATGGTTGAAATGTAATGAGAAGTTTAACATTCATACTGTATCTTTAAATAACTGACTTGTGATAAGGTGTTAGTTATACACGTGCAAGTTATTAAACCAAAAAATGGGTCGCAACAAAAAGAAAGGTATGTTTTTATGAGGTGATGCACATCGGGATATAAAGAGAGTGGTCAATCATCAGGCTAATATGAATTACAGGTAGTGGACTTTCAGCAGATGAACTGCGAGTAATGGCAGTTTCGGATATAATTCAAGAACTTGTTAAAGCACATCAAGAAGGTCGAGATGTTAATCTGAACAGGTATTAATATTTATTACCTTGCACCCGATTATATATACATTGTTAACTTTAGACAAATTTCATTAATTGATACGCAAACCTCTGAACTAATTACTGCAGTTTGAAGACTAGGATATCCTCCAAATATGGATTAAACACATCTCCACGGCTGGTGGACATCATTGCAGCGGTACCAATGGAATATAAAAAAGTATGAGGTTGAGCGCTAATAGATTTCTCCTGTATTTATCATATATAAAATTTAACCTTGGACTTTTTTTAAAGATGCTGATTCCGAAGCTTAAAGCAAAACCCATACGAACAGCTAGTGGAGTAAGTTGAACTAAAATACGTGTATTGACTAAATGGGGGGAATAACAGAAGATTCAATGTATGTGTTGTTGGTCTTTCCCTCGTCGAAGAGACTGTGATCTTCTGAACTTAAAGATTACTTTCAATACGACACTAGCGATGTAGTTTGAATGTTGATTGCTAGTACTGCTTTCCACTCTTAGATAGCTGTTGTTGCTGTGATGTGCAAGCCCCACCGTTGTCCACATATCAACATGACTGGCAACATATGTGTGTAAGTATATTTTACAGTTAATAGAATTTGTTATGCGTGAACAACCGAATTTATATAATGTGATGCCTTATACCTAGATATTGCCCAGGAGGTCCGGATTCCGATTTCGAATATTCCACCCAATCTTACACAGGCTATGAACCGACGTCAATGAGAGCCATCCGGGCGCGTTATAACCCTTTCTTGCAAACAAGACATCGGGTTGAGCAATTAAGACAGTTAGGACACAGTGTTGACAAAGTGGAGTTTATCGTGATGGGAGGGACGTTCATGTCCCTTCCAGAAGATTATCGGGATTATTTTATTAGGAACTTGCACGATGCTTTGTCAGGACACAGAAGTCGTAGTGTTGAAGATGCTGTAAGGTACTCGGAGAAGAGCAAAACCAAATGCATTGGAATCACTATTGAAACTAGACCAGATTACTGTCTAAAGCGACACCTGAGGTATTTCGTTTTAGAAGAATTGTTATAGTCGATTGTTGAGGATATAAACATGTACTTATGTATTGTCCACCGTTCAGTGACATGTTGAAGTATGGATGTACTCGTCTGGAGATTGGTGTGCAGAGTGTTTATGAAGATGTGGCAAGGGATACAAATCGTGGACATACCGTTAATGCTGTATGTGAATCTTTCCAGTTAGCCAAAGATTGCGGATTTAAAGTGATAACCCATATGATGCCGAATTTACCTAACGTTGATTTAGATAGAGACATTGATCAGTTTGTGGTGAGAACACCAGTAAATGATGTGAGACTAGCGTTTGGCCAAATCTGTTTCAGCTCTACAGCATGATAAAACTTTCTTTTCTTGAAGGAGTTTTTTGCTAATCCAGCATTTCGCCCAGATGGTATGAAGCTTTATCCTACATTAGTTATTCGTGGCACTGGGCTTTATGAGTTATGGAAGACAGGACGCTATAAAAGTTATCCACCAAATGTCCTTATTGACGTTGTAGCTAGAATCTTAGCACTGGTTCCACCATGGTGCCGGGTCTACAGAGTGCAAAGGTACATTACAAATTTGAATCTCAATTACCATAAAATCTCACCTAGAGTCCGTGGACTATACGCGAAACAGGTGAGGGCGGAATATAAATTAAACCAAGCGTTCTCAATGAAAACTGCTCCTAATATTCTGAACATTTTATTATATTGAACAACACGACTTTACACAGTCCGTTCTTATTTTATATTATATTGCAATATAAAATCTTTCACATTTCAATTTCATCGTCAGAGCAATCTGGCATTTCATTTTCAAACTCATTTGACCCCATTGCCTTTTACAAGTTACTCCACTAGCTTAGGACTATATATGAAACATACCCATCGCTAATGCGGACTTGACATGAGATTTTACGGTATCTAAATTTGCACAAAGTCTGATGAAATTATTTTCAGGGACATACCAATGCCATTAGTCACTTCAGGAGTTGAACATGGGAATTTGCGTGAGCTTGCGTTAGCCAGAATGAAGGATCTAGGAACAACATGTCGTGATGTACGGACGCGTGAAGTTGGTATTCAAGAAATTCACAATAAAGTTAGACCTTACGAGGTGAGTGCAAGACTGAAACGCCTTCGACAACATTCAAAAGTTCTAAGTTCGACATTTGTTCTTCAAGATTGAATTAGTTAGGCGAGACTATTATGCAAATAATGGCTGGGAAACTTTCTTGGCATATGAAGACCCTGAGCAAGATATCTTGGTTGGACTCCTTCGACTCCGCAAGTGTTCTACTGACGTTTTCAGACCAGAACTTCAAGGAGGAGTTTCGATTGTTCGTGAACTACATGTGTATCCTTTAGTATCGTATGCAAAATAATTTGTAGTAGGACGGCACTTCCAAATCACCTTTTCTAGGACATGAACTGGTAGTTTGTCAATATTTTTTTTCTGTAAAGTTATTGAAGGATACTTAAATCAAACAAAGATATGGAAGTGTGGTACCAGTTAGTACAAGAGACCCAACGAAATTTCAGCATCAGGTATAATCCTATAAGTAAGTTTTTAAGGTTGTTTTATACAAGTATCGTCATGTTTTATAGGGCTTTGGTACCTTGTTAATGGAGGAGGCTGAACGCATTGCTCTTGAAGAACATGGAGCCAGAAAAATTTCCGTTATTTCAGGTAATTTTTGTATGCATTGCTATTAAAAATGTTATGTATGTACATCTTGTAACTGAATGTTTTACAGGGGTAGGAACAAGAGATTACTATCGTAAGCTTGGTTATGAACTTGATGGGCCGTACATGTCAAAAAATCTGAGATAATTTCAGAAGTTATTGAATCTCAAAACAGTTCTCTACTTTATTTCTGAAGTGCCCTTGGTAATTATGCCAAAAATTAAAGTTCGTTAAAAAATTGAGTCATCACAGAATATTTTTATTGAGTTCAAAATAAGGCTTTCTCTTTGACAGTGAGTGTATCTCAAGAATCTGTAAACCGTTTGTACATAATGAAAGCTTTATGTAGTAAATGCCTTGTATCCAACAAAAGGATACCATAGCAAAATATTTATATACTATTATTTAAAAGCCCAGACTTATAATAAGACAACATATAATGGTACTTTATATATGCACATAACATCGTGTTTTCAAAAATGCATCTTTTTTCACGTTTTGTCAACACATCACTGCATTTAAAATCAGTTTTTAACGTGCATGTTTGGAATACTTGAATATCACATTTTTATAAAGAACAACCGATATAGAGATCATAATTTATTCTTTCTCTCATACCTGTCAATGAAACTTATGAAGAAAAATCAACTTAAATACTGTTTATCATTATAGCCTCTTTGGTCGTCTCATGTAGTACACAATAATTGCCTCTGGAAAGGTGATGGCTGAAGAATCCACTTCCCTTCTCACGATAGTATTTTCAACTACTTTCATGATGGAAAAGTTATTACTGTTTTCTCACTTTTTTGCCTTTATATCCATATTGTAGTTTTTGGATTATGAAAGCAGTTGAAAATGGGAGAACAAGGCCGTATTTATCCATCGGGTAGCGTTATAGCTTTCCCAGATCCGTAAATTAAATAGAAAATTCCACCAAAGATGTTGATAACTGCTGTGAGGTTGAATACTGCAGGCCAACTACTGGTGGTTGCCAATACATAGCTTGTGATGTAAACTCCAGTGAATCCTAAAAGATAAGTAGTGTGCAATGGTTGTATTACAAGCGATACTTTACGAAATTATACTAGCTCAAAGACATACCAGAAATAGATCCAGCCATATTCATAAAGCCTATTTTTAAGCAAATTGGGAAAGTTCAAAAATTTTACATCACTTATAGAATGCTATATAATAATTGCAATTCGTTTTGTAATTACCAAACACAGCTCCTGCATGTCTAGGTGCAAGATCCTGTGGGTTTGCTAGGACCCCACTACTATGCAATCCACTCACTCCCACAGCTAAGGCAAGGAATGTCACGGAGCTCACAAAATCCTGTGACTCACTACTGAGTATCAGAAAAAATGCCTTGCCAAGTTGAGAAGTTACCTGTTTAAAATTAACGCCCCAAGATCAATAAGTTAAAATAACGGCGCCTTCAATACAGGTACACTTTATAACAGTACACAAACACCAACCTGCATGCATTTTCGAACGAATGTTATATTAAATCCTGAAAAAATGACAACCATAACTATCGCATATGCTTGCACATTCATAAATTGCGATTAATGTTTCGACAGTCACCTTTTATGATAAGAACTTCAGCTATCCATCCTCCTGCAACATTAAATACTATGCACACCATCCAAGGTAGCACATTATAGACCCAAGCCTACAATTGACAACAAATTGTTTAGATTTACGTTTATATACAACCGTCACACAGAAGTCAGATTCAAAATTTGCGAACGTTCAAACTTCAGTTGAAACAATTAGAAAATGCTTACTTTTGCAGATGGGTAAGTTTCTTGGAAGTATGTTGGCAACCAAGAGAGCAAAACATGCCACGAATTAGTTTCACAGACATGTCCAATGATCATGGCCCTGTAAATGAAGGAAAATTGAGTTCGTAGCGTTTATTCGGTATATATATGACGATAAAATAGTTGTTTTTAGGAGGCTAGTTATTTTTCAATGGACAACACGGTTCCAAGAATATCAACGTGACCCCCCATTCAACAATCAGGATTGCAAGTTAGATAGTGAATGCTAATCCTTAATGGGTAATGAAAAGTTAAATTAGTTTACAGTTCATACCAAAATGGTGCCCTTTTCATCATTGAAATCCACGGAATTGCAGTTCGCGTCATTTCTACCACATGATCAGGATCTTGGGTACCACAGCTTTCCGATGGAACAACATTTGCATGTTTTTCTCGCATAACATAAAAGTGAAGAAATGCAACCCATACTAGGCCAACAAATCCTTGATGACCATTTAAGATATACAAAAATAAATTATTTTAACAAACTTAAACATTTGAATATGAATTAGCGACAGGTGCTGAAAGTTATACAAAACGGCATCCAACTGACCTGTAAAATAAAATACTGATGCCCACCCAAGCCTATCCTGAAGTAAAGAGCCAACGCATCCAATGAATAAGGTCCTAAAATGGAGCTTCATCGATCACAAAATAATAAGCTAAGTGTTTGTAACTGAAATGTTACAAAACAGCTCAAAAAAACACTTTCTTGAGCGCTGCAGCAGGAAAATAACATAAGACATCTAACGAAAACAAAGAGAATCTCATATGATACCCCATATTTGCTCCAGCACCAACAGTACTAAAGAAGAATGTCCTTTCACTGTCAGGTAGATTACGTGAACAAAGGCTAGTCATACTTGGATAATGCACTCCTATAGTAAAGAATTAAACACCGTATATGCTACGATTACTTTATTAGTCACAGAACAAAATGAAATAATAAGCGCATAGCTACCCTGACATGCTCCTAGGAGGACTCTTAAGAAGACTAGTGTTCCATGCACCAACGTTGTTCCACTCAGACAGTTTAAAATGTAAGGTGTCCAACATGTCAGCATTGACCAACTGACTGTCGCACACAACAATACGAAAGCACCACCAATGCGATCGCTAAGGTAACCGCCAAAAACTTGAGTTAACGTGTAACCCCAAAAGAAGGAAGATAGTACGGCACCCTATGAAAGCCAAGCACATTCTCTTTGTTTTGAAAATCAACAACGAGCACGAGATTGTGAGTTGATAAGAAACAAATGTATCTTAGGCATATAGACTAGCACTAGACAAAGTTAAGGAATGGGGGTTAGGGCAGTGGCGACAGAGTATGCTGGGAAGGGCAGCAAAGAATACGTTGAGGGTGTATGGGAAACAAGCCTAAGATAGAGAGGGTGGAAATCTATGACAATACGTGGGAGAGCTCACTTCTGTTTCGGGCAAGAGCTGGGTCACCAGAGACGAAACAGAGGATGGCAAAGATCACAGGTGGAGAGGAGAGCTGTGGATTATGTGGGGATCAAGTGGAGGATGTCAGGCATGTGATACTGGCATGTTCAGCGCTGGATCACTGCAGGAGGGGTTGGGGAATCCCCACATTGGAAGAGGTTTTGGGGGTGGAGCGGCTAGAATGGGTGCGAAAGGCAAAGGTATAGCTAGGGTGCTGGTTGAGATCCAGGTATATGGGTCTAGCATGAAAAATCTTTCTAGCAAGGTATCCGTCACAAAGGATTACATATTCATATATTACATGTTATTGTCGTGTCTCTGTAATACAGTTAGTTAAGTAGCTCAATCCTCAAGTCTGTTAGTGTTTATATAACAATATATAAACATACATACAAGTCAATTCAAAATCTCTAAACGTAGTTTTTGCATTGTTATACTTTTGAGCTCTTCCTGACGTACTGCATAGTAGTCATTAAAACTATGTATCTTTGTATAATATTAAAGTGAATACCGATTGTGTACGGGTCCAGTGAAACTCCTTAACTATAGCAGTTATAGTTAATGGCATCGACATTCGAACGGAATATAACGCCATACAACTCCAAAATAGTGCAATCATCCAAAGGTGCTTTTCAGATCTGAAACATAAGGGTACCACTAGATTGTAATACAATATATTTAAATAAATGCTCTGTATGAAAGTCGTGTAGTAATCACCATGTTCTACCAGGCGGAAATTTCAACCTTATCGAAAATGACAAAAACTTCTTTGAGAAGGAATCTTTCACCTTGTCATATACTCGTGTTATAACAATTATGCCCAAAATTTTCATCATACAACGTAATTTAACGTAGAATACATGATGATCACTACAGAGTTGAAATAATCAACATTTGCGCAAAGCCTTATAGCTTTTTTTAAATTGCTAAAAGTGCTGACATTCATTAATCAGAATGATCTAGTTTATTACCGATTCCAATATTTATTGTTCACTTTTTTATCAATAAAAATAAAGTTATTTGAAATCCTTGAAGTCATCGTGTACGATCGATCTGATCTGTATAAAACAAATAAACCTATGAATCTTCTGGAACATCACTTTCTGGATTCACATCTGTCAACAACTGATTATCAAATATTCATAGTAAACGTTAGCCAACAGCTAACAATCATTTCTACAACAACTATAAATTAATAAACAATAACAAGCCGTACAAGTCAGCATTTATGACAACAGATATTCGTTCACAGTTGGCGCTATAGGTATTTGTGTAGGCGCCACCTACTGCGTAAACGTGTGAGCTGCATGGCTGTTAATTTTGCCATCGTCTTAATCATCTTTGAAAAATATATATTGTAAAGACAATTTAACTCTGGATCCAATTGTATAACAGACATGGTCAGTATTCTGTAGTTACTAGTTTGGTTTGCCGGCATTGTTATATCTGTTTGTAGTAAGAACTGTAAGATCTTTCGGTAGTAATATGGATGAGGGGTTACTGATTTGCAGCAGAATTGGGTAGAATTGTACCATGCCTTGAGATATTTAAAATACGCAAAAATTGTTGAAAAGAGTTGTTGAATTAATAAAGTTTTAATTGTGTACTCTTTCCAGCCCAAAACTAAGAGATTTATCGATAAGAAGCATGCAATTACATTTACGTTGGTGCATCGTAGTCAAAAAGATCCATTAATTGCGGATGAGACAGCCCCCCAGCATGTACTTTTAGAACAGACATTAAAATCCAATTTTTCTCAAGATGGAAGATTCACTTCACAATCTGTCAATAACGTAAGTGGGTAATACATTCAACAATAATAGTAGTTGTCGCAACATGCAACAAGATAATGTGATGTACTGAATTCTTTTAGGAACATGTGGAAAAGCAAAAACAGGAGCAACGGAAATATGGAATTTTCTTTGATGATGATTACAATTACCTACAGCATCTTAAAAATGTTGACGAGGTGTCTTTGGAGCCCATGGGAAAATTTGCGTTTGAAAGACTTCAGGATACGAAAAACAAGTCTTCTGATGGCATGGTAATTTTTATTTTTAATACATATATGGGAACGTGTCGTATGTAAATAAGATTTTAAGGAATGCGATCGGAAATTTCTTGGTCAGTATTATGTATAGGATATAAATTGGATTTATTTCGTTGAATTGTAATGCTTGTTATACAATTATTGTAAGCTGATTGTTATACAATTATATGATTTCATTCAAGGGAGTAAAATTAAATTTACCATCATCAGTGTTTGCTTCAGATGTAGAGGAAAAAATTGGTCTCCTGAATCGAGCAGCTCCAATTAGAGGTATGTTCCATCTATTAATTTCTTGGCGTTTTAATAATACTCTCTTAGTTGTATATTGAAAAGCTTTAAGTGCAGCGTTTGAATATAAATTTCACGATAATTATTAAGTAAACTTCCAATTTAAATAGGTCCACAACCAGAGTTAGATCCAGACATTGTCGCCATTCTTGACAGTGATGCTGAAGAAGATATTGAAGAACTTGAAGATGATTTTGTTTTAAAAGCAAATGCCACTGATGGCCAAGGGAGTTTCTCTTCAGAAGATGACGACGACCACTATGACCCCCACCATTACTATGAAGATGAGGAACATTCATTCAGTGAGGAAGAAACGAAGACTAGATTTACAAATTATTCCATGTCATCATCAGTTATTCGGCGTAATCAAGGCTTAGTCTTACTAGATGACAGATTTGAAAAGGTGATTCTTATAACGTATATTAAATCTGCTTTTGCTTTTGTTAAGCGTTTTGTTCTCTTATCATTCCAGATATTTGAGGAATATGATGAAGAGAACATCGGTGCCTTAGATGGAGAAGAAATTGACGGTTGTCTTAAACCTGGTGACCCCTTATTTGATAATGTGATTGAAAACTGCATAGGAAAGCAGATGACAGACATTGGGTACAATGAAATACTTTGTATTCGTCATATTATTGCATATTATTAGGATATGTCATATTATTTAACATTGGGTGCTGCTAATTTCCCCTCCCCTACTTACCCCACTCCTCCCTCCCTCTCGTCCGCGAGCAGCCCTCAAGGTTCGGCCCGTTATGGCTGCTTGGCCGATTCCCCAACCCGTTGGTGTTACATAGTAACATACTATAATACGAAATTGTGTTACTAATAATATATGTCTTTCTTTAGGGATGATAATTTACGTAGTCTTGGAATTTATGACAGAATACTTGACCAGGAATACAGTAGTGATGAAGAATTAGTAACATTGGTAATAGAGGAACCAGATGAAAAATGGGACTGTGAATCATTTCTCAGTGAGTTCTGGAGTGATTTTTTAACTAAGTTTGAAACTTCATTGACATTATGTTAATGTGATTATATTTATGACTGCAGGCACGTATTCAAATATATATAACCATCCAAAGCTAATAAAAGAAGCACCAAAGGTACTGTGCTGTTAGTCAGTATGCTTGATAATTACACAAAAGTGAACTTCAAAATGTAACCCGAAATTCAATGTCAGGTGAAACCTATTAAAATATCTGCAAAAACTGGAATTCCTGTTGGGGTCTTAGGGTCAAAATTGACGGCAGCAAATTTAAAAGCTCTGGATTTAGAAAAGAACATGAGTCAGACGTGTTCTAGTGTTAGGAGTTCCAGCTCTTGTGTATCAATACGTCCTCCTGGAGAAACGCCTGAAGACAAGCGACTGAGGAAACAAGCAGTAAGACAACATCGACGTGTGAGTAAATGTCCAGTTTTTTATTTGTTATTTTTAAAGTTTATAAAATTGCATTTAATTATCATAGGCGAGGCGAATGGAAAAGAAAGCTAATAGTGCAGCTTTCAAGGAAGAAAAACAGAGGCAGGTGAAAATGATGCTGAACCTTCAGCAGAATTTAAAAGGCGTCAAGTTAATTTAAAATATCATTTTAAAGAAAGAAAAATCAAGGCTATTTTGTTAAAAATTCAATAAATCCATACTGTTTATATATTAATGTTTCAAGAATAGATCGTTTATTTTACTGTATGCATTATTCGTCATTTCCTTTCGAAGAAGCACAAGACCATAGGCTGGGAAAATTTAAGAGTATTCATTCAAAGCGTACTCGTACATCACAAGATTACAGCTGTTATGGGTTGCACACTGGGTAGCGATATGCCAAAGCATATACGTGCAAGATAACATATAGAAAGTAAGAGTATAGAAAGGAAAACTCGCAGATGCAAATCTACCAGAGGAGGTGAAGAGTTCAGATGCTGAGCAAAGCTCCTGAGTGCATTTGTGATGGAAAAACTCGATTATGCCTTCCTTACTAGAGAACTGCGTTTTTTACACATTATACTAAAAAATTATTTTTGTATATGCAGTACATGCACACTATTATGAAGATGCTGTATGCCGTGCAGCTGGCTTAAAAGTTTGGTTAATATGCAATTATGGGAACATCATCACTATAATAAAGACAAAGGTGAATACATATTTAAAAGTTGTGCTTGAGCTTATTTGCTTTATTAGTATTGCTATCGTCAGCAAAAAAAAAAAGTTATTAGCTGCAAACATCATCAGGTGCCGCTCCTGTTGTATTTTAACTTCCTTTTCCGGTTCAGAGTAAGAAACACAGTTTCTTGTTCTTAGTGCTCTTACTAAAAACCAAAAATGAGTTCAAAGTTAGAAAAGGATAAGCAGAAACAAATTCAAGAAAAATGCCAAGCTGTTCTGTCACAATTGCTCCGCGATGAAGACAACAAATATTGTGTCGACTGTGATGCGAAAGGTATTTTATATCCGTTGTGTAACACCCTTCATTATTAGTGTTTAAATGATGTGTAGTTGTCAAAAAATTACTTTTTATTAAAATATAAGTCCTGTATTATAGTAATAATAGCAGTTGTGTGATGGTAACCATGATGTATGCTTTTGAGGCTTCAATGCAGTTTTTTTCTATTTGTCTCTTTTTTATTTTTTTTGTCTTTTTTTTTGCCAAGTAATGTTCAAGTTAAATGCTTGATCAATGGTTAAGTAGGTAGGTTTATGCATTGCAGTAAATGCTTGCCCTAAACTTTTATTTAACTGAAGTAGGCATATTTCAATCAGCGTTTCCTGAAATTTGTCAGGTATGTCATACTGAGCTAATGATGATTCTTGATATATTCCGCTAATTGTCTCCTACAACATGGTTTAAGCACAACTGACGTCATCATTAGGCTTCAGTGATGTGGCAAATTCGTTTAGAATAATTCAGATATTTCATATAAACTTGTTTCATAAGTCTCTAGGTCTGTTGCACATTTACCGGTAGTTTTACTTGAAATTTAAACATTGATTATTTAACGCACACTATCTAGCTAAACAGCACATAAAAGAGAACTTTTACCTACACAGTGCAATTTTGAAAATGTCATCTGCAGTGTAAAGTCTCCTTTTAGAAATTATCAATGTTTCATTGCTATTTGCGTTTCCTCCCTCGTAAGTGCAGTTGACCTTCTGAGTTCCAGTGAACCAGATATATAATTAGATAAAGCTAGTCGGATATCCAGAATTTATAGTGATTTTAATTTGATTAGGATTTCTTTTACACAGCCCAATTAGTCGTCTATTATATGTCAGGATTTGTAGAGTAATCCCGCTTCTGAATGGTGATGTATCAGATGTGGGATACAGTATCTTCTCAAGATATTAAGGGCATCCATTCTCTTTTACATGCTAATGTCACTTTCGCATGTTACTGTTCAGCTATTCATAACCTAAATTTCCTTTGGAATACTATCGCATGTAAACGTTTATTTAGAATTAGTGGTTCCCAACATGGTGCAATTTGAAGGGGGCGATTCAAGTATGAGTTTTTTCATATAATTTAATAATATTTTCCTTCTCATTACAATCTCCAAGTGATTTGTTCCTCAGTGCATATACTATCCTACTGTGTCCTGAACAGGTTGTCATTTTGCCTTCATCCTTTTTGAATAATAAGAAATATCCATATGTCACCATGGGAGCATCAGGATTTTATAGGACCTTAGGTGGGGCATGGCCATAAAAAGATTGAAAATTACAGATTTAGATCCTTGTCTGGGTTCTGGAGTCGACTATTCAGACCAGGGCTGATTCAGAGGTATTTTAAGAGACGACTAAAAGGTTTGTGACACCAAGATATCAACAAGTCACGCAAAGCCACCCTCCAATACTCCACTCATGAGGTCCAGATGTCTTCTTTCTGCTTTTCTTCACTGTCGTCTTTCTACAGCTTTCGAATTCTGCCTCCCTTTCAACAAAGAATAAAAGACAAAGTTCAGGAATTGATGGAGTCCTTTAATTTTACTGAAGATATTTTGCTACCGATTGGATATTTTCTCCCGGAATGTGGAGAATTTACAGGTGACGTCAATTAAGTTCCATTTAGTACTTTTCTTTCTTGGTGCTAGTATTCGGGAAGTAACTTACTCCCAGGATACTCGGAATCAACTTAGAGTTTAGTATAAATTCAGGCTGACGATTGATGGTATTCCAACCATAATAATATTCATAAATGTAGTTGTGATTGGGAAACGGGCAACGCCAAGAAACGGCAAACTATTTCGTGAATAAATCAGTATCTGTGTATCTAGGACATCTCCCTTTGCATTTTGCTTTTAAGATCCACGGTCGTGTTTAAGGAAATTGTACTGCTCAGTAGAAATCTTTACAGCCGTTGTAAAACGGCGAATATTTAGGAATAAGCAGAGCAACAGCATTAAATTTAATCTGCATTTCAGGTCCAAGATGGGCATCATGGAATTTGGGTATTTTTTTGTGCATACGTTGTGCAGGAATTCACAGAAATCTAGGTGTCCATATTTCAAAAGTCAAATCGGTTAACCTTGATGCCTGGACTCCAGAACAAGTAGCGGTGAGCTAAGTGTGGAAGAAACAGTCGTAAACTAGTTAATAGTTAGCTTTATAAAGTCATAAGTAATTGAATTTCCATGTTTTTTAGTGTCTTCAACAAATGGGAAACAGTAGAGCTCGTGCAGTGTATGAAGCCAACCTCCCAGATAATTTCAGGAGACCACAGACTGATTCGTATCCTTTCAATTTTCTACCTTACATTTCTTGTATTGTGACCCGAATTTGATAATACCTTAATAGCGCTCAACAGGTCTCTTGAAGCATTCATACGAGCAAAATACGAACAGAAAAAGTACATAGCAAAGGAATGGGTAGCTCCACCAATGCCGAAGCCTTCGGTAAAATTAAATGTGATCACAAATTTCATTTCTTGTTTTGTTTCCATTTATGAGATGCACCAGTTTCATTAATGTTTCGCTGCAGATTGAGTTTGAAGATAAGAAGAAACCGAAAGAAAAAAAAGCAGGGAAACTAGCGGGTCTAGAAGTACCGGTGTGTACCCTGATTTGAAGAGAAGTTGATTTCTGTGATAATTACAAATCATCATTAATGATAGTTTGTCCGTATTTTCTCTGCTGCAGCTTCCCAGTGGTGGTGTGACACATAAAACAACTGCCGCTTCAAGCGTTTCTTCAGTGTCTTCATCAAAGAAGGTTGAGGCGAAAGAAAAAATTACCAGCGGTGGTTCTATTGACTTATTAGGATTGAGTACGATTCCAGAAATTCGCACTGATTCAGTTTTAATATGGGATATTAAGTGCATATAATTTTTTTAAGACGAACCACCATCTTCAACGGTGACAGAAGCCCCAACCACACCTTCTGATGACCCATTTGGCCGATTTTTGAGTGCTGATACTAGTGCTAATGTTGTGGACCTTACCACAGCAACACAGAATCATTCTGAGAATTCAAAATTGTCAAATGGTCAAAGTAATTCTGATTTAGAAGGAATAGCCAGTCAGTTTGGTACTGACGACTTGCAAAAGAAGCAACAGCCGCTTAGTAAAGAGTCTATCTTGTCCTTATATGGCCAAGGACCTCCAATCCCACAGCAACCGCCTGTCATTGGAATGTCAGGTAATGAGCCTTGATCCAGTATCAGCCGTAAGTGGCCCAGAAACTGAAGTTTATTTTTTTCTGAAGCAGGAGCCATTTTTAGTGGACAACAACCTAGCATGTTTGGATGTCCAAACATTCCAGTGATGGGAGGAATACCTACAATGCCAGTCATGGGTAGTGGACACATGATGACTGGAATGGCAATCTCAAATGTTACACCAGCAGTTCCTGTAAGCCGCAAATCATTTCTATAACATAATGTTTCTCATAGTTAAGCCCTGTACTTTATATTTCTACTGCTTCTTTTCTATCGCATTTAAACTGCATGTCTACCGCTCAAATGCTACCTGCTTACTAGTGGAGGGGGAAAAGTGCTAGGATTACTGATTCACTATTTCCGCTTCCTCCATAGAGCTTATCTTGGCTGTTGGTTCTAGTCGCTCATTTACCTATTGATTTCTATACGTGATGTCTCCTCACAGCAAACTCATCTTACTGGAACTAATCCCTTTTTTTCCTCTGGATCATGTGGGTCAGTTGGGGGATGGTTTTCGGCTACTAACCCTGGGCCACAACCTGCCACCTTCAATCAGGTGGGTAACTACTATATCGCGATACTTTCCACACCATCGTTTTAAAATCCTCAAGTCATCAGCGTTAGCTACCCATTATTTCTCATTTGACTCTTAGGTCCACCAACAGATGGCCGCCTTGAACATTGGTGGCCCTACGTTTGGCAGTGCACCTCCCCACGCCCAGAACAGTGGTTGGACGGGGCAGCAGACGGGTCAAACGCTCTCTACAAATCTGTGGCAGTGAGTCATTATTTCCTCGCAGACGAAGATTAATCTATTGACATATTCTAGCAATATCTTGGGATTAGCAGTGGTCTAGTAACCATAATTTGTCTCCTGCTTTTAAATGAGACATTGCAGCTAAGCCCAAGATTACATAATTCCTGCACTACTCAGTATGTATATAAATTATAAATGTAGCCGGTATGTCTTAATACATATTGTCAGTTTGCATCCAATTCTTCTCATCCTATTCAATAGTCATAATTCACATTCCATATATTAAATTACATTATCGTGTACATGGAAATTTACCTGTGTGAAGTTCAAACGTAAAATAGGCGTCACCGTTTCATTGACCACAAAGTATGATTAATGGATAAATAATACATATGCGTTTTATGATTGGAGTACAATAAATGAAATGTTCACTGATTTGTTTGATGTATGTACAGTTCAGATTCTGATAAGAAAATAAAATGTAGAGCCGAAAGTCATTGAATTCTTCGTCGTTTACCAGATTGTGCACCTGATTGAGAGGCTGCAGGACTTCCGGGTTTTGAACCGGAGTCGTGGTGGGCATGACGTATTCCACGCTTTCTTTTTGGTGCATCTGTTGCGTCGCCATCGCGACCTTCTTTCTGTCGATCTCGAAAAGATTGCTTAGCAGAGTCTAAAAAAGGTTTTTTTGTAAGTATCAGGTCATAAAAATGTAAAACACTTATTATAAAAATTTCTGCATCTTACAGTGTCCACTATCTTTCTCATCTCCAGATGATTCCCTGGACTTTGATGGTTTATCGTCTTCTTTTTTATCAGAATCCTTCTTAAAAAAATCTCCGAAATCAGCCATCGGTAACAGGAATTCAGTCTCTTCATTGGGAAACGGTATTATCTCTGAAGCATGCTACGATGTAAAATAACTTATGATGCAAGCAACTAAGGGATTGTCTGATATCAAGTTTTGGTTACCAGTTCTGCCATGTCGTACATGGTATCTAAGTGATCCCATATCTGTTGCGATGAAATATCTTTCTGAATTGAATTACGAAACTTTTCATGTATGCAAGCCATCTGAAAATGTCGATTGACACCTGAAAATGTAATATCTATTAGTTTCTTTCAATGAATGGGCTAGTCTGTATGCCTGCAAGTCTTAGTGTTGCAACGAGGCTGCTCTTCCACGGTACAGAAATCATTTCATTTGATGCTCCTGTAAGATGCCAATAGTCTCTATTTCTTAATCCACTTCGAACACACGACAAGTCCTATAAAGTGTCCTAGGATGGTGGACCACCACATGTCTCTCTCTACACGTACTGTAGATAGCTGAACTCGGGCCACTTGCACATGCCTGGGAAAACTGACTATAATGAACCTCATTTAAAAAAACGCTCGCTTAATCGGCATTCGACAAACTGTCTTCCACTGTCATAAGAATTTTCGATAAATGTCCCTATTTGACTCAGATCAAAATCATGTTTAAAAGATTTCTAGCGAACGCTACGATAATTAAACCGGTTACGTTCGACACCTGACCTCAACAGGAGCCAATGACCATACTCCTATTATTGAATGATATTAATAAATAAAGTTCCGTAATAAAACATAACTCACCAACAGGTTTGTGCCCACGCATAGCATAAAATAATTGTACTTCCATATCAACATTCCAGTCAATTTGTTCCTCGCCTTTGTTTTTGATCGCCATTTTAAAGTTACCTCTCCTTTAAATCCCATAACACTTTCTAGGACGGATTGAAGTGCAAATCAATATTTGACGTCATCACCATACCCTCCATCGTTCGGATAGTAGCAAGTGGTGAGATGGAGTGTCACTTTCAGGAAATACAAATGAATAATTTATTACAGGCTAGATGTTATGCAGTGCTACCATGTTTTATTAGATAATTTGCATCTTCAATCCTTTAAAGTGAAACTTCTGATCGAAAACTCTTATCTTTGTAGTGAAAATAAGTTTTAGTCTCCTGGTTAGAGGATATTACTGAATACAAGTTGTCGTTCTGTGGCACGTCTTTTAAATCGATTTCTGCTATGAACACAAAGCATCAGAACATATTTCTTACATTCAGTGTTTTCGGTTTTGTGTTGTTGTTGTTCGCTTCTCTGAGATTCATTCTGAAATAGTACTATTACAATATTAATATTTATTTGTTTAGCTGTTAAGGTAAGATAAAACTAGTGATGATTGAATTCGACGAAGACGCTTGGCAGGAGACGGGTACTGTGCAGGTAGACGACAGTGAAAATATTGGGACGCCGTCTTCTACTCACAGTGGACATTCTTATGGTCGAGATTTTGGATCTTATGAACGGACCCCGTATAGTCGGCCACCAAGGGGTGGCAGACATTCTTCAACTTATGAGTCCCAAAACTGGAGAGATAACTATTCAAAATCAGACTTTGGTGAACCCAACCAACATAGCTACAGACGATCTAATCGAGGTCGACCTGGAGCGTCAAACTTTGCAACTGGCAAGGACTATCAAAACGTCAATTACCAAAATGAAGAAAATGCCCCTACAACGTTGTCAGTCAATAATCGAGACGTGGGCAAGGTTATAGGTCAGTACATTAACTTCCACATTCACAGTGGAGGAAGGGGAATTCATTTCGCCTCAATTCTTTGCAATGTATGACTTAAGTGCCGCAACTTTTGCTCTATAAGTTACTACTTATTTCCCAAAGGATTGGCGTTTTTGAATGCACAGTATTTCCCATTATAGGTAGAGGAGGTGCAACAATTAAAGACCTTGAAGAGAAGAGTCGTGCTCGGATTAAGGTATTTGTAGAATTCTCTTTGTGGCACAGCATGCATAAAGTATCTTGTTTTGAAAGCTAATTTGTGTTCCAAGATTGAGAGAGGAGAAGGGGGTGACGAGGAAGCCACCATTAAGATTTATGGTGATAAAACTGCACAAGATTCAGCATACAATCTCATAACTGATCTACTTAATGAGACTTTTGAGCGCACAAGATCCCGTGGACAATTTAGTGAGTAAAGATAACTAATTGTCATTAAATTCTTATATTATCTACATAATTCTTATTTTTATTCAGCATTTGGGAAGAGAAATTCCGATTCCCGACGCTCATTACCAGTAGCTCCACCGAGTTCTTCCCAGTCAACGATAGATTGGACTGCTGCAGCCAAACAGTATGAGGATGCCCAGAAACAACGGTGGTCAAGTAAGTTTTTGCTCTTACTCAAAGTAAAATGAAGGTTTTTTTAAAAAAAATTAGGTGTTATTTGTTGTTATACGAAATACTTTGCTTTCAGAATGTCCCGAACTTAGGAAGGATTTCTATTTTGAGGATCCAATTATTTCTGGCATGGATCCTACCGACGTAGCTATATTCAGGTACACCGTAATGTTCTCCACATCATCCTTTTTTTTACTATTTACTAATTTTAAATTGGGCCTTAATTTTTATGATTGACGTGAAGGAAGGAGAATAATAACATTATGGTAAGTTGGATGAATCCAGGCAAAGATGATAAAGAAATCCCAAATCCAGTTTTGACGTTCAGTCAGGCATTTTCTCATTATCGTTAGTATTTAACTTCAGTATCTTTCTTTTCTCTAAATGATGCATAATTCAATTTATCCTTAAATTGTAATTTAATACTTGTAGATGATATTCTAAGGGAATTGGCTAAGCAAAACTTTGATAAACCAACTCCAATCCAAGTAAGTCACTAGTAATTCTTTTAAAAATGAACATTTAATGCACCTAGTAGAACGCGTGCTTAAATTATTATCATCCTTCTTAAAATGGTACGCAAGCATTGTCGCATATTTCTCATCACATTTGGAAGCAATATTGGGTATAAAATCCTTAATACTTTGTTGTGGTGATTAGTGGAATGTCTTAACGTCTTATGACTTGAGTCAATGGATGACTAGGTTAAGCGGAATCATTGCAATTATGGAAAGATGGCGAGGGAAAGGGATATATTAACCACAATTGATAAGTAATTCTGGTTTCAGTCGCAGGCTTGGCCCGTTCTGCTTAAAGGTCTTGATCTTATTGGAATCGCTCAGACGGGAACTGGAAAAACATTTGCGTTCCTTCTGCCTGCTCTAATTCATATTGACCTTCAACCTATGTAATAATTATGTTCATATATTGAACTTTATTGATGGATAAATTCATTGTTCTGAAAAGGAACACTGACATAGATAATACACTTTTTAAAGACCTAGAGATCAGCGTGGAGGACCAAATGTTCTCATTCTGGCGCCCACGAGGGAATTGGCGCTACAAATTGAAAAGGAGGCTAATAAATTAAATTACCACGACATTAAAGCGCGAGTATTTCGTTAACTTAAAATACATGGCACATCGATTACTATTTTCTAACGTTGTCTATATTGGATTGCAGGGTTTGCGTTTATGGCGGGGGAAACCGACGAGAGCAGATAAACATCGTAACTAAAGGGGTGCAGATTGTGATTGCTACACCAGGGAGACTTAATGATTTGGTAATGGCTGGTGTTATTGACGTTGAGAGCATCACATATTTAGTACTTGATGAAGCCGACAGGATGTTGGATATGGGATTTGAACCACAGATAAAGAAGATTTTACTAGATATCAGACCTGATCGCCAAACTGTAATGACAAGGTAAATCGAAAAAAAAAAACAGTCCCATACAACTATGAGTATTTTCTTTAAACAATGATTAAAATGCCACCATAGTGCTACATGGCCAGAGGGTGTCCGACGACTAGCCGATCGGTATATGAATAATCCGGTGCAGGTATGGGTTGGTACTTTGGACTTGGCAACTGTACACACAGTGGAGCAGCACATTGAGATTATTAAACAGGATGATAAGCGAGAAAGGGTAAGATTGCTGTATGATCATCACACGATATTGAAAAAGAATTGTTTTGCAGTAACTACACCATTATTATCATTTGTAACAAAAAATGCAGCTATACCAGTTTATTATGGATATGGGACCTGAGGATAAAGTAATTATTTTCGTTGGCAAAAAGGTTATGGCAGATGACTTGTCCAGTGATTTTGCTTTGAAGGACATTCCTTGTCAGAGTATCCATGGAGATAGGTATTAAAATTGCACGAATTGTTTTCATATTTTTTTTGTTTCTCATTATGTTTTTATGCAGAGAGCAAAGCGACAGAGAACAGGCCCTAGAAGACTTAAAACTTGGAGACATCAATATCTTAATTGCTACTGACGTTGCTTCCCGAGGAATTGATATCAAAGACATAACGTGAGTAGATAACTTCATTTTTAATTTTTTTTAAACCATACAACTTCGTTTTTGCTTACATTAGGCACATTCTCAATTATGATTTTCCTCGCAATATCGAAGAGTATGTACACCGTGTTGGTCGAACAGGTAGAGCAGGCCGTACAGGTCAGGCCATTACGTTCTTTACTCGTGAAGATTGGAGGCATGCGAGGGAACTGATTGCAATCTTGGAAGAAAGTGAACAAGTAACTATCATTGAAACGACTGTATAGTACAATAGGAATTAAAGGTAATTTTCAGAGATTTCTTTACAGAAATTAATTTGTTTTATATTTGCAGCATATTCCTCAGGAACTATATTCAATGGCAGATCGTCACGATGCATGGAAAGCGAAACGTGAGCAAGAAAAAGAAGAATTTGGTGGGTCACGCAGGGGAAGTGGTGGCGGCCGCAGGGGAAGAACAAGACCATGTTGGTAGAATGTAGTGCGGTTTAAATGTTATACATAAAATGAAAGCACCAAGATTTAAGCATGTTGCATGTGCTATTTGTACAGTATTCCAAACGATGGCTTTTCATAAATAAGAGTATTGAATAGACCTTGGAATATTAACTGTTCTCATTTGTAGATCAGAAACTCTTCAGTTTCAGAGTATTTCATTGCAAACAGTGCTCCCTCAGGAGTTGGATCTGAAAAGGCAATCTGGTCCTTGGGTATTTCACACCCGTAGTAAAACGTTGTCCGCATACATTCCAGCAGTCTGGTAGCAATCTTTTTCCGTTGGTGGGTTTTAAGAGTCCAAATGCGGTTGATTCCACATATTGCTGGCGTTGTTATCGTGCTGCACATTGGTGGCCCTTCTACGATTTTAGAGGGTATTGCTTTATTAGCCTAAAAACACACATGAGCTTTAGTCTGTGAATGGAATGATATGTGTACGTTTTTAATCTCAAATCTTTACTGTCTCCTGACTAAAGTCATTCGGTCTGAACATTATGTCCAAACATTGATATTCTAAAGCGAGCCTTTAATGCTTTGTGTTTTATATTTAAATGTTGTCAAATTATCAGTCGCTTACCTGGCTTATAGCTTCACAGATGAGGCAGCTTACAACCTTACAGTCTGAGACGAACATATAGACCTGAAATGAACGTTCACATGTGTGTAGCAGGTATTTAAAGTTCTAAGAAAAATGTCCAAGATAAAGATATGCAAAAGAAGATAATTACTTGCATAGTGAGACAATCTGGTTGAGCTTTGTCATGGAATCCTAATTTCTCATCCATCACTCGTTTGATACTTTCCACTTTTTTCAAGGCATATACAGGATCTTCAGGTAAGATAAGAATTACTCTACCATCCACAAACTCTCTAACAACCCTTTCTTTTTTCCATCCCTGGTAGAAATTCAAATTATTATTATTAGCCATTTAAGTTTTGCTCAAATACTTCGAGTACTGTATTTTGGCGCATATAACGCGCACGGTATACGCTTTTTTTTTCTTACCGCCCACCTCTCTTGCGCGGTATTTGCGGAGGCGCGTTATACCAAAACTTCATTACAAGCTGCATTGAAGATATAAAATTTCTGCCATGAATCGTAACCAACGGTAAATTTTAACTTAAAAAGAGTCCATACAAGATATATGATGGTTTCTTTCGCTCTTGCCACTGCTTCACAGTGTAAATTTGAGTTTAATTCTGAGTATGATGCCAACATTAGGTGTAATAGAACCAAGGGCCCTTTATATATCCATAAGCAAGCGACTAAGGCACTAAGTCACAATTTTTTATAGGATTCTTCACGGTATTCTTTGGGGCGGGGGACCCCAGTTTGGAACCACTGGGCTAAGGGGATTCCCTGGTTTATGACCCAGTTCACGAACTTGTCCAATTGTGACACATGCGCGGAATAAGCGAGTGCGCATAATGTCAAAACTTTTTTGCATAAAACTTCAATTTTCGCGCATTATATGAGGGTGCGCGTTATATGCGCTAAAATACGGTAATATGCTTACAGAAAAACGTAGTGACAACATCATGTGGTTATGGATTTTATAATGAAGAAGTACGTCTTCGTTACAATTTGCACTATAAAGCATTCCACACTCAAGGCAAATTCTAGCTCCGATAGATTTCTGTCCTGCATCGATTATAAGCTGTTCTTTATTGTCATGGCTTCGAGAAGTTGATTTGTGATTGGGTCGTTGATGTTCTGAAGTTGAAATGTTGGTGTAACCAGATGATTTTCTGATTTGTTTGCTGGAATTGTACTCTGGAAATTTTTTGTCACTAGCTATGAGTGAGAAAAGATAATTAGGACGTTTTCTTATCCTCTAAAGTGACATTCATAGGTATAAGCTTGCACTCGCCATAGTGAATAGGCCACAGGCTCTTTGAAATACTCCTCCCTTTCTGGTGTTTGGAAGACCTATGAACAGTCTCATCGTTACTTTGTGACTGTGTTAAAAATGTCTCGTCTCCCTCACGGAAGATGTTCACGTTGACACCAATATCGTCATTGTTTGGCGAGGAAGGAGGTGACGATCTATTCTCGTCGGTTATTTGATCGTCATTATCTTTTGCAGATGGACTTCGATAGTAATGAAGTAAAGAAACTTGTCTTTTTGATGGCATGCTTGGAGGGCTTTCTGAAGTCTTACCTGTAAGTTACATCCAATTGCATTATCGAAATTGAAAAATATTTCTCGTAATTTATAAATTACTTACGTTTGACAGTTAAGCGACGATGTCGCCTAGGCGTCAGTCTGCTTCCCTGAACAATGTTTGTGGAGTCTTGCAAGACTTTTGCACCCACTTGTAATTTATGCTGCTTTTCTGTAAATGCTAAATTCAAGCGCATCTCTAATTTTAAAAGTTATATTCTTTCTTATTCAGTAGGATCAAAATTCATTAATATTAGATTAATACTTACAATGGTCATTAGACGCGAGAATGACAGCAGATGTAGCCGATTTAGGTGAAATGAGTTTATCATTTGATGTATATGACAATAGTTTGTGGTCAATGACATTCTTTGAGGACATATCAAGTCTCTCTAAGAGAACTATTGGTGACAGATAATCTCCGACATTTGCTAATTTTGTTGAGGTATTGTAGTTCGCCATGAAGTCATTGAGCAGTAGGTATTCTTCCTATTATAGTAATTATTCATTGAAATCTTCCCGAATATCCCTTATTCCATGCGCTCAAACATTTTCTCTTGTTCCCATTTCAAATGTCTGACCAGCTGCAGACATTTTAAAAATCACCTCTACTCTTACTTAACATCCTTTGTGAATGCAAGTACCAGAGTCGAGCCTCAGTCTGTTTTCAATTTGTCCAATTGTACCCTCGGTACGTGAATAATAAAATAATAATACTGTAATTAATCGTGTTAAGCATGCAAACAGACTATGTAGTACTGACCAGCGTGATTCACTTAAAACGTAGAGAAAATATTCTGTACCTTTAATTTTTAGATTTCCCCGTGAGACGATAAAATGACTTCACACCAGAAAAATTTACTATACACCTGAAAAAATTTCAATTTGCTGTTCTATGGAGAAACCCTACATCGTATTTTGGCGGCAGTGTACGTCATTGTCAGGTCCTAACATGATTCAATGAAGGGTCATCCGTAAAAACGTGAATTTTGTAACTTAGTGATTCAATTACTGAATTGAATTATCGGACTTTTTTTTTTTACATGGGATGGACTGTAGTACATCCCATTTATTGATGGAGCGGAGATTTCCCCACACAATGTAATTTTTTTGTCACATTTCAAGATGAATTCCTTTCCCTTATTGATTGATGTGTGCATGCGGATCCGCATGAATTACGATATACAGTAGCTTACTCATTGTTAATCCTTTTATTGCCCGAACTCATTTACTATTTATTAGGTTGACCGTACAACGGCATATTACCGTAAGCCACGCAGGAGTAAGATTATCATCCACCAGAAACCCGTCAGCTTGAAAACGTGACCACCGAGTATTGTGATAAACTTACCATGAAATTGTAATTAAGGGTCTGAGGATGTGGAGTGATGGTACTTCAGTTGGTGGAGGCACCCCAGGAGACAGAATAACGAAAAGTGTCCGTTAAAAGCTGGAGAGGAATTTGCAAAAAAAAAAAAAAAAAACAAAAAACAAAAAAACTACACAAACATAACACGAAAGCCACATTTATTAAAATAATACTAACAAGAAAAATACAAGTTTGATATTTATAGGTTAGCATTGATTAAGCAATTTTAGCGGAATTGCAAGGGGCTAATTCTCAATCCAATAGTATCTTTTCCTACTTCTGCCACGGAGCATATTTTGCACGTGTTACCTTTGAATTGTGGGAAGTAACTAGCCTGACATAAAGGACATTTCTCTTCTGGTTTACCTCGATAGATTGGTTTGTAAGTCTCAGCACAAACAGAGAATGGATTATGTTCATCATACTGCAGTTGATATTCATCTACCAAATTCTTGTCGCATGCTTGAAGAATCTTACGTGTTTGTTGAGCAACCTCTGGTTTAGGACCAGTTTCAAGTAGGCGACGAGCAAAAGAAGCTGCAGTCTTGAAGTTTTTGAGTTTGAAGAACAGATTGAGGGCTGTCCTTAGAGTTAGAATAAGATGTACAGGCTGCAGACTGCAGTGAGTGAAATAGGCGGCCATTTCACACGATCTCTTCTGATCTTCTAAAGAATCTTTTGGTAACTCCTTCCGATGTAACTCCATCTGTAGTCCAATAATGTACTCACGACATATTGTCAGTAATTGTTGGGCATCCGCTATCTCTTGCTTTGTATCCACAACCAGCAGTGGGATATTAAGGAGGATGGCTCGGAACTTGTCTACTGCCTCCCCAAATTTTCCAGACGTGGTCAACTGATAGCTCACCTGCAACCTCTGAACGAGATCACTAACTCTAAGGCCTATAGCTGGCAACCCACCTTTGGCCCCAGCGTCTTTCCAGTTGCGCTGTGGATAGCCATACAAGGCTGGCATTTCTGGTAAAGCATGAAAAGACGTTCGAGAGCGTGCAAATATAGTTAATAATAGATGTTTATAAGGACCAAAGTCTACGACACCCACTTGATCATGCAGAAGCCTTAAGGCACTCTCAAATGACCCAGCAGCAATATGGTCGACAGCAAGCTGGGAATTACTAGTCCAAAAGTGGGTTGGGGAATGACCTTTTGTAGGAGGAACAAAATACCCTTCCTCTCCCGTGGGAACTGTTGTACCTATGTCCAAGTCTGGAGGCAGCTCTAGGTCTGCATCATCTACATCCCAACCTCCACCTTCTCCGCTAGCTTTCCCGCTTCCCCCTACGCCATCTTCATCCAGTCCCTCCTCACCCAGTCCGCCTTCATCATCTAAAACTATATCATCATCAGCACCCCAGCCACCTTCATCACCATCATCAGTAGGTTCAGGAGCTAAGGTCTTTGTTGCAGCGCCAACCCTCGAGCCCATCATACCTTCAAAGAATCCCTAAATAACACGAAACGTAAAAACCATTAACAAGTCACAATAGGTCGATTTCTTAAAGTTTTAACACGTTATACATACCTTGGATACAGTTAAAAGTGGCCAGTTTATTTCGGAATGGATAATAGGAGGTGGGGGTTGTAATAACGTGGCATTTGGATCTACTTGTGGAAGGGGTTGTTGCTCCCCAAATGACTCTTTCAGGGACTCTGCTTCCTCAGCCAAAGAATGAGTTGCTGCTGTTAAATAAGCAAGCGAATTCTGCCCACAATTCTGAGCAAAACAAAAGACATTATTCACGAATTAGAAAAACACCTTTTTCGCAACAGATACTGTAGCATGCTTTTAAATGGAACCATTTCCTTCTTACCTTCAAAATCCTAACCCTCTCGGCAACATCTCCCAAAAACAATGCATTCTGATATTGACCACTAACATCCTTGCGAATTTCTGCAATTTTCATCATTTTTCTTAGCTTGTCCACATTTCCAGTTATCAAATAAAGGAATGATAATCTGTCAAAACTTTTAGTACGCTGATAGGCCATTTCAACAACCTAAATAAGGAGGTAGCATCTCATGTAAGACTGATAACTGCAACTCTATAAGAAGAGTAATCAATACCAACCTGATGATTGCCTTGCAATAAGGCGGCTTCACCCAGCTTCTCCCAACAAGTCTTATCATCGAGAGCTCGAGCAGCTTCAAGTGCAATCTAGAAGGAAATGAAGATTTTATTAGAACCATAATTAACTAGCAACTATGATGACCGATTATGAGATGCAGCTTACTTCAATGTTACCACATTCCAATGCTAAGCCAAATCGAGTGCGTTCATCCTTGACAAAGTGCAGTGCCACTTCAGGATAGCCCTTCTTTTGAAGGTAAGCAATAATAGCCTGACCTACGAGCTTGGCATTGCGCACCATATGAAGCACTTCATCATACTTCCGGTTGATCAGAGCAAGCTTAAATTTGAACTCTGTTGGATCGATACCAAGGACGCGAGGACGACACTCGCGATCTAAACAATACACGCTACTGCCTTTTACTCGAGTTACATAGATGGGCAAGTCCAAAGTACGTATAATGCCATAGTCTCTGTGACGAAAATGTAGAGAACGCACACCATGTTACCGATTTATTTCTTACAGACGCGGTTACTACAATGCTTACTCACCCATTGACGATGGCATATTTAATATGATTACTAGTGGTGTAGATGAATACGCCACTATCGTCCCAGGCTCCACTTTTCACTCGGGTATTTTCATGGACTGAGCAAAGGCTCTCAAGCTTACGGTTGCAGATACAAATCACATGCTTGCTCAACAATGCCACATGAGACATGTCTGACGACCAGATGACGTATTTTACTTTTGGAACTTTCACTGACACCAGTGACCTATCATAAAAAAATAACTTCAATTTAGGATTTAACGTACATTAATTAACAATCTAACGAAGAAGTTGCAACTACACATGCAGGATTCAACCAAGAATTTAAATCGACAAGATAAAAATTTAAGGCATCACATTGATATGGTACAAGAAACTTGTCAACATCAGACTTAATAATTGTTGAATTAACCTCTTCTGTTGGACATCAAAAAGAGAGATGCCATCTGTGTCTCTCAGCAATAACATGCCAGTGCCTGCATAAAAGATCTCATCGCAGCTGGGTGTTTGCACTTTCTTTGTAACCTCATTCTTCAAGTTTTTAACTACCACCTAAGTACAAATTAAAATACGTTGACTCTAATACTGTAGCAACACCTAAGAAATATAATAAAATGTGACTTACTGAGTGGGTCCTATCAAGGACGGCAAACCTGTTCCGTGCAACCCAGATTGCAGTTAGCCCTGATGAACGTTTCCCTTCAGGAGCATCTGGATTCTGTGAATCTGAATCTTTTGGAATGCTATACAAATCGTACGTGCTATTTTCCACGTTTGCTGTTCGAGTGCACAACAAAATGGCGTTTTCAGCAGGGTTGTAGGACATGCTGTGAATACAAAAATAATTAAATTTGTGAAATAGTGAGAAATAGTGAAGTATGTCATTAATTTGATTGAGTGTCAATGAGATAAATGTATCATGAAAGTGCCACCTACTTATAAATTGGGCTTTTATTTCCTCCACGAAGTTGCATTATTGGAACGTCTTTTGATGAAGTAAAGTCAAGACGACGTAGAAAACGCTCCTTTACATAATAAAGCAAATTATTGTGAACAACAAAAGCAGGTCTCTCGCGTTCTAACTTGAATACTATCATTCCACCATCATGACCAGCTGCAAACAAGTTCAGCGTCTGATGGGCTGCAAGGATCCAGAAGCGATCGTGTTCTCGTCGGAAAGTATGCAAGCAGGTACGTTTGGACATGTCCCACACACGAATACTTTTATCCTCTGAATTGCTTACAATAAGCTCTTGGCGAGGGTGGAATATGGCACAAGATACATTGTTGTAGTGCCCACGACATGTGTCTACCTCCCATGCTTTTGAGTCGTTCATTCTCCACAACTTGATCTGCCGATCGTCTGCTCCAGAAATAATCAGCGGCATCGTGGGGTGAAAAGTTGCCCAATTAACACCACGGTCGTGTCCTTCGAGAACGTGCTTTACCACTGCGTCTGATGTTCCAAATAAATCTGTATGCCCAGGATGCTTCAAATGATCATCAAGGCCACCTGGACCTGGAGCAACGCTCTTCTTGCGTAATCCTGATATATCCCAAACTCGTACAGTTTGGTCTAGAGAAGCTGATACCACCAGATCTTCAGAAGGGTGGAATTGGGCACACATCACATAGTGATTGTGACCTGTCAAAATACAGATACAATTTCGCGACTGCCAGTTCCATACTCGGATAGTTTGATCATCAGATGCACTCAGGATCCAAGGATACTCATGATGAAAGAAGGTGGTGCGAATATAATCTAGATGGCCTAAAAGTGTGAAGATACAGCGTCGCTGTTTGTAATTCCAGACTTTAATCTTATAGTCATCACCACCGGATACGAAAAGTGGTTGTTGACTGTGAAAACATATGCCTCTGACTGGGCCATCGTGTTCATCAAACTTATCCAGGAGAGTGCACATGCGATAATCCCAAAGTTGAATAATGCCATTATGCAAACTGGCTAAGATCCAGGGTCTTTTGGAATGGAAACAGAGTCCTTTAACTCTTGCTGACTTTGTCTCAAACTTTGTTAGCATGTTGATCTGTCTTGAAGCAGATAAAGTTGATATCGGTGGTAATTAATTTTGACCACCCACCTCTAAATTAAAAAAGAACTGCTATATCAGACCTGTCGATTGACAATCGGTAACAAATATGTCACGTTACACCCAAAAGAGACACTAAATGTATGTGAACAACATTTCTTTAAGAAAAAGATAACATTACTTACATTCGTATGTTTTAAATTTATTTCTTCTTATCCCAAAAAGAATGAAAATAAAATGTTGTCAAAAGCCGACACCAACAACTGATACCTCCGTTCCACGTCTTGCATTTGTCCATGCAACGTAGGCTACATTTGACTAGTCAATTTAGAAGCTATGGTGCATTATGTTGCAAAATCGACTTTAGACTCGTAGTAGTTCCATTACCTAAATTCTAAAGTATGAAAAAAAAACATAAATAATCTCTCGCGTTAAATTCGTTATATATAATATGAAGTTTTTTATTTAAATTACAAACCTAAGGTAAGATTTTATTTAAAAAAGTGTTATGAGGAAAGTCACTTAGGGAAATAGGTATAGCAGCGCTTCATAGATGTCAACGCCTGTAGTCTCTTTTCTATTGCGCTTTAGGTAATTAGTTATGGTATTTAATTCGACAGATTCTTAGTAGACAATGTTGGTATCCTATAGTAGTCATTATTTGATTTCATCAAATCATTTGAAGCGATTATGTTTCAATTATTATTCACTCACGCAAGTAATACGTCCATATTCAATAGAAATTCCAGAAAGTGGAGATGAAAGCCCTATTCTACATGATAGCACACTACTAGATAAACGCAACAAATCGAGAATGAAAGATCACCTTAGGCATCGTATGGAAGCTCATCTGCAGATTCCTGATATAATTTTTGATTATCAAATTACTAAGCAGTATCAACGTAAATTGTTCACCAGGTTTGGACGTGAATCTGGCATTGATCCAAGTATTTGCTGGCCAACAAGAGCAGAACTGAAAGATATAATAGAACTAGAACAAGAATTTCATCCACCATTAAGCGACATGATCGCTAAAGTCGAAGAACGAGAGAAAAGGGTTGCCGAAAGCAAAAAGAGGAGGTGAGTGTATGACAGTCAGAAGGTTTGAAGAGAGAAATGACTGTAAATAGAAAGGTGTGAGGTATGGCAGAAAGGTAATGAGTCAATACATCTTGGTATTATTAAGCCACAAGTCTGTGTCACTCTTGCTTTGCGAAGCTGCACACTGCTGGATATGTCAGACAGCGTTAAACGGACTAAGATTTAGAGAGTAAAGAAGTTAAATTGTGTATATAATGAAATGCTCTTTTAAGTCAAAAATTCAGTAACGGCGAGCTCTGTGTGACAAGGGCATTGTCGTGGTGCAGCATTCAAGTGTCTGCCAGGTTTCATTGCACACGAACTGCATTCTCCGAGTCTCCAGAGAGCCTCATGGTAATAATGTGGATTGACAGCTTGTCCATTTGACATTTTCCTTTTTCAAACATTAAAAATCCACTTTAAAGGTCGCTAATAGCGATTATGGACAACATTCAGAAAGCCGTATCGGATCAACTGACAGAGGATCCCACTTCCAGAGTTTCAGCAATGGTACGAATAGTGAAAACATCTCTGGCGAACTGCAGCTTCATAAAGCAAACTCCTTTAAAGGAGATAACGCTGATTTGCAGCTAAATAATAAATATGTTATGAAAAGGTCTCATTTCTGTATTGATTCGCCATCATTATACCCGTATCCCGTCTATGGCAGTTATTAGTTCTTTAATTAGCTGATACTACTACAGTGGGTCAGAGTGTTGGGCAGTGAGGACGAGCCACGTAAACAGAATGCAAGTAGCCGAGATGCGAATACTGCGGTACATGAGTGGGGTGTCGAGAGCTGATAGAATTAGAAATGGGTATATTAGGGGTAGCCTGGGAAATCGTGGACATCGTGGAAAAAATGAGGGAGAGTAGATTGAGCTGCTATGGGCACGTAATGAGAAAAGGGGGGAGGTGCTTGTAAGGTCCATTACAGGAATACAGGTGGTTGGAAACACCCGGGGCAAGGGGAGACAGAAGCAGACGTGAGAGCAGGTTGTCCGTAAGGATGTGGTAGTGCGTGGGGTTGACGGGGAGCTGGTAGGATATAGGCGAGAATGGAAGGTTAGATCCCGCAGACCCGACCCTGCCACAGGCGGTATAAGAGTATGAGGGTGATACTACTATACGTATTATGTGCTATTCACATTTGGCACCTGTGCCCTACTTCCCAACTTAGAAATTATATATAAAATGACAGTTAATCGTTACTTACCGTAAAATCTCACGTAAAGTCCGCACCTCAAATATAGTCCGCACCCGTCTATAGTCCGCATTAGCGATGGGTATGTTTCATGTATAGTCAGCACTTTAAAATTCCTACTGTAGTCAGTGGCGCAACTTGTAGGGGGAATGGGATCAAATGAATTTGAACAGGAAATGTCAGATTGCCCTGACGATGAAATTGAAATGTGAAAGATTTTATATTGCATTATCATATAAATAAGAACGTATTGTGTAAAATCGTGTTGTTAAGTGTAATAAAATGTTCAGAAAATGAAGAGCAGTTTTCATTGAGAACCCTGGGTTTCATTTATAGTCCGCAACCATATATATAGTCAGCACTAAAGGACCCTATGTTTCGCGTATAATCCGCGGGCACTACGTGAGATTTTACGGTAGATGATTAGAGTGCTTTTTAGAAATGCATTTCTAAATTGTGGTTTATTTTCCTCATAATGAATTTCAGAGAGGAGAAAATAGAATATGGACTTTCCAAGCTTGATAAATGGATAGCAGACATTGAGAAGAAACAACAGAAGAAGTTGGATGAAATTAGAGCTCAAAAAGAAAAGAAGGAGAGAATTATTGAAGAAGTTCGACAGTACTTTGGATACCGTCTGGATCCCAAAGATCCGAAATTTCAAGAAGTTATAGATAAGAAAGAAAAAGAAGAAAGGAAACTTGAAAGGGAAGCGAAAAAGAAAGAAAAATTTGCAAAAGAAATGGCAAGATTAGCGAATTTAGCACAAAAAAATGTAGAAAAAACTTCGTCTAATCCGTCTACAGTTATTGATGCTGAGCGTTCATCCTCAGAAGATTTAAAATCTTAGTGAATTACTAAAACTACTGTAGTATAGAATAACATAGGAAATAAATACTTGTTATTTTAAATATTCATGAAGGCAGTTATGCGTCACGAGAAATCCAAATTTATTACTTGTGATATTTAATAATGACGATTTAGTCTGTTTAATTTGTTTTGCACTACTTACAGAAAGCCACGAAAGAACAGAAGTCACACTCTCTACTGAGAAGTTTTAGAAAGTTCTTTTAATATCTCAAAGGACATCTCATTTCTGTAAGTGAAATTTTTCTTCACACGATTTATTAACACGTTTTGCTTGTAATGAATATGTCTGATGAGGACTGGGTTATACTAGTCTTATCATTAAGTATCTGTCATCTTACATTGACTTGAAAACTGGAACAGTCTTTAGGATTTGAAGAAAGAAGGTCGGGTAAAAAGAGAATCCCTGCTTCGGGCAACAAAACTCTGTAATTACTTTTGGTGACTCATCTCGGCAATGTGGTCCTAATGTTGACAATGTAGCGACAGTTTTACTAAGGACCTAAATGTACAAATTGCCTATATATAGAAAGATACTTTGACCTCGCCCAGAATCTATTGTTAGCCCCACACAATTTTAGTCTATTTTTATAATTTACCGTTGCTAATAACCATCTCCCTCTCGTGTGTTTTGAAGTGCACACATTTAAATTTTGATATCTAATTTTTTTCCTCACTAATTTAGATGTATTTTCTCAGTATATTAATTTCTATCATAATTTCGTGTCTCAAATTTATTGTAGCCTTAGGATTGTTACAAGTGGTCTGTCATCATGATAAAATTGCTATACTATCTATCTGATGCATTGGACAACAAAAGCTTTCATTCAGTAGTCGCATTATCATTATTATACAATAGCTTTGAACGTGCCAGACACCTCGTTGTGTTTAATGCAGACCACTGACAGAGGTGGCCAGATCGGATCCTCATTGTATACAAGTGCACTGGGCCCAAACTCAGAACTGACACCGAGTTCGGTTCTATTTAACAAGCAATTTACTTCGTATTTGTTGTATGGTACTGTGATGCAATCACATCACTCAACATTTATTACAATAATTCCGTTTAACAGAGTTGGAAAATAATAATAATAAAGATAAAAATCTCATTCGGGCCAATCGACATTTTTGTACACACGGTATTTACATACGACCCATCGTTACGTCACGACGCGCGCGCTTTTACAGCGCTGATATTGGACCTATTTCAACCAAGCAAGACCCCACCTGACATTGAATGCGCATGCGCTACAGAGCTCCACCCATTGAGCGAACTGAGGAGGGGACTACGCGTTGGCTTCAGAAAAGGGGAGGGAAAAGGTCGATGGAGTTGAGGGCTGCTGTCGTTATGGAGAATGGTGTAAAACATTTGATTTTTGCGTCTATATTTTACATTAATTGTGATCGGATAGTTTACTAATTGAATAGAGGACGTCTTCTAATAACGAGGTAAGTCAACTTCCGTATTTTGCAATTCTTGAAGGTAATAAGATATGCGAGAGAAAAAAACTTGTGTCATGGGAGAGAAGGAAAAAAAAGAACATCAACGCAAAAGTTTCAAACTATGGAGGTGTGAAGAGAGGCCGGGAAGCGTTCTAAATAATCTATGCTTTTGAAAACCGTTGTTAACCGTCGTTTCATGGGTGATGTGGAGGCTCATTTTTGTTGTCTTTTGTTGTTGGCTGATTATTGTATTGTTTCTATATGTGTTATTTATTAGAAACCGGAATTTTTTTTATCTCAAAATTTTATTTCAGTTGATAGTTTTCTGGAATATCTGTACGACGATAGATAGATGCTTGTGTGGTGGTGGGGGCTATAGGGTTAATGTTGTTCGAAGTAAAAATGTCGCCGTTCGTATTAAAACTACACCAATTAGTTAAGATAAGATTAAGTATTGTGTGTGTAGCTGACGTTTAGCATGGTAATTGAAAGAGGAGAACGACACTGAAGTGGATTAGTGAGCACTTGAATAATCAAGAAAGTTGATGTACGTAGTTAAACTGTCGAAACTTATAAAAACCCATCCATTTGTTATATACAGTAGGGCACGCAAACTGGATAATTAACATGGCAAAATAACTTTCCAAATCCTTCCAATTGTAAGTATCCAAAGTTCGATTCCCATTCGTCTAATTCAATTGTTCTACTCTTAAAAAAATTTATTATAAAAACTTCATCGGTATAACCATCTAAATAGTTAACTGTGGATTTTTTTACACAAGACTCATTAAACAGATCTGTTCTGCCATGTTCAACAAAAGCTTGAATTTCTTCCGAGTTTGTTGTTGCATGAAAGGTCGCTACTTAAAAGTACTAATAGTCCAATCTGAAATTTGATCCTTAGCATACGGCGGAACTTCCACGTCTCTGACCTTCATGAGATAAGTATCGTAATATGCGTAAACATATGTGCTCGTCTCTTCATGGATGCATTTGTAAGTAGACCTAATTAAATACAGGACAGGTCTACCCAAGTTATGTATTACCCCCATGTTAGTTCGCTTCATATTGTAAAAGGTCGAAGGGAATTCATCGCACCTCTATAATAATAAAACATTTTATTGTAGTTAAAGTAAACAACAATCAGACAGTGCTATTGCAATTGTCTATCTTAAATAGTACGACTGGACAAAAGTAACCTCTGCGAATCATTATCACGGGTTTATAGAGGTACAACGTACTGCAGCAGTATTTGGACGTGAGAACAACAGTTTTTTTTTCGTCAGATATTTGGGAGAGTATTTCTAAGGAAATAAACTTAGCCTTTATCTACTGATAACATGTGGAGGAGAATCTAGCAGTACTCTCTCTCTCCTCACAAAATGGCCGAACTCCAAAATAAGGTGATATTGAAAAAGGTGAAACTTTGCCCTCATAATTCGGAACCACTTTTCCCTTTTCTCCCTTTACCAAGCTATTAATTTGAAGTATGCTTAACCCGTTAGGCCTGTGCATCTGTTCGAGCAAACGAGGTTAATGCCTTGGCATTAATAAAGCCGTCCCATCGGAGCCCGTTTTTACTTGTTGAAGAAAATTACCAAATAATGTGATGCCTGTGTCGTAGTTATATTACGAAAGCGGAACAACATGCTCAACCTCCAATTTTTAAGCATTATGTTTCTCGTTCGAATTTTCAATTGACCATTTATCTATTACCTTGTTTTTGGCCCACGACTATCGATTCTAATTGCATGACGAAATTGACGTTCAACGATAGTGAAAAGTGTGGTCTCAAGGCGTCAATGCACCTTAGTAGTCAACTTAAGGTTGACTCATCAAAAAAAACGTGCCCTTTGTTTGGTAATGTCTTTTTGCGACCTCCAAAGTGCCTTTATTCTTAACTGGGACCTTTTCTGAGGTCATGTTGAAAGGTCACTCGCTACTTTTTCCCCTTCCCCGAAAATGTGCAAATGTAAACCCTCTTGGTGACACAATGTTGCTGTTGTAAATAAAATCCGTTTCAAGATTGATCATTCATTAAAATGTTCAGAAAATGAGTCTAGGCGGACACTTCGTAGCCCGTGGGAAAAATTTATGACCAAATTGATAGGGAGACGCTTATAGCCAAATCTCCACTGATCCCTGAAGCAACGCAACCCCAGTTAGTACTGTTATGAGTGACTGCTTGTGAAAACTGGATAACGCTAATACCCAAAAATCGTCGCATTAGTGTAGTGTCTGTGCAGGCTCTGCATTAGAACTATGTAGTGAACGGGGCTCTAATGACGTTGTAGTTGAAGGGCTCTAAAACACCAACAAACCAAACCAATCAATTTGGACTTTACAGTGCATTTGTGACCATATTCACTAAACTGTTCTGTGATACAATAGTTAATTATGGTTGCTTGTGAGTGGCGAATTTCTGGTACATTTTATCTGGTACTGTATTTATTTTTAAGATACCGGTCATTCATTGTCAAAGCTAATGGGCCATGTTATAAAAAAAATGTTTATCGGCATCGATGTGGCATCCGTTTGTAAGCGTTGGACGTGTATTGTGAATGCAAGATAAGCCGGTCGCTTTTTAAATCACACTTAGAGCACCTTGATTGTTGCTAATCGGCGTTTCACACCTTTGAATTATCCTAAGCTTTCGTGTATTGGATTGAACAAACGATACATCAGTGAAATTATAGATCAACAGGTAAGCTGCACTTGGCTTACTAAACGCGAGTGCATATTGACTGAGGTTGCTTGTTTCTCAAAGACGTACCTGATGTTAAAAATCTAGGACATATCTGCATCCCATTGTACAGTGTAGATGAGGCACAGGTAGACAAAATGTTGTTTGCGCTGTTTTGGTTCGCCTTCCTAGCACTGTATTTCCTGGATTATGATTTTAAGTTCTATGCCTCATTGTCTGTTAGCCTGTGGGCGCATAATCGGCCAATACAACTTTCTTGTAGGCATTCCGTTGTCTAATGATGCTTAACGTGTGTGCAACATATTTCATAACTTTGGTCGTGGTGAATTTGTGTAACTTATGTGGAGGAATTATCGCTGAAAGGTGTTAAAGCGGATTTGTGACAACGCCTGACGCAGTGTGTCTGCAGGAGATCATTATACGCAAATTTACCCCTGAGGACGTTGATTAACACAGCAGCAGCATAGCGGACGTGCCTTTCTTAATTTAGTAAGGAGGTTACCAAACACATAAAAGGCATTCAACTCGTCCTATTGGATGCTGAAATGTAGGCTAAGGCTGTGCCGAGGTTTGATAGCTCTCTGCCAAGAAGAGGGACTAAGGAAGGTGGTTTCGGGATGGCAATGCACTTGAAAGTCAGTTGTGGTCGACAGCTCTCGTTTCGTTCGTACTTGACGACGCTAGGCGAAAGTCTTGCGTGCACTTAGCCACAAACAAAAAGCATTTGTCGTGTCCCTAGTGAACAGCAGTTGACTAACAATTTTTGTGGCTTTCTCGCTATCGTGGCAGTGTCACGACAACAGTGAACCACACCCAGATCACTCCCTCCTGCCTCTCCTTTCGAAAAGCTAGCCAGCCACTAGCGTGTTTTTCCACGTGGTCATTGTGACCTTCTTCCCAAAATATCCTCAAAGTACTAGTCTCTAAGCTAGCCACCAATAATGACTACGATGCAGTGCTACTTTTGTCATATAGAATGACAGGGAAATTTGAAGGTGTTATGGGACGTTCTGTAAACTCCTTCCTCGTAACATTTGCATTGGCTGATTATGCCAGTCACCCCAATCGTTCCTGGGATATGGAACATTCTTAGTAAAAGACAGCTTCGTATTATAATCTTCTTTTGACTTCTTTATTGACAATAAAAGGTTTGGTATAGTTCTGAAGTGTGCCAAATTATCGGAGCGGAATACCAATACTGTACCAAGTTAGTCAGGGTCACGGTTGCATCTGGAGTACTTATGTATGTCATTATCTAAAATAGCCTGCGAGGCGTCAAATGATTGAAGAAATATTACCTTTCTGATTGTCAACTTGTTCACTGACACGGTTTTAAAAACAGGCTTATTTCTTGTACCGAAAAAAAAAATCGTGGCTAAATTGACGTAATTTTTAATACGTTGTGTGTCGTTTAAACTTGATAACTTTATTGTCATTGTGAGACTAGATGATGTGTTGCAGTGGAGAAGACTAATTTTAACGTTCATGATGTTTTTAATTAAAGCAATTATGTCGGAAAAAGTCAATGTCACTTGCGACACTTTCTTCTCTTAACCGCACACTTTATTTTGTAGACAGCCACCCATTGATTAAGAGTAGTGTTACTGCCTACTGAGTCGGTGTTGTAAATCTGTTTTAGGACATAGAAGTCAGTAAATTCTTCCTTAGAGGGACATCAAAGGAGGGGGGTCTTGCAGAAGGCGCTCTACATCAAAAATTTTTACAAGAATGTGAGCATAGTAATTTGTACCAAAGTATCATGGATTGTGCACCTTGATGTACGACTGAAGAGGTGTCAAACTGGCGGCCTGCACCGATTGTTGAAAGATTTACTTTGTACGTGCTTGGAAAGCTAAAGAATCATGTGAGGTTAAGTGGAAGTGAAAGATTGCGAGTAAAGATAGTAAGAAATTGATTCTCTGTCATGTATCAATAATATCAATACATACATTATACGTATGTTCATTATTGCTTCTGTTTAATTTATTTTGATTATTCGTTACTAGTTTTTGATATTGAAACAAAATAAACTGATTTTGTTTAGTTTATTATTAATTTGATATTTCTTTAATAAATATTCAGCGAAGTTGAAATTTTAAAAAGTAGATCGGGCGGCCCGCGTAAACGTATTGGAAAAATGGCCCACCATTGAAATGAGTTTGACGCCCCTGCTCTGAAATACCCATTGTGGACCGGAGTTTCTGAGTAACCGACAGTATTGCACCTAATTTGACAAGAATAGTTAATTCAAGAATTTAACATATGTTGTTTTCACTGACGAGTCTGTCGTCATATTTATGAATTAAAAAAATAGGCCATGGTCTAGAGGAGGTTGAGAAGTGTACTAATCTAATAGTCGATTCACCTGTGGACTAGTTCGGATAAGTTACATGCTCTGCTGTTCACACGGATTCGCGTCTAGTGGATAACCAGTCTCTGTTGTTGCGAAGAATTTTGTTTGCTCTGAGGATGGCCGGGAACTGCACAAATGTTGAGAAACTCAATCTTGAAAATCATTACAGAAGTTAAAGGTAACCGCGATTCCAGTCTGTCATGATCAGTTTTTAACGGTTATCTCTGTGTATTACAAGAGGTATGTTTGACGGAGGCTACTTTTGGCCGTTGTCAATTTTTTAATGGTTGTTGTGGCCCGTCGATGGTTGTTGTGCTTTCGGTTGTTGTTACACATACATATGCTGCTAGCGGGTGTCAGAGGTTCAAGTCGGTGTAATTTACATACGAGGGCATTATTACTGTGACCATTATTATCGATGCACCAAAAGTGGTCAGAAATAAGGGGGCATTTTGGAAATTCTCGTGAGTTGAGTTTTCCACCAATTCCCCTCCCTCCCATGGTGTTTAGACCTCACACGAGTGCGACACTTTCGTTATCTGTGACACAAAGAAGGAGGTAATGGTTGGATGTCTGGATGAACTATTCTAAGCGATGCCCAATTCCCTGGTGCACTTCAGAGTGTGACAGCCCCCTTCAATTAGTAATACATTCTGACAAGAGGAGACCTCACGTTGACCCTCTCCCCGTCCTTTGGACGTCATTTTAAAAGCCTTGAGAACTGAAAGACAAACAATAGGGAGATTGAGCGAATCGTCCTGAGAGGACGAAACGATAAGGAAGAGACGATTTCGCATGGGATGGTCGTCATCAAAAAATCAGTTTGAGCAGATGGTTTATGGTATTCAGCTAGCGCCATTCAGTGGCCAACTAAGGAAATTATAATTCTAATTCTCCTAGAGCCTAGACAATACACCCGATAGCAGACGACAAACCTAAGTACGCATGCTCACCAAATATCGCGGGTATACTAACCAGGACGATAAATGGCCAATTTATGGTACCCAACTATAGCTACCAAACGAAACGATATTTGGTGAGCATGCGCCTTAGGTTTTTCGTTTGCTATCGGGTGCATCGTCTATTATTATTATTATTATTATTTATTAAACATACATTACATGTACAAATATTGATAGAGAAACCAATATAGACAATGGCCAACCAAAACCAGTACCCCTTAGGGAACAGACTCATGCCAAGGACGATTCGCTCAATCTCCCTATTAATGCAACATTAGAGAGTCGACGAAGACGATACAGAGGCAGCAATACGATACGAGGCAAAATGAGGCAACTGCGCATACTCACTTGCTTGTGCTTTTCGTGAGCATGCGCAGTTGCCTCACTTTGCCTTGTATCGTATTGCTGCCTCTGTATCGTCTTCGTCGACGTTCACCACTAACTCTATTAACACAGCAAGTGAGAACGCACAGACGCTGATGATAATACCATTGAGCTATCGTAACCGGCCTACCTTGTGTTGTATTAAAATTGTCGCATATATGCTATTTGGGATCGAACCAGCAGTGCATGGCGTATACTGTATGTAATAGTCACTGAGCTAATCCAGTGACTGAAATGAGAATGCGTGGGGCAGTAGTGATTTCGTTGGAGCACTGTAGAAGCCCTTATCAACCTACTTACTGATATGTATGTTTGTTGATGGTGCATTTGATAGCATTACTTAAAAATATTTGTGTTTTGAATGGATGGTTAACAGTGTGAAGAACAGGTGTTGATGAAGTTGCGTGTTTAACAGGGAGAGGGAGTTAAGGGCGTTCACAGAAAAATGCAACTGTTAGCATTGTGAAAAAATGCTCACTCTTGTAGATTTAAGTGCACACATGTGTACTTTGACATTTTTGAAAATGTTAAGAATTATTGCTAATTCGTGTTGTTTCGACTACTACCAACTCGTCGTCTTTTTTTTTTTTTAAATTTTTTAAAATAGAAAAAGAATCTGAAAATTTAAATGAAGTTTTGCGCTTACAGGGTTCAGTCGGTAAACTTAACGAGTTGTGTTGTTGTGGTGGTGGTGTTCTTTTAAAACTTCATTAGTGCATTGTCCCAAAGCAAATTTTTCGTACGAGTTCACTGACCTGACTTTGTAGTCATTTTTTTAGGAGAGAGAGAGGGAGTCCCACTTTGTAATTCGTTGCTTCATTTGACAGTCCTCAGCCATATTGCGGATATTATGTGCGTTTTCGAGTAGTTTCGAATTTTTTTTCCGTCGGCAAATATCAAAAAGACGATGTTGATATAAAATACGGATGGAGTGAGTGTCAGGATCTGTTATGGTGGAGGTTTTGCTTCCCGTCGTTGCTGGCGTCTTGACCAGCCCTACCCTAAAGATAGGGTTATATAATATTCAACAGCAGTCAGACTCCCTTTAACTACGTGTTGTTAGACCACTTGTAGTATTACTCTGTGGGAAACGGCAAATAGGAAATGCTAAGGAGCACTAGTGGTTCTGGTTGCCTACTATTTTCTAATTACATTACTGTGCATAGTTTTCTTAAAGAGTGATGGAATTTGACCCCCTTAACTGGCTCATGATTACCCTCTCCTCCTGTTAATTAACATAGCGAGACGCCTGTTATATCAGTGTTTCTCGAAGCGCAGTTTGCGGTCCACTGGTGGACCGTAAGTATTTCTTGCTGGGTCGCAAGTTTTAAAAGATCTGATGCTGGTCTCTTCGTGCTACCCGCTGGGTCAAATGGGCCGCAGTCAGAAAAGTTTGAGAAACACGGGAGGGTCTGCTTCCGGTTGTCAGCCGATTGCAAGGGTGTGTATCGCTGCTAACAGTCTGCAGTGCCATTTCTCCCCTGTCGATATAGGGTAAACTGCAGGTCACCGAAAATAGTAACATTGACTGGGAAAGTCAGTACAGTAGTTACTCTGTGGAAGGAGAGGATGTAAGGTTAGGAAGTCATGTTCAGGGATTTAAAGGCGACCAACTGTTAAAACTGATAGTGGCAATTAAGGTCGAGGGTGACGAAGACCTATGGGGATGTTTTTAGGACCGACCGCCGTCGGTACTCCGGTTCTCACATTAGAGGATAAAGAGAATGACTCCAAGTGATGCAGTCTTGGACTACTGCAAGGAGTCGAAACGCTTGTAGGGTTTGGAGGTCCGGTAGCCTGGATCTGAACTGCTCCATGTTTTAGAATTAGTATGGGTTCTGGAGAACTTCAGTACCATTGAATGATCATAAAAATCTGGCATTTTCCAGTTTTTCGTCTATTTTCTCGCGCATTCCTCGATGGACCACAAAACGTCAGTCATTACCTGATTGCTGGCGAGCGTTGTTTTTCTTGCCGAAAGTAGTACTTTTGACTTGGTGAACAGGAAGTATTTCTGCCAATGGAGTGGAATGAAAAAAGACTTGTGTAGGTAGACTAAAAAAGCTGTCGGTCAAGTACTTGCCGAATGATCTGCAATGTCAACCCGGTGACCTGTCCAGCTAGGTCAAAACTCTCTAATTCACTAACGGCCTTTAAATGTAATCGTTTCGTATATCGGCAGTTGTCGGAAAGACAGCACAAGGCAGCAAATCATTTATGTAAATCCTAAATACCGGTTTTAATTTACATTTAAATTATGTCTAATTACTACTGTAATCAAGGATATATTTTAATTTTTTCCCTGTTTGAATTCCTTTTATTGGCCACCCACTGCTAAAGGTCACTTCAGGGATGGAGTCATGAATATATTGTGAATGGAATTGCCATAAGGCCAGTTGCGTGAGCCACCCATCCCGTTGTTATTGACTATCACTCGTTATCCTGGTTGGTGTTCCTTCTGCCCAATATGTCTGTGCTGTCCAACAAGTCTTGTCCATAAGTGCCATTTATTCGTTGATTGTTGTCAGTCATGATTGACTTAAACCAGACGCGGTCTATCCAGACTGTCCCATGAAGTGCAGATGGAGTGTGTGCGTCTGCCTGTCTGCCGCTTCCCACCAAGAGTGCTCGGTTTTTTTTTGGCAAAGTCGACTGAAAGTGAACTACAGTGAGGGGTGGGTGTGTTTCGAGGGAGTGGTTGAGCTAATACTTGCCTTGTGAAGTAGCCTTTCAGCGCCCTTGGTTTTTGACACGTGGGTGAGTTTCAATCGTTGTCTATTTTTAGTTAAGTTTTTTTCGACCAAGGGAGGATTGAAGGAGCTTATACAAAAATAGCCTATAGAGAAAAGGGAAACGGGTGTCTGGTGGAAGCTCTTAAATTGGGAATAAGTCTTAATGACCAGAAAGTACTAATTTAGGTCTCTGGTTCTTCCGTTGCATTCAACAATTCAGCCGATTTACCCCAGCTGGAAGCACTCATGAAAATGATAAATGGAAACTGCGTTTTTTTTTAGGTGAAGAGGGTCTTAGTTTTACCCTATTTCTTGTCGTGCCACGCACACACACAGAAAACGCTAAAATTCTTTTGCTTTACTTCCACAAACTCATAGGGACAAACGCATAGGGTAGCACGCTCGGTAACTGCGTTAGTATTTCTAGGTTCTATATTGGACCGAGATGGCGAGATATATAATCCCCGAGTGCCCCTTCCTTCCGATGAGAAGTAAAACCGAGGTCCCGTTTGGTGTACGATGGCATTTACACGTAAAAGAACTACTATGCAACGGGTATAGTGGAGGCAAAAATTTACAGGTGGAGGAGCTCGCCCCTGGCGTCGGTGGAATCCCCCATCTAGCAGAAGACCGACGAAAAGTTTCCCTAGTCACCTGATTCCTAGGGTACGCCACACTTCAGTAGGAACTCTGTCTGGGCCTTCATATTTTCGACCTTCCATCATCTTCAAAGTCCTAACTATTGCCTCCTCCGTTACACTGTCCATCACCGCAGAAGTTGGATGGGCCTCTTCCCATCTCTACTTTAGCAGGGAGAAACAGGACCCTACCTTCACTGTTATGGCCCAAGGTATATCTTTAGATTCCGTATCTCTAGCCTTGATCACTTTAAAAACCTCTCTCCCCTTCCCTTGTCGCTAACTGATCATAGAGGACCTCATACTTCTGGTGTTTGGCCATGACAATGGTCCTCGTCGCTGTGGTCTTGGCCTGCCTATAGTATATTTTAGACTCCTGGTCTCCTATCTCAATCACCCTGTGGAATGCAGCCTTCTTTTATTTGATGGCTGCCTCAACTTTGTCATTCCACCACCATGTCTGCCAGCCCTGGAATGACCTGGATTGCCCAGCCTGGTTTAAAGCAGCGTTCCCGCATTTTCTAGTTTTTCTGGCGACCCTGTCCCACATGGCATCAGCTGTCCCTTCCCTACCTTCTACCTGCCGGTGTACTTCCTGTGGAAATTCCTTTGTTTTGGTGGGCAATTTCCACCACCTAATAACCTGCTCGCCTTTCCATGAATGTGCCTTGCCTGCCGCTTTCACTAGGATTTCCGACACATTCTTTTTGAAAATTTTCACTGGGGGGTACCCAGCAATTATAAACCTATGCCCTGTGCAGCCCTCTGACCTTTGTCCCTTGTCCACCAACTTCAATATTTACAAAAATCTCGTATAAAATATTGATCCTCCCAACAGTAATTATTTAGAGGAAACTTGCAACTCATTTGTTTGGTCTTGTGTTTCTCTTTTGGTCAACCCAATTTGACCGGATTGGCAAATAGAACATTTCCCTCTCTTTAAGTAGGTGACCACTGTTCAAGACTATTTTACATGCCACCATCCACTGTTTCATAGTGCACCTACTTACCATTCGCTGAATGGCGCTCACTTGCGAGGGGTCCCTCTCTCATGAGAATCCACCTTGAGGTGACTGGGAATCAAACTTCAGCCTCTCGCACACCCTGTAAATATAATCTTGTCGTCTGTCCCACTGCGGTTCACTTGACAATGAAGTTAACTAAAGTAGTACTGTATTTTAATTTGGTTTTGAGTGAGAAGAGTAGTTTGACCCGCCTCGGTTGCGCAATAGGTAGCGTGCTTGATTTATTGTGTCAGTGGTTCTAGGTTCGATACTGCATCGAGGTGGGTTGACTTCTTTCGGGCTAGAGAGAAACTCCGAGTGCGCCGTGGTCCTGTGTGGTGTACGATGGCATTTGCACGTAAAGAACCCCCTCTACTATGTAACTAGAAGATGAGGCAAAATTCCCAGGTGTAGGAGCTCGGCTGCTGGCATCGGTAGTGTCGCAACGAATACTAGGCCGACGATAAATAAGTATAGGGGTTGTAGCTTTCTTAGGCAACCGGCTGCGGATAAACACCCTTTGTGACCATTCAGAGGGACAAGATGAGTACCCGACCCTGCCATAGGCGGGGGAAAAAGGTTAGCAGTTGCTTTTTGAGTGGTGTCCATCTTTTTTTTTTCTAATATGTGCGTTTAGCAACAGTTTTTTCTGACTTGAATTACAAAAACTTATCCGTGATTTTGCCGTACATTTTTTCCATACCATTATCATTTACGACGCAAATTGTTGCCTTCATCGCTTGCCCTTGGGAAAACAGACTTTGTCCTGTTATCCTGATTTGACATCTATGAGCAACAGTTGATATCAAATGGGGTATCTTTGTTGAACATTGTTCCCTACCATTTGACAATAATATTGACTGTCGAGAGTTTGTCCTTGTATATTATGCATGAAATAGCACCTGATCGAGGCAACGGACTGTGGTGCCTTCCACTGCGTGTGGGTGAATGATTTAATTGGACATTAATTATAACAAATATTTAACACGTGAGATTGTGGGATTGATAGCACACGTACGTTAAAGACAGCGGCATAGTTGGTGTTTTTAACCTTCTATTGACACGTCGGATTTTTTATTGTTGTTCATGTAATCGTATATAACATTCCTTGATCATTGTCACCGAGTTTAAATACCCATAATTGGTATCATTATTTATCGCCATCGGAGAATAAGATCGGGAATCAAAACGAATCTGACTTGAGTGGACAAGCTGCAGTTCACCCTGCCTCTTGTTGTTAGTAGATAACGGTTAGATCTTGTCCTTCAGGTCATAATCCACGATGTGACTGTAACTCGCCTCGTGACTCTAGGTGACAGTTCTTTCGGATGAAGAAGGAAAACTTCATTTGCATGCAGAGGAACCCTTGCTGTACGAAAGAGATATAGGTATAAAACTGGCTCTTTGGCGTCGGCAATGGTCTTTAGAGCGCATTTAACGCTCCTCGTCTATTGGTAGAAGTGGTGAGTCCACGCATAAATGCACACAAAAACCACGATGACATATGGCAGACGAAAGGGCAGATGCAGATGAAAGGTATAGAAGGGCAACAACGCACAACAACGGGCGAGCGGCCATCAATTGATATACATTAGAAATAAATGAAAGATAACGCACTGCCTGCCACATCACTGCACTGGTGCGCGGCCGCCGCAATTTGCCACGGTGAACTCGATGGCGACGCACGAAACCCCATTCTCACGAAGTTTTCATCCTGAAAAAGATACTTTCGGCAACCCTTGTAAGAACCGCATGGCTACAGCATCTTCGGCTGACACCTTCATTTTAAGGCTATCATAGTCTACAAAGAACAAGATCCCAAGAACCGTGCGACCGCGGTGGCTTTCGGCGGGCCCGCACGTTGTTGCCCTAAGTTCTTCTGGGGAATGAATCCATAGTCTTCAGGTATAAAAGCTCGAGGTGCAATCAACTTGTCTTGGTCTTTCTCCGACGCGTGTTTTTTTAACTTTAAATCGAAGGTTCTCAGTTTTTTCATTCCCTCAGTTTTTGCACCCCTTTACAAATCATCATCATCATACCCTTAAGGCCGCTTCACAATAGCAACGGGAACGCAAACGGCAACGGACGGGAAAGTTGACCAAATTTCAACTTTCCCGTTAAACGTAAGCCGTTTGACCAATGGGAGCACACCTCCACCGCATGACGTACCCGTCGCCCCTCCCCTCTGCACAAAATACGTTTTCCGTTGCCGTTGCCGTTTCTATTGTGAAGCGGCCTTTATCCCGCCTGTGGCAGGATCGGCTCTGCGGGTTCTAGCCCTCCACTTCCACCTATCTCCCACTACCTGAGCCCCACACCCTGAGCCTTTGTGGATCTTTCGTATTCTGAAACGAACAGGAGAGGCAAGTCTGTAACTGCAGGAGTGCCACAACTGGCTTCACGTCGGTACAGCGTGCCCCTCCTAGTGTCAATAAATAACCACCACCCAGTAACTGTTGTCCTAGCAGTGTTTGTAAACTGATAGTTCTTGGAACTGCTACTGCGCTGATTGCTATGTGTATACTTAACATACACAGCACATCATTGTAATCTGAATATTGGATGGGAAGGGAAGTAAAGTTGGTATCCTATTTGGGATGCGTACGATGTCACCACATTTATAGGTTAATGCTTTGATAAAATATGCAGGTGCTATAAATCGGTAATATTCCCAGACATCTCCCTTCTCAGGTGCCTGTAAAAGATCTCATAGGTAGACAGACTGATGTCACATAATCAAATAAAAAAAAAAAAAAATAGATCTAAAGCTCTCCTCTCTTCGCCGGCGTCGGTATATGGCCTTCAGGGCCAAAAGGCCGGCGTTAGATAACGCAATAAATAAACAGTTGTTTGACTTCATCGATGAATAATTTAGTGATTGTTACTGGTTATTCCAATCTGTTTGTTAACCTGGGTGAGGTGAGGGAAAAGAAACCGGCTTCAAGATGACCTACATCACATTGCCCATTATTGGTATGAGCGAGAAGGCAATCAATGAGTTAAAAGGAAAATCGTGATCACATTCCTAACATGCCGTGCATAATTTCCACATACTGTAGTTGCTAACTTGTTGGCGGCAGCTACCTGGAAATGCATTCATTTATGATGATGTTTTTTACAATGTTGATTTTTGATGTTTTTTACCCTGCTAGAAGGGGGAATACAGATAAATGCCAAAAGTTTGTGTTTTTTTTAGCTGTTTCTATACTGCTGTCTAAAAGTGTATGTATACATGCGTTGGATAGAACTTGTTGGTAGCCACCTTCGTATTCATTCAAACGGGGTCATTTAAAGGTGGGACGATGAAGGAGAAGGGGACTGGCCGGAACAGAAAAAACTTGATTCAAATTCGTTTGTTTTTTTTTTAAATCTGTGATGTTTTCTTTTTTTTTTTTTTTTTTTGCATATGCCCTCAATGTGGAACTCAAACAATGGGCACGATCAGAGCAAAGTGAACAAGCAGGTTGTTTCGTATAAAAACACTGGCGAAATGGAGGCGGAGAAAGGGTTGGGAAAAGGGATTCTCGACTTTAAATGCAAATATTGTTTATATTACTGTATTTGACCTATAATTTATAAGGGAAACTAATTTATCAAATAGTTTGTTACTAAAAGAAGAGTAGTAACGCCTCCTCCCTCAATTTATTTTTTATTGTCAACTCAGATGCGGACATTTAAGTTTTGTTTAATATAAGTTACGTTGTTTTCTGATTATTCAGATGCAGTTAACATCAGTTAGAATATACCCGCATTTAGGTTGAACGCCAATATTTTGGCACCCTGATTTGGTAAATCTCGCCAGATTGGGAGATAGGTCACACAATAGTACCTTTATACAGTTAAAATTTAAATGTAAAATGGTAATTGTTTGAATACCGTATCTTTTTGTTCCTTCCAGATGAGGTCGCCTCTCCGTGTGGTCTCCAGGATAGTGAATAGAATGTAAGAGGGCTTCCAAGTTATGAATTTTGACGAGGGTCAATTCAGGCTAGGATCACCTTGTGGATGATAACACATAGTTGTGTCTGCCATAGGTGGGACAAGGTCATAATGATGTTGAGGGGATGGATAGTTGTTTCTAAATGTGGGCGGAGTTTGCCCTAACACCCTGTTGCTAAATATTCTTAATAAGGCAAAATGAGGTTTACTGCCATGATTATCCCAAATTGCATCTCGAAAATTTCATAATGATAAACAGCCTTCAAGCGAACGAGTGGTTGCTATTGGGGAACAATAATTACGGCTTGCAACATTTCAACTTTTTGATGTCGTTGGAGGTTTAATTTGGCACTTGATTTGTAGACCGTAGTTCTCAAAATATGACAAGTACAGAGTCTATCATCTAGAAATGAATCTTAAGAGTCCCATGTTAATCCCTCCACTCCGGAGTGAGTTAGCATCGTGTTCTTAGGTGATGCGTAGGACTTACTGTTTGACACAGCTTTGGTCCTGGATCTCTAGGACGAGTGTTGGCCTTCTTAAATTTCCTTTTACTCAGATTGCAGTGTGCTTTTGTACGTATATAATACGGACATTAATTTATCTGTAATATACAAACATCTAGAGCTCTCTGAACTTCTAGAACTGGATGCACCACTCCGGATTTATTTTTTCAAATAATGTGCATAAAGGTCATGAAGTAAAGCAAATATGTAAATCATTAAATTGTATCTTTTTTTTTAGAGATTCCTTAAGTCCGCTTCGTGTATGTTATGTTTTTTTGAGTGTATTTTTGTTGTTAATATTCTGAGTTATCAACTAAGGTTAAAAAATTTTTTTGACTAGTTTTATTACTTTTTTTAAAACCCAGTTGCCTTGTTTTTTAATTTTTAAGGCCCCACATTGAATCTTACTCTGAAACTGCGTTATAACTTTGTTTACTTTAAGAAAATTCTTCTCTAAACTGAATTTGGAAAGTTCTCCCAGTTTGGGGAAAAGGCCGCCAACTGTGCTTTTTCTTTCTTATTAAAAAAATCAACTAGGGAGGAAATGTTTTTTTTTTTCTACTTAGGAGGGTTATAAAAGATAAATAGATGTTGTTGAGTACTTTTTATCTACATTAATAAAAACTTCATTTTCTTTCCATTTTTTGTTCATGAATGGTTTAGACAAAATGACTGGGATTTTTTTTTGTTATATTATCCGACTTAAGTTTCTTAAAAGATGTTGGTACTGTTTGAAGGGATATGTGTGACAGGAAAAATAAAAGAAAGATGCAAGTTTTTTGAACTTCCACCCTTCCAGCAACTTAATATTAATAACTGAAGCGGGTTAGTTGATATGAAATCGACGAAAATAAGTGCACTTCTTTAGCATAACTTCGGTGGTAAATTCACTTATTCTTTTTTTTACGCCTGATTGCGTAGATGATTTAAGATATGTAATTTTAACACATATTGACCTTAAGTATTGTTCGTTGATGTTTTTTTTGTTTAGCTAAAAATTGCTCACCCCATATATTTTGGATGACTTCGTTAGGGAAATTCAACTACAGTATTCTTGTAATTTAAGTTTAAAGTAAATTCTTAACTTAAAACGAAATGCTTTTTATCGTCCAATGTTTTCGAAATTGCTCCTTTACTACGATTAAACGAACAACACAGTAAAGAAATGTATGAGCTTTTAAGCTGTTGAATAGAAACATGTGATAAAATCAGTATGTATAGTGGATATTTTGAAATAAACTATTATTTACTTGGTTTTTCAGACGACCCCTTTCAAATTCGTTTGAAAGATGGGGATCGAAGAAATCGTAAACAGTTTTTCCCCGGAGTCGTCGTTATCTCCCGGAAATAGTAGTGATGGAACACTACCCGATGACAATCCGGCGTTTACTATGTTGAAATTCTTGGATTCCATCCCGCACACGAGAAGAATAAGACAAAAATTGAAAACATCTATGACGAAAAAAACAGAGGAAGATGGAAGAAGTAGACCTATGGTAAATAAGATGATAAGCAAAATTTTATGTGATTCTGTATTTGATGCATTTTGGGTCCCCAGTGCATGGTATATGATGACGATATTGGAAAACTTAGTGACTCCAGAGCACAAGTAGAGAAGGGCCTAAACGCTATTAGCGCAGCAATAGAAAAGGGATGGCTAAAGATGAACATGAAGAAGACAAGGGTATTTAGCTTTCAATTGGGAAGGACAGGAAAATAATGGTGACGTACTCTTTGGGGCGAGCTGGTGACAAAGGAGCAAGAGGTAAAGTACTTAGGATCAGTGTTCCAAAGCAACGGGCAGATACATTCGGATGTGGCCCACAGAATCAATGGCGGATGGTTTGAAGTGGAGACAGGCAATTGGAGTGTGTGATAGGAGGGCATCAATCAAGTTGAAAGGGAAGTTTTACAGGGCAGCAGTTAGGCCAGCTATGTTATATGGATCAGTGTTGGGCAGTGAGGAAGAGCCATGTAAATAGAATGCAAGTAGTCGAGATGCGAATGCTGCCGTATATGAATGGGGTGTCGGAGAATGAGTTTATTAGAGGCAGCCTGGGGATGGTGGACACCGCGGAAAAAATGAGAAGAGCAGAGCGGGAAAAATGAGAAGAGCGCCCTAGGCCAGGGGCGACTGAAGCAGACGTGGGAGCAAGTTGTCCATAAGGATATGGTAGTGTGTGGGGTGGACGGGGACCTCATTGGAGATAGGCAGGAGGGAAGACTAGAGCCCGCAGACCCGGCCCTGATATAGGCGGAATAAGGGTATGATGAAGATGATCATGAGTGTATTTGATATACTGTATTTTGGAGCAAACATGACATAAAAAGAAAGGTGGTAATGTTTTTTTATGCTTATATTCTCTCTACCAGATCGTGAGGCATCCATCTAATAAACAATTTACAAGTGAAACTTTAGAGCACCATTCAAATGATGAAGCACTTGGCTGGTGTGCAACTGAGGTAACTAGGAAGTTGTTTATTTTACCTGTAAATAATTTAGACCACGAATTTTCTTGATCCTTATGTTAAAGAAACGTTGTTCTAGAACCAGAAAACTTGCAAGGCTAATTCACCTAAGCGTCATCACTGCCGCACACCACCTCCTCTGGTTCATAAGAATGATCCGTTATTTACTGATTGCAAAGCTTCTCTACGCCGATCACATTCCATAGTCGGCCCTCGACGCAGGTCTCCTAGTACCCCTCGATCGGTGAGTTTACGTTTTTGTTGCAGTTTTGAGGTTTTTGGTGGAACGTGTTCAAAAACTTATCTGTTTCACTGGCTTTTTCAGCGCCCCAGTAGTCCCTGCTCCTCTACGGGTAGTTTTAAAGGCCCATCACCAGCTGGAAGTCTAGATAACCTTTATGTGGAGACTGTTTATAAACGGGTTCAGAAGGCATATAAAGCTCGACTTTACCTTCTATGGCAACCTGGCCCACATTCTTTTTTTGTTGGCGGCGACTCTCCCGAACATAAATTTAAGACTATAATCGGGCCCCAGGTTTGTAAACGTCTGGCATTATACGGGTTAGTTTTATATACCATGACTGACATTTTTATATGTACTAGACATGCACCTGTGGACGTGGACCCCACTGTATTCATCTTCTCTTTGTAATGCTACGGGTATTTAAAATTTCCGAGAGTGATCCCCGCCTTTGGAGCAAGCAGTTAAAGAACTTCGAGGTATGGTAATGATAGTATGTAGTGTGCTGAAGCTGGCTTGAGAATATTCATCAGTTGAAGACGTTTGTCAGTTTGCCAACCTTTTGTTAATAAAAAAGATCAGGTTGAGCTTTTATCAGCACGCCGTTGTGATGAACATTTGAAATGCTTATTAATATGATACATTCTCTGTTTGTTGTTGTTGTTTGTTTGTTTTTTTTTTTTTAAATCATGGTTGCAACTTGTAGGTAGATTCACTATTTGCCCAATATGAAAAGGAACGACAATCTCGTATTAAAAAAGTGAGCAAACCAAACAAAGGAATTACTACGCCTGACAGATCTGATGCATCTGTTTCCTCATCTTGGCAAAACATGGCAACCTGTAATGTGAATGTGCCTGAAAACTCGAAATCTGATTCTATGTAGGGATTATTTCAATTATTGAAGGCTTTAAAGTTAATAATTGTTTTCCTTGACTAAATCAAATTTATTACAGTGTGGATGAAGGCGAGATGTGTCCAATATGCCTCCTAGACATGGTAGATGGCGAAAGTCTTGTATCTTGTGTTACTGGGTGTAAAAATAAGCTTCATCACCATTGTATCTCCATTTGTAAGTTTTAACTTAAGTTTTGTGGTCTATCTATGTTATCGACCACTTTAATTTATAACACTTGTATATTTTAGGGGCTGAAGAGTGTCGCCGTCAGAAAGAACCCATTCTTTGTCCATTGTGTCGTGCACCCTGGTTGACGACGACCAACTCGGATTCAAGTTCTGCCAAAATCAGAAACGACGATAGTCACGATCGTTTAGATATGCCCGCTTCATCATCTCAAGTTATATCTTTTGCCTCAGCTGCACCCTCTCATTCCCGATCCACAGCATCCAGTCATCAACAAAATTCTGCTACAAAACCGCTTCTATCTCCATCAACGGAATCGTCAACCAACCTCAATTTTGTTCTGACATCTGCAGTAGAGCAACAAGCTTTTCACAGTCATACGTTTGTTAGGTCTTCCAGTTCTCAACGGTCACCATCTCATGTACGTTTGCCCCGTTGTCACTCAGTTATTGGAAAGGAACATAGTAAAATGGCTACTCACTGGCAGGAGGTAGGTTATGAAGAGATTGCCTTGATTAATGACTACATAATGCCGTCGTCAACTGTTTTAAACTCCAACAAACAACAAGTCGTCAACTGTTGATGTTGAATGCTTTAATATTTCATTCTGTTTAGGTGTTTGGTGCTGAATTTGTAAACTGCCTGTATTCACGAGACTGGAAGATGCGAGAAACAGCATTGCGATGGCTTCATCGAGAAGTTCTTCAGGAGATGATGTTTCCACCAAACGTTCGCAATGGAAAAGTATATGGAGATGGTGTTGATCAGCATTCTGGGCGTCAAGACAGAATCCAGTGTTTGTGTCAAATCCTGGCTTTGGTGGCAGCTGATCCTGTTTATAGGGTCTATTTGGCATGCCTGGTAATTATAATGATCACAAAACGCAGTGAGACGAAGCGCTATCGAAGCAAATATTAAGTTTTGTTATTATTTAGCAATGTCTGCGAATGATGCTTGCTTATGTGCCAATTAAAATGGAGACAGATCTTAAGGACTTGCAGGACCTTGTACAGCCAGTCGTTAACACAGTTCTCCTCCGTTGTTCTGATAAAACAAAGTGAGTTAAGCTCTAGTGTGCTCGCGGACTGTCTATTGTATTAATGGAGGTGAACCAGCAAGGTGATTTTTTTTTTTTCAGAGCAAGTCAGTTAAGTATTGCTACTCTATTAGAAATGTGCAAAGGTCAAAGTGGAGAGCTTGCTGTTGGTCGTCATACGCCATATCCTGGTAATAATATTATACTCATGTGACTAATTTTTTAACCAAAACTTCTCTTACAGTTTAATAACGGTCTCACACTGTTCTTTTCAGCCGACGTTGAAGGCATTGGAGGAGTCACCTTTGTCCTTAAATGTATTTTTGATCGGATAAGCGTAAAAGGAGGCCATTCTTGGCAGTGGATCCTTGGAAGACTTAATGTTCTTGAGAAACTCCTAGAAGAGTACCCGCAAGAATTTTATCTAGTACTTGTGCCTCCACATCAGAAACGTTCTGGTTCTGTTGATTTCTCTGGCTCTCCAATAGCATCTAGACAAGAGAGGCTTATGGCAGTACTTCACTTCGCGTTGGATGCTTTACACGTTTCTCACGCAACTGTTGTAAAGCAGGCCCGTGAGGTGTTTTTCAAGGCAGCTCACTTTGCATCTGCTATTCCGTCTGTTGCACATCAAGTGTATGCTCAAGTATTAACCAACCCACTTCTGGAAGGACGACTCGGTACCTGGGTGAGGGACCAATTAGGAAGCAATGTTGTCCAAAGACATCTTTCTAGTGAAGGTCGTTTAAGTGGTAATGCTACCTGGCGGCGTCCATTCACAGAGACTCGCTTAGATTGCAATTCAGATTGTTGTGCAGAACTTCAGCGCAGTTTCCATATGATGTCGAAAAGACACCCTCACCTTCCTTCTTGCGGCGGGGTGTCTCCCACAAAAGGTCTTGATCGAAGTTATTTTATGGAGAAGCTGAATGCTTTAGTCTTGGGAGATGTTCGTCCCTCATCTCAGTGGTTATCAAATGCTCGTAATAATTCTTGTAATGACAGTGGTATCTCCCAGTCTTCTGCTTCATGGATGCCGTCTTTTTGCCATCAACATTGTGAAGGACTTCCAAAAAATTCGAAGATGGCAAATACGGCAAATAGGAGGCCTAATTTTTTGCCACTGGACGGAACATTCCGCGACGTTCTCGAGTGGGAAAGAGTTGCAGGAAAGGCTTCTCCATCACTTGCAAGACCGTCAAGGTATAGATCACCAACGAGATTTGATAAAAAGGTGTCACCAATCAAGAAACAGCGAGAAAGCGATTGGAAGTCATCTCCTCTACCGCCATCTCAGTTTTCGATGGGATCACGCACCCCATCAGGATTAGATGGTGGCATGCATTCTCGGACTCAACCTACGATCAAGAAACAGTCTTCTGGCTCCCCGAGTTTGAGTTGTACATGCAGTCGTGATATACGCAAGACGTCAGACCAGTCACAGCGGAACAACAGGTTGTGCTACAAAAAATTGCATGGGGTTATAGGGCCACTTTTGCCATCTCTTGTGTCACCTGGACGAATTCAAAAAGATTCTCTAAGCTTGGAGCTACCTACTGTAACTACTTTCAGTACTGACAGTGTTTCTGATCAAATGCTAGAAATGTCAGGTAAAGAATGTCACAACACTGGTGATATGCCATTTATTCTCGACCTTTATCTATATTTTCTGTTTGTTCATCTTCTTTCAGAGGCATCCAAAATAAAACAGGAAGTAGGTCTTCAAGATGTAGTGACACCGTCCTCGCCCATTAATCTATCTTCTGAACTACAGAAGCGCATTGTTATCCCACAGCTAATGCAGTATGATGATGACAACAAACGTATCATCCATGTAGAACCTGAAGTGAGATTCTTACTTTGGGTTACTCCAGTCATGATGCTTGTGCTTACATCATTTTATTGTTAATCTACAGGAAATAGATGAAGAACTTTATGGCGATCAATCATGTGGTTATGTTGAGACGATACACTGGAAGAAAGGTTTGCTCCTTGGAACGGGTGCATTTAGTACTTGCTATCACGCTCGGGATTTACACACTGGAACTTTGATGGCCGTGAAGCAGGTTAAAAATCTTATATTATCCCTTTTATAGTTATATTTGTTTCTTTAAATAATTAACAGTGTATGTTTTCAGGTATTTTTTTGCCGAAACTGCCCAGACGACCAGGAAAAAGTCATGGCAGGAATCAAAGAGGAGATTGCGCTAATGGCCCAACTTGACCATCCTAATATAGTGCGATTACTTGGTGCTACTCAACAACATGACCACTTTAATATGTTTGTGGAATGGATGCCAGGTGCGTTTCCTCTCGGCTGTGGCCTCTTAACAGTTATAGTTAAGGCAAAAGTTTTTCTATGCTTCTTTGGGCGGGACATTTTCCAGTCAACCATCTCGTTCCAAGACAGAAGTAGTGTCAACTAACGCAAGAAGTAGTTTCCTAGCTTAATGCGGTGATTTTCCAGTATTAGCAGTACCCTGTTTTCCCAAGCGGCTACAAATTCTAGTACTAGCTGGGGTTGCATTGCTTAACTTCAGTGATCAGATGAGAACTTTCCTTCGGATGGGGAGTGGTCCCATGTGGGGTGCACGACATCAACTCCATTGTAGATCTCTGAAATTCTCAGTTTTAGGAGATCGGACCCTCCCCCATTGCTGTGTCAATAAAAAACGTCTCCAGAAAAGTCGCCAACTGAGTATGGAAAAGCATCGTCAACTGTTTGCTTACGTGTTCTTGATACCAGTGGAATTAAATGAGTATCCAGTCCTACTATGTGTGGGAGAAAAATATTAGGACTGACGACGAAGGTAGTTGCAAAACTATGTTCTGGACTCAATCCATTGTTACGGTGAACGATGTGTTGATCATTTGTGACTTGCTGTAGGATTTTTAATATTATTAATTTTGTCGTTTTAGGTGGCTCCGTTTCATGTCTTCTAGATAAGTATGGATCTTTCTCAGAACCAGTGATTATCAACTACACACAGCAGGTTCTCCAAGGTCTAGCCTATCTACACGACCATCAAGTTTTGCATCGAGATTTGAAAGGTTACTACAATGGCTCTATATTTTTCTAGAAGTGTTTTATGGCCTCATGGTGTCATTTTAAAATCGGATCTTTTATCATGTAAGGTGCTAATTTGCTAGTCGATAGTACCGGACACAATTTAAGAATAGGAGATTTTGGTGCTGCTGCAAGACTGGCATCTCAGGCAACAGTAGCTGGAGAGTTTCAGGGTCAGTTATTGGGAACTATAGCTTTCATGGCGCCAGAGGTAACTGACAACTTAGAGTTTATTTTTTAGATAATTATTTTGTGTGGTTGCCGAGATTAAGAGGTATTGATATCATCTAGGTATTGCGAGGTGAGGATTATGGACGGTCTTGTGACATATGGAGTGTTGGTTGTGCTATGATTGAAATGGCAACAACAAAACCTCCCTGGAATGAAAATGACGTTTCCAATCATCTTGCGTTAATATACAAGGTAGTGGGTTTTATTTATATAAATTGCTGTTTTGTCTGTAATGTGTTTTATCAATATATTACTTTCTTCAGATTGCGCGGGCGAATGAGTCGCCACCCATCCCAAAGAATCTTTCACCTTCCACTCGTGATTTGGCATTACGATGCCTTGAAATCAAGTCCGAAGACCGTCCACCAGCAAAAGATTTACTTCGGCATCCTGTGTTTTGCAATCAAAACCTCTGAACGTCACCTTACTACTGTCACAGTATACGTGACGACTACTCACCAGTATTTTTGTGGTATTTAAGATCTTCCTGGCGTCGAGTCTAAAGAAGCCCAGGCTGATTGGTAAAGGGAAAGGACTAATTAGCATACCCTGGTTCGTTGGTGTCTAATGCAAACCTTTCCTTGTTGATTTCTCAACTTCCTGGACTATCAAGTTTGGTACAAATAATGTAGGATACATTCCCAAAGTTTTCGCTTTTTTGCCTAACTCTTCAAAATTTTCTGTTTGGGTGCTTTTTTAATTTTCCCCATTTATTTCTTTTCGCTATTTGTGATTTGATTGATAAGTGTCGACATTGCTGGCTGCGCTTGTCAGTATAACAGCGAAGTTTTTAAATATTTTAATACATGGTCACTTCCCGTTTTCTCTTTTCGTCATTTGCTAAGAGCTGAGAGACGGGACTGAAGAAAAAGGAAAATGCACCTTTTGTAGATGCATGTTATAAAAAGGCGATAGTTTTATGAATGACTAGTGAGAAATGTTACCATCATTACTCAATACGTATTTCAGAAGAGTGTCGCAAGTTAAAGCAGGTGTCGGCACACAGTCGTCCATGAGCACTTGGTAGCTCGCAAACTTAATTCCGATTGCTCGTGATGACCTTTATTTCTCCCCAAGTTTTTTTTTTATCATTTTATGAGACATCATTATTGATGCCCTTTGCACATTTACAGCGAATAAGAAAAGGTTTGGAGTTTCAAGCGTCACGCTAAAAAAGCTTTGTCCTAAAAATTACGTTTGTTTTGTGACGTGAAATTTGTTAACCACCCAAATGACGTTTGCAAAATCCCACGTTTTGTTACTTCAAGGTAGCTATTTGATAATTGGCAACTTTTATTAAGCAGCTCGTTGTAGGTATTTTGTTTGCCGACTGCAGTTCTAAAGTTCATGATGGTTATACCGCTGCATCCATGTCTATGGGAGTACAATAGAAGTCAGATATTGTAATCACGGATGCTATCAGCCAGTTATTATTATCACAATCAGTCGGTATCAAACCACATAGGTACAGTTTATTTTCTTATGCTTAATGTTATCAGCCAGCTATTAGGGAGCGGCTGTATTGCATTGGACACACCAGTTCTTGTCTGATCACTGAAGTTATGCAACGCAACCCCAGCTAGTACTAACATGGGTAGCCGCTTGGAAAAACTGGGTACCGCTGATACCCGTGGAGTTCCTCCACAAGAACTACTCAGTGGACGGGCCTCTAATGACCTTGTAGTTGAAGGGCCCTTAACACCAGCAAAACAAAAAAAAAATCTGCCAGTTATTGTTGTCAAAAATTATTGGTCCCACAGCGATCACAATAAGCGGTCCCTACTGTATTGTACTTCATTTGTACTTTCGTGAAACTTGTTCTTGCCCCCCGCCCTCTTCTTACCAAACGTTCATGAACCTTTTTTACAATCAAGCGCTTCATTGGTAACATGCACCATGGATAGGGTGAGATCAATACCCAACTGTGGAGACATGCCGTACCACCGCTGTTCTTTTTCTCGTCCTCATTGGCACTTTTAAAGGTATTAGCCTATTGTACCCAACGTAAAAACGGCTGGTATTACTATGTCGTAATCCTATCATATTTTAAAACTATAGTTCCTGGACATGGATACGCTACAGATGACCATCATGGACTAACGTTTCTTGACTATTCTGCTATCGGTAAACGGAATTGGGTGTTTGCCCTCCAGTTGTAATGAGGTCTATGATACCTTTATAAAGCATGGTACGGAGATAGAAACATTGCTAAATTGACTAGTGGTGTTGGTTTTGGGATATTGCCCAAATTGTAATCTCTGCGCATCAATATGCGGTTTAGCAAATGTTAGTCGGTTTTTGGTACTAGGTTTTGTCCATCATCATCATCATCACTGGTATCGAGAGTTGGAGGGGACATTTTGATCTATACCTTTATTTTACTATGATCCTAAAGTGTGTGTGTATTTGGAGGGAAATGGACACTCGTGTTATTGAGTCATTCCTACCAGATTTATAATTTAATGTCACTATTTTTGTTTGATTCATTTTTTGGAGTCTTGTTCTGTCAGGTGAATGAAATTGGGGTGACTTTGTTAGGCAGTGGGTTTAGTATTGTATCACAGCTGTGTGGTGTTCTTTGAACGCCTTGCTGCCAGCCAGGTCGTATGTACAAAAAATCTAAGTCATCGTCGTAGATGATGATGATACCTGACTGATACCTACTTCCCCTCTCCCTGTTGGACTTGGTCAGGAAAAATTTTGGGGACCAAAGTTAGTTTACATCTTTCCTAGTTTATATATAGTAATTTCAATTGTATTATGATTAGAAATGTTTGCAGGCTCCTTTTAAACGGGAAGGTTGTAGAAGGGTAGTATATTTAGGCTGTCAGACGTTTTCAAGATGTTCGTCTTGAGTTCGTAATGTTCTGCTAGAAATTTTATGATGTTACCTAATCCGTTTCCTGACATTTTATGTATGTGTTATTTGCCTTCTAGTTTTAGTAGTGACATTTTGTTTTGGTCTCTGTAGTAGTCAGAACAAGACCCTTTCGTTTGTTATGGCATTTCAATAGTAGGTAGGATTTCGACATTGTCGTATGTTGTTGATAAAGAGGGACGTCGTTGAAAAGTGTTGTTTGTTTGCTGGGCGAAGTAAGTGCTGTTGAAGTTTGAGAAAAGTGCTCGCAATTAGATATCAGAATTAAAATCTGCTTCTGGAATATGCATTGTCAGGGTAAACCCTCATTGACTCATGTGAGCTCCAGGGTTGGGAGACGATATGAAAATCATTGGATGACTCACGACTTAAAAGGGTTGTTTTAATTTTTTGTCGGTAGCCAACCATGTAAGATCATCGTCTAACAATTTTTTTCCAGAGGAAAGTACTTCAGGAGACCTGCTTTTTCTGTCCTGAAATATTTTCCCTGTCGACTTTGGCATCTCAATTGGTGGAGTGTACTTGCCTGTTGAATATGGTGTACCTAAATTTACCATTGTCATTTCAGCAGTCATAAAAGACAGATTACAATAAAGTACGAAGGTGTCCCACAAATCAGAAAGGAAATACCATTGGGCAATTTGAACACCAAGTCCAAGAGGCAAACGCACTCTACCAGTGGGTATGTGGAGGTCGGCTAACTCGTTCATCATCCTAGCCTTCTCGGGTCTGCGAGTTCTTGCTCTTCATTCCTGTCTATTTTCCACTAGATCCATGTCCGTGCCACAAAGTGTTATTTTCATTCTACGGAGGGTCTAGTATCAATAAGCCCAAGAGGACTGGGTGTCTTCCGCACTGCGCAATATCTGGCCTTTGAGCTTTACTGGGGTCATTCAGTCCATTTACACCCGTTGTTAAGAGGGAACGTACTGCGATTTGCAAAATAATGCGCGACTTGGCTGCCCGAACACGGATGTTGACAGTCAAACAGCTTACTTTGACAGATGTTCAGCAAGCAATGGTACACGTACATAGTGTACTAATGTACAGCCCTTTTAAGTATGCTTAATATGTAAAAGTGTTGTCTTTTCATTTAATTAATTAAAAGCTCTTTTTATTTAAAAATAGTTTTTTTTTCTCCCATTTTCAACATGCAAACAATAAATTAAATTAGACCCTTTTTTTCGGAAAAAATCCAATTATCCGAATTTTTGATTATTCGAATTATTCGAATTCGGATAATTTTAGTTCTACTATACTGTAGCACGTTTCCCTAAAATTAATTTCAAATTATCCTATTTAAGACCGCTTCACATATTTCTAAATATCGCGGCCCGTTGTTTGCCCACCTGAGATGTAGAAAAATGAATGAATCCTGGCATACCTCAAAGTCCACATCTAAACCCCCAGTGGTTCTGACCCTGGCTTATGGTTATTATATATTTATCTTTGATTACTGTAAATCCCTTTTTTCTTTAGCAGACCTGGAAGGCTAGGAAGGGGAAATAAGCGTGCCTATTAAGGCGAACAGAATGTAGCTAGTCTTTAGGTCGCTACACATAACGATAAAAGATGCTGATTTCGTCTAAGAAACTGCACAGATCGCATTTGCATCCGAGTTACCAGTGGAGGTTTCTTGATTGTTCTAAACTTCGTCCAAAAATTGGACCAAAGCGACAAAAAAATCTAAAGGATTTTTTTTATTTCAGTTTTATCGTTAAATTGTGTGTAGTGGGCCTTATTTGTATTTACCTCTGGAGCCCAAATGATAAGGGGAACTTTTCTGTCAATGAATTAAAAAGCGCTCTTTTCTTCACCATCTCGGCACACTTCTTTCACGTTTGCATCTCAATGATCTTTGTTTTGTTTTGGTATTCTTTTTAATATCTTTATATTAATATTATCAATTGAACGTAATCCTAAACGTGCTATTGTCCACATTTTGAGGACTTAAAATACTTGAAAGGTGAATTTCGTTTTAGATTCTAAATTCGTGTTGAAAACACAAGTGGAACGTGTTACGTCTTCCAGTCATTTATTTGAAAGTGATTATTTCAAGTTTGGCAAACTTCAATGGTATCTGTTATTTAGAAGAATACCCAAAATTATTTTGACGTGAAAGTTTAAAACTGCGGAATCCTACAACTGTTACTTGTTTTAATGCCTCAAAAAGTGAAGTATTTCATATTGACCATGTTATGAATGTAAGATATGATTCTTATTAATGTATCTCGGAAGACTGTTTTATAAAATTTTTAGGTTTTAAAAGATAACGAAAGATGATGCGCACAATTTCAGTAAATGTATTTTATAATTAAACCCTTTCAACATTTAGGTAAGTTTCGTTTTCCGCAGATACGTTAATAATTTTCAATCCTATCAGTTTTCACGATGGTAATAATAATAATTCTAACAACACGATACTTTATTTAAACAACATATCATCTGTTGTTACCAACAGCTATTTCTATTATGTGAAATCACGTCTTGCACAATAACAATAGTTGTTGGTCTTTTTATTTGTTGGTTAATTTTTTTTAAGTTCCATTCAATCTCATCATAGTAATAGATTCAATTACCACGTCGAAGGACTAATTCCTTTCCTTTAAGAAGCAACAGTTTAAAATGTTGATAGCATTTGGTGCCATATTCTTCTTAATGCATTTCAACATATTTTTATACAGCTTTGGTTTTCTCTTATTTCATTACGGCTGATGCTTGTCGACATTATCAGCATTTGTTTGATTTTTCTTTCGTTTCTTTTCTAAGCACTGTCATTTGAACTTATTAGCAATATTACCACATTGACAGGCATCGTACAAAATAGTTTTTCAGGCATTTGGAGATTTCCTTCTCCATCGTCATTAATGTTGATATATCACCGTCGTTTTATATACAAATCGATCTAATTTAACCTCCAGTTTATTATTATTATATACCAACTGTATTATCGATATGTATTTTCATAGTAAAGATTTTTTATATCTGAAAATTAAATAATTTAAAAAAAATTGAATACCTGCATTCGAGATGTTTTATTTAATGCCCCCATACACGGTCAGTTCTAACTGTGCAGTTAAAATGTTGAGAAATGTCTTCAGTTAAAACAGAGATTTTGCAACACACGCACAGTTCGATTGCCACTGCTCCACACACACAAACAATGCCTCTCGAAGTAGTGTTCTACTGTTTTGGACTGAAGATTACACCACACACGTGAAGTTCAACTGCACAGTTAAATCTTTTGCCACTCCAAAAGATCTTCAGTTCAAAAATTTCAATTGAAAATTCGATGAGATTTCCCCCTCACACGTAGCGATTTAACTGTACAGTTCGAACTGAACAGTTAGAATTGAAGACAAAACAACGTGTATGGGGGCCTTTGAATCCTTTTTGACTTGTATGGATGCTTACCTCGTGACGTCCGCATTCATGTCCTAGAAAGAAATGATCACTCTTCTACTCCCTCTGACAAAAAATATGCCCTAACATGAACCCTTTGGACAGCTAGAGCCTTAACGCACGGATGGTTTGCCGCTGCGGTTGGCGGGACGCGGTTTTGCAGTTTGCTCACGCGGTTTTTAGAATTAACACGTCAGCAGCCATAAAACCGCGCGGTTGTCGAGTTTTCCGCGTCCTATTGCGGTGGCCGCGCAGTTAAGCGGCAGGCAGCGCGTTGTCATCCATTCGTTGCAATGGAAGTTGAAAGCCGCTCACCCGCCGACCGCGGCGGCAACCGCCCCGGGCGTTATTCACCTGCATGGTTGTTCGATGTCACCTACAGTACCCGTCTACGAATTTCTAAGTACCCGAATGATGTTCTGCAGGGGATTCCGACAATTGGGTGAAAAACATGTTTTTTTTTAAATTGCCTTTTGCCCCACGTAATCATACTTCACCGTGAAGCACTGCTGTCATGCGGAGTTGCGCTACTACAAGTAGCTTAAAGGCCGCCACACACGATCCAGTTTGGTGTGTCAGTTCGGTGTGTTCTCATCGATGTGACACACCAACCTGACGTGTGTGTGTGTAAAAAAAACGCGTGCTCACACCAAAAATCTCAACTGACGGTGTGACGAGATTCTTTCTCATCGGTGTGACACATAGGACTGACATCAGTTAGAAGGGAGTATGTGGGGGGTTTGCTCACATCAGTTCTTTACATTAGACGTTCTGCACATGCCCAAACATGGACAGAACGTCATCTTTAAAAAAGTTACACAAAGGCAACGGTAGAATTACTGGTTGATGTGGACAATCAAATGACGTTACATGACGTTTAACGAAAAGGAACATAAGAACGTGACACACGAAACTGATCATGTGTGGCGGCCTTTACAAACGTGGATGATGAAGGTAGTATGTAAGGGACCCAGCCTATCAGACTACCAACTGTGTGGGGGTGGACAGGAACCTGGTGGGAGATATGCGGGAGTGGAGGAGGTTGTAAATGAATAGGTATGTTTTCTGAAATTAGCGATGATTTTGTGTAAAAATAATGGTCGAATCAAACATCATCATCATAATACACTTCTCACACCAGTGGCAGGGTCGGGTCTGCGGGTTCTAGCCCATCTATCTCCCACCAGGTCTCCAAACACTCAAATCAAACAAAGGTTGATTTGCAAACATACCTATTCATTTAAAACCTCCTCCACTCCCGCATATCTTCACCAGGTCCCTGTCCACCCCCACACAGTTGGTAATCTGACAGACTGCCTTCATCATACACGTTTGTAAAGCTACTTGTAGTAGCGCAGCTCCGCATGACAGCTGTGCTTTGCGGTGTAGTATGATTACGTGGGGCAAAAAGCAAATTAAAAAACATGTTTTTCACCCAATTGTCGTATTCACCAAATTGTCGTTCACCCAATTGTCATTCACCCAACTGTCGTTCACCAAATTGTCATAGACCCGTTCTGCAGACTTGTGAATTTGCTTGTGTGTATGTATGTATGTATGTGTGTGTGTGTGTGGGGGGGGGGGGTAATAGTTTTATATACTGTATTTAGTTGAACTTCATGACGCTTTCGAATATAATGGTTTGGCTCATTCACTAATATCGAAGGACCATACATTTTTTAATTATTTTAACCTAATTTGAAACATATTGAGAATTGGAAATCTGCACAAGGGGGTAAAGTCTGTTGAACTGTGTTCTACGACGCTCCAAATTACATCCTACTCCAACACCGCATGAATAAGCCTATGTTTAAATGTGTTCTAATTTGTAGCAACAATGATGTTGGAAATTTCAGGTACATGCTAGAAGTACTATATCAATCAATCCATTCATAATTGTTTAATTACTGGCGTTTTTTGTTGTTTCCACAAGAATGAGCTCAGCCTTCATTAGGGTAATGCTAAAGTAGAGTAAATATAATGTCCTGTAGGCCTATATCGATTGTATTAAATGTTATTGTTTACATGAATTATGATTTTCATATTTCGTCGTGGCCTAACTGTTTTAGCAGCTGGTGTTCATCCAACACGGAACACGTGTTTGAAAATGACGAATATTAATGTGCCTATAAATGGAAATAAGGCCGCGAGGACCAGTCAGCCATCAACAATATACAGTACGTTTTAGTTGTCAAATTATATTTCCCCCCCTTTCGGCTATTAGTAAATTGTAAATTTTAATTTGTAGAATACCGGGCTTGAAAACGACACCAATTTCACTTTCATTCTTATTTCGAATCTATTGTTTATTCCAAGCGTGAAGGTTAATTTCTTTCTGAGAATTTTATTACTTTTACGTAATACCATATTGCACCTATATATACATACGCGCCACGCATATTTCAGTAAAAAAAGATTTATACGTCCATTTATCAGTTTGAGTCGTTGCGCATACGGAGACCTCAAACATCAAATTGTAAAATTAAGAAAAGCTAAGAAACATGTGGAAAGTATGTATTCTTTTATCCGTAATATGCATCAGTCAAGCATTTTTTCTTCCAGGATTCTTCACCTTTCCGTCAAATACAGGTGAGTTCTTGCCATCTTCTTAATAGTGGTATATCTGACAACATCAGACCGAAATTACATCGTAAACCAAGTGTGCAGAAAAGGACTGCAATATTTTTATTTTCCAACCATGTTAAGGCATAGGAAGATGCGGAATGGGTACACGAAAATAATATTAACAGTTTGTATAATGTGTTTTCAGTATAGTGCCTTTTCTAAAACTGGACACCCAAATCTGTTTCTACAGGACAGATACGTTCCCACAGAATACGTGTAAAAATACACTCTTCGTATTTCACGCCAGAAAGAAAATCCGCAAAATAATACTCGTACGTAAAACCAGACAAAAAATTATGTTTAAATGGTATAATACCATTAACCCTTTGACTGTGGAGAACTGGTGTAAAAGCCCTGTGTTCACGGAAGTGGGTCATCTGCAGGTGGAATATCGTTCAACACATTATTGAGGTCCTATTGACTATAAACTTGTTAGTATGGAAACCAAATTCAAACTATATGTACACACAGAAATTCCGCATTTGAGTGTATACATCTCTTCCACCTTTGGCAGGGTCGAAAATTCATTGTTACTCCATTGGGACACATGGCAAACTGTTGGATGGAATTTTACGCAGCCGGCTGCTAACCTAAGGCTGTAACCCCTTTGCTTATTTAGCGTCGGCCTAGCGTTCTTCATTGGGATTCTTTTCCTTCACCAACACCAGGAAGCGAGCTCCTGCACAGCGAAATTATGCCCATCTACACGTTTCATAAAGAAAGGGTTCTTTTACGTACATGATACATTTTACCAGCACACGGTAGGGCATTGGATTTACTTCTTCCTTCCGAAGGAAGCCGTACTGGATGTCTGTCTCGCGTGAAAGAAGCCAACCCGCCTCGATCTAGTATCGAACCTGGAACATGCAACGCAGTAGTCCAGCGTAGTCTGTACCACTGAAACAAATAATGTAAAATCATAATCACACCCTTATCCCGCCTGAGGCAGGGTCGGGTCTGCGGGTTCTGATCCTCCAATCCCGCCTATCTCCACCAAGTCCCCCTCCACCCCGCATGCCTCTATGTCCCTTTGCACCACCTGCTCCCACGTCAGGTTTTGTATTCCTCTACTCCTGCAGCTCCCAATTACCTGAAGTCCCATAATGAACCTAATAAGTTCCTCCTCATCACATGCCCATACCTCCACCGATTCTCTCTCATCTTTCCCGCGATGTCTCCCATCCCCAAGCTACCTCTAAAGTAATCGTTAAACAAATAGTGCAAAATGTAGAATGAAATATATTTTACCAACTCGTGTTAAATTAAAGTGGTGTGAAGTAAATTTGAGTGAAAACTAATTTGGGTGCGATTCACTCGAAAATTCATATGTAAACAGTGGTAGATCAGGGAGGGGGCGCCCCAAATATTATTAAATATTCAGAATTTAGTTCTCAATTGCTATAGGTCCTCTACTGCCCTTTAGACAATGTCCCCGATTAAATCGTTTCGCCAATTGCGGAGTGGACTGCAACTGTTGCACTGGCAGTATAGAAATGAGGATAGCAATGCAAAAATGGCTCATCAGTTCCAAAGTTGAATCATGCATCAGTGGAAATATGCGCCCCATTGAGGTACTGAGGGGGGGGGGAAAGGGTGCATTTATCAATCCCCCCCCCCCGTATCTGGGTGGTTGTTGCCGCTTCCGGATTTAAAAATATGTTGTTTTTCTTTTAGGAAAACGAGGGACATGTCCGAATGTAATTCGAACGTTTCCATGCCGTTCGTGTGATAATAACGATTTCCAATGTTCAGGGAATTTACTTTGTTGCCCATCGCCAATAAATTCATCCACCAACATGTGTTGCACTCCAGCGATCAACGTTGGCTGAAATATGTGCTCGTCAACTTATTCCAGTCTACACAAACACCTTTGAAATGTTTTTTTAAACACTTGTAGGTGTTGTTTTCTTTTTGTTAAAGTTTATGTGTTTGTAGAGCTTTACTTGTGAAATAAATGTCGTTAAATGATAGTACATGAAAACTATGAAGGAGTTAAGAACACTAAGGACAGTGTTACAGAGCAATGGAGTAGATTCCGAAGTGACCCATAGGATCGATGTAGGGTGGATGAAGAAGACCGGCAAATGGAGTTCTGTGATCACACGGGTCTCAAAACAGTGTTTAGGTCAGCTATGCTATGCTATATCACTCAGTGAGGAAGGGCCACATAATGCACATGAGTAGGGATTTGATAGCAGGCAGAGTACCGCATTTTCCGGTAAATAACATGCACCTACTGGATAACACGCATGTAAAAAAATCCTTTCTGTGTGAAGTGCATAGATAACACGCATTTCAAACATTTTAGCTCCACGTGTGCAAGGGGGTAGAATAGGCACACTGCATCCCCTGCATGTCATAAAAGACTATAGAAGTTAGTGAGGAAAACGAAGTAACTGGAGAGAAAGAAGTTACTGATATTCCAGTCGAAATAATATGGGCTATTGCATCCATTGATTTTCCATTATATATCACGCACTCTCACTTTTGTCATTTTTCTATAAATTTTGTATATATAGCGGGGGTTACACGCTCAGTCTGGCATCAGTTCAGTCCATGACTGTGGTCAGAATGACGCCAGACTGATTGTGTAACATGATGACTGACAGACTGATGGAATGGATTGACGGATTTTTAAATTTTTTGATAATTTTCGTCAGTCTGTGCGAGACTGACGTCAGATTGATCTTGTGAGCGCCTTTCATCACTCTGGTGTCAGTCACTGCTTGGACAGCAATGGAGACACATGTGTTTTAACCCCTCCCCAGTCACTGGGACTAAGTGCTGGATTTACCACTATGCTCAGTAGGCTGAAGCCTATGGTCTCAACACTTAGCGGGCTTCAAAACTTAAGAAACGGGCTTGAAAAAGGCCTGAAAATTGAAATAGCCTAGGGCCTCTCAATATCTAAATCCGGCACTACCTGCAACAATGCCTGTACAACTGTTGGAACCAGAGAAAGACTTATACGAGTACAATACATGTGAAACAATATGTGGGAGGGCTCCCTCCTGTTTTGGGCAAAAGCTGGGTAACTGGAGAAGAAACAGAGGATGGAAAAGATCACAGGTGGAGAGGAGGGCTGTGGGGATCAAGTGGAGGGCGTCAGGCATGTGATACTGGCATGTCCAGTGCTGGATCACTGCAGGGGAGGGTTGTGGAACCATCACATTGGAAGAGGTTCAAGGGTGGTGTGTGTAGGGGTGGAGCGTCTGGAATAGGTGAAAAAGGCAAAGGTGTTGCCTGGGTGCAGGTGGAGATCTAGGCTTATAGGTCTAGCATGAAAAATCTCATTAGCAAGGTATCTTCTTCATGCATGTATCTTGCTTTGTCAAAAATGGCTTCACGCCAGTTGGGGCATTGAGGGTGGAGTAATTGCTGCATTGCTCCCCATATGGATCCGCCCCTGGTCCAACGTTGCCTTTTACCACTTGTTGCTAAACCTATTATAATTGCAATACAAGCACTGATGACGCTTGCGTTAACTTATAACGCTTGCGTTAACTACCAGTAAACAGGTATAAGGAATAGTGGTAGTTTCAGGGTGGAAGACATCACAAAAAGATTACAGAGAGAATAGATAACGATAGTATAAGCATGAGATGACAAAAATGTAGGAAACAGCAAAAACCACTGGTAGGGGAGAGCCCTAAAAAGACGTGGGAGCATGTTGTCCCAAGGAGGATAGACGAGTTGAGGACCAGAACCCATTAACCCGCCTTATGAAGGAGTTACATTTTCATGTTTAGTCAGTTTCAGGGATCAGAATTTCATGATTAGTGACATTCTGGACTGACACATTCATTTTCGTGAGATTGAGGGACTAGGTTTTCATATTCAGTCTAACCTAACTGAACTAAACAACCTAACCTAACCTCTAATCACCTGACCTGATCAAACCTAATCTAACCCAACCCAACCAAATCCTACCCTAACTTACCCAACCCTACCCAAGCTTACCCAGCCTTACTCAACCTTACCCAACCTTACCCAACCTTTCCCAACCTTTCCCAAACTTTCTCAACCTTTCCCAACCTTACCAAACTTTACCCAACCTTACCCAACCCTACCCAACCTTACCGAATCCAACCCAACCCTACCCAAGCTTATCCAAGCTTACCCAACCTTACCCAACCCTACCCAACCTTACCGAATTAAATCCAACCCTACCAAGACCTACCCAAGCCTACCAAAGCTGACCCAAGCCTACCCCAGCCTACCTAAGCCTACCCCAGCCTACCTAAGTCTACCTAAGCCTACCCAACCCTACCCAGACCTATCCAAGCCTACCCAAACCTACCAACGCTGACCCAAGCCTACCTAAGTCTACATAAGTCTACCTAAGCCTACCCAACCCTACCCAGACCTACCCAAGCCTACCAAAGCTGACCCAAGCCTACCCAAGCCTACCTAAGTCTACCTAAGCCTACCCAAGCCTACCCAAGCTTACCCATTCTTACCCAAGTTTACCCAACCTTACCCAAACGTTCCCAACCTTACTTAACCTTACCCAACCTTATCCAACCTTACCCAACC
>JAAFCE010009126.1:11181081-11337328 GCA_013389805.1 Trigoniulus corallinus | reverse complement strand
TGAAATCTGGTCCCCGAATCAGAATAATCATGAAAAACTGGTCCCTGAAACTTACAAAACATCAAAATCTGGTCCCTGAAACTGACAAAACATCAAAATCTGGTCCCTGAAGCTGACTAAACATGAAAATCTGGTCCCTGAAATTGACTAAACATGAAAATTTGGTCCGTGAATGAGAATAAACATGAAAATTAGGTGTCTGAAACTCACTACAGATGAAAATTGGGTCCCTGAAACTGAAAAAAACCATGAAAATCTGGTCCCTGAAAGTGATTAAACATTGAAATCTGGTCTCTGAATCAGAATAATCATGAAAAACTGGTCCCTGAAACTGACTACAGATGAAAACCTGGTCCGTGAATTGGATTACACATTAAAGTCTATTCCCTGAAATTGTATAATGCAAACTGGAAATAACGTAAATTTTGGAAAAATTTGGAAATTTTTAAATTTTGGGCAAATTTTGGTAAAATTTTCGTTTTTGAATTTTGGAAAATTTGGGAATTTTTAAATTTTGGGCAATTTTGAAAACTTTGAATTTTGGGAATTTGACAAATTTTTGAAAAGTTTGCAAATTTTGACCTTTGGGGAATTTTTTAAATTTTGAATTTTGGTAAAGTTTGGAAATTTTGTGTTTTTAGAAATTTTGGAAGTTTTGAATTTTGGGAAATTTTGGAACTTTTAATTGCTTTGGAAAGAAATTGGGTTTTTGACTGCTTTTGAAAAATTCGATTTTGAGTGCTTGGTTTAAAAATTGGACTTTTAACTGCTTTGGAAAAATTGGGTTTTTGACTGATTAGGGTAAAATGAAATTTTTTATTGCTTTTGAAGAAAATTTAATGTTTGACTGCTTTGGAACAAATTGGAATTTTGGCTACTTTTAAAACTGTGTAGTCTTTGAGTTTTTGATTGCTTTGGAATTTTTGGATTTAGGACTGATTTTTAAATTTGACTGCGTTGAAAGAAATGAATATTTGACAGCTGTGGAAAAATTGAATTTTTGAAAAAGTGGACATCGGGTTTTTAGAACATTAGGAAAATAATTGGATATTTGGAATGTTGAGAAAAAATGTTGTGTGGTGGATTTTTCAGATGTTTGGAATAACTGAAGTTTCACATATTTGGAAAAAATCGTATTTTAGGTACTGTATATTGAAGTTTTTGGAATTTTCAGATTCTTGAAAATCTTGGTATTTCGGGATTTTTCACATTTTCAGATTTTTAATTTTTTGGGAAACTTCCATTTGTAGAATGTTTGTGTTGTTAGGAATTTCTGAATTGAATTTGTTGAATAATTGGATTATTAGATGACTTCCAATAGCTTGAAAAAATTGCCAAGTTTTTGAAAGAATTGAATTTTTGGAAATTTCATAAGAAATGATAATGTGCCCCTAAAAGCTGACAGGAAGTAAAAATCTGGTCTTTAAATCTCACATTTAAATCTTGGTCACTTCCCACGAATATCTGATTCTTTTAAACAGCTGAAGCAAAAATTTATTGCTTGAAACTCCAAATAAATGAAAATCTATTGCTTGAAACCCACTAGTTACTCATAGGATAAGGCTCTGTATAGCTGTGAGCAGTTAAGCCCGCTTCACAACAGCAACGGGAACGGGAACGTAAAACGTATTTTGTGCAGAGGGGAGGGGCGACGGGTACGTCATGTGGTGGAGGTGCGCTCCTATTGGTCAAACGGCTTACGTTTAACGGAAAAGTTGAATTTTTTTCAACTTTCCCGGCCGTTGCCGTTCTCGTTCCCGATGTTATTGTGAAGCGGGCTTTTGGGAACCTGTGGGCAAGCTAACATGATGCCTACTTTCATTATTCCACTTTCCACACCATAATGATTGCTTTCCACGATATGGGGGTTGGAATCCTATTGAACATGTTTGGATCTCATCTCCTGGAACCATCCAGGAGATGAGATCTTCTTTGGTGCATGGATGAATGCCTCGGGAACTCATCAACTGTCTCATAATTAACAGTATGATGACTCACTGCACAACCTGTGGCTGTCAGTGGTGACCATATCCCAGTTAGCTTTATTTTCAGCACAATCTTGCCATGTTAGTTATGTTAGTTTTGGATATTTCTGTTCTCAAGCGAATTACGAGTTTGCAATGGTATTTTCCCTGTGCGATTTCTACTCAGATGTATCTGTATTGCAACACATGAGACTTAGGCCATATATGCACGGAGCTACTGAAAACAAACTGAATAATGACGCCAATAATCCCGTCTATGGCAGGGTCGGGTACCCATCTTGTCCCTCTGAAAGGACACAAGGGTGATATACAGTATTGGACAGTGCTTTTCGGCACGCGGATGCCGACCAAAGCTGGAACCCATATGCTTATCGTCAGGCTACTGTTCGCTTGGGAATTCCACCGACGCCAGGGCTGGCGAGCTCTCACACCTGGAAATTTGGCCTCATCTACCCGGTGCATAGCATAGAGCAGGGGTGGCTAACTTTTGTGTACATAAGATCTACTTTTTATCTGAAAAAAGTGTCGCGATCGACTTGTCATAGGTGTAGTCAAATTGGGGAGGGGTTTGTTTGATACTCGACCTACCTCGGTCCAGTATCGAACCTAGAACCACTGACGCAGACCTAAAAACACTGAGCCACTACGTCACCAAGACGGGAGTTAAGTCAACACATAACGAGTGATCGACCAAAATCGGCTTTCTGATCGACCGGTCGATCGCGATCGACTGGTTGGCCACCCCTGGTATAGAAGATTCATGTGCAAATGACATCTTACTCTACACGGGACATCAGTTTCACTTCTCATTCAAAGTAACGTGCACTTGGATAATCTTTCACCCTCTGTCTAGTATCAAAACTAGATTACTGAAGTAGTTACCTTGCACGCTACCCACTGAGGAGGGATCGAACCAGATAACTAACGAATTAGTAATGTAAATCACAAACCAGTTCCATTTCTTGTGGTAAAAGTTCTCAGAGGTAATATGCTTCTCTAGGTGAGCCTTATTAATGTCACATAATAAAACAACAGCACCATTTCTTTACAAATTAATATTTTTACAGTTGTTGTTTTTTGTTGTTTGTTGGTGTTTAAGGTCCCGTCAACTACGAGGTCATTAGAGACCCGTCCACTGCGTAGTTCTAATGCATAGACTGCACCGACACTACACCAATGCGACGATTATTGGGTATTAGCAGTACCCAGCTTTCCCGAGCGACCACCCATGTCAGTACTAACTGGGCTTGCGTTGCTTAACTTCAGTGATCAGACGAGAACTGGTGTGTCCAACGCAACTCGCCGCTCCCAATATTTTTACAGACATAAATGCATATCCCTCAAGCAGGTCTTGATGAGCCCACAAAGGTAGGTTTCTGGAGGGATTCTGATGAGTTGATATACTCAAATTTTCAGGTAAACAGAATTAAGGGAATGAGCATATAATTATAGGTGGGGCAAAGACAGGTAGGAAATACGAGGTGATTGAGGGTTGGGGACATTGCACATAGCAGCAAAAAATGCGCAAGCTGCAGCACATGGGTGGGGTGTCGAGAAGAGATAGTTACGAATAAGCAAGTTAGGTAGTTTGGTGAGAGCGAGGTGGTAGAAGTATTCTATGAGACGAGATGAGGTGGGGCTGGTTAGGTCCATTGCGGCAGATGCAGGTTATTGAAATCACCCGGGACATAGGAAAGCCAAAGCAGACATGGGAGTAGAGGTTGTAGGAACATGATAGGGTAGGGAATGCATGGAGACCTAGTAGGATATAGGCGGGAGTGGAGGGCCAGTACCCGCAAATCCGACGCTGCTACAGGTGGGATAAGTGTGTGATATGATAAATGCATATTTGTACCTCATTTTGCTGGTGTCCAACTCTTCTAATGGCTTTGTCCTCTCCACCTTCATTTGACCTAACAGTTACTTCAAGAAAGCTGATCTCCAAAGAAATAACATGCTTCTGAAATATATATCAGCCCTTTATTATTGCTGCAGCAAGAAGCTGTTTTATTCTTTAATTAAAGAAATTATACTTTTACAGGAAATAAGCAATTGCATGTTTCTCGCATAATATATTTCCTGCTACAAAGCAAAAAAAAAATCAATCAAATGATTGACACATTAATCTCTTGAAGTCAACAAAAGAAACCCAATTTCTTCATTCACATACAATTATTTAACTGCATTAAAAATATTTTCATTTGATGCTGGAACAGTCATTCAATTAAAAATATTGATTTGCTCTCTGACCACGACTACGAGTAGTTCACGTATAGGCTAAAATGTCAACGTCCAACAAATGATATAAGCTGATGGCACACAAGTGGCACACTGGTCACTTTTGGCCATTTACCTTCGGCTCAAACAGCCCGCAATTTCAAGGCAAATGGTGAATGCAAATTTAACAAGACAATCCACTTCCACTAGCAGTGTCCATTAGTCACTTCCGTCCTAGTTTCAATATGCAATTCTGCATGGCCAGAAGTTTCAGAACTACTATCTCCATCCAGAGTCTCTAAAGATCCAGATTTTGAATTTATCCTCAGTTTTCTGCAAGTGCAATCACAAAATCACTGTCATAACACATTTTCATAGTAACTTCCCCACCAGAAATAGGTTTTCTATAATCACCTCAACTCTTCTTCTCTGAATTTCATTTCTTTTAGCTCTTCAAGGATTTTCGACTCTACAGTTGACAATGAACGCCGATATGCGGCCTTCTCTGTGGAATCACGCAGCTGGACGTGGAAATCCATCAAAATGAAAAGACAAAATGAAGAAGATTGCGTCAGTTAACTTAATAAACAAAAATGCAGTAATAATAAAATATTACTATAATATTACCTCCTGAGTACGCTGTTGTTGTGATGGTGGTGGCGTCACTGTAGCCGCCTCAACAGGCAACAAAGGTTCTTTTGGAACTTTGGGAACAAACACAGACATTGGCTGGCACTTGCCTCGACTCGCTATGAACTTTGCCATGGCACCTCTGGGCAAAGAAGAATGAACTCCCATGTTGGGACTATTTTTCATACCCGCGGAATTTTGTCTGCCCAGTGTTCCACCTTGTGGTTTGTAATCTGGTGTCGCATTACGAACATTGGGGAAGAACTGAGTGGACGAAAGTGGAGGTGCAGATGTTGGCACACTCTGTGACAATGATGGAACTGGTTTTGGCACCGATATCTCTGTATACTGTCGAAGACTTATCACTTTATCGTCAGTTCTGTCCTGTGACGTGGTCGCAATAGCACCCGCCTCTCTCAATTCCAGTTCTTTTTGAAGCACTTCCTTGATTTCTTGCTGTAGTCTTGCCGAAGCGAGACTTCGCTTCTTGCTGACATTCGTTTGAGGACTTGGTGAAGTAGGCACAAAAGAAACAGTGGAAGAAGAAGAAGAATGGATTTGAGACTCAACACTAGGACTTCGCGGCTGCTCGTCAACTGGAGCCGCTTTCATGAGTAGAAGTGTCTCCGTCCTTGCATAGTGCTCTGATTGATCGCTTGTCTGTATCACTAAAGGCGTCAAGGCGGGGGACGAATTCGGAGAAAGAACCACATTGAGTGTCGACGTGGATACGTTTGCATCAGCATCGTCATTACTTTTCGGCCTTGGCAGTTTCTGAGCAGCAGCTTCCTTCTCTCGACGGAGTTCCTCTTCGCGTTCCTTCGCCAATCGGATGTCTTTTTCAACAGCAGACTCAGAAGAAGTTTTATAAAACGGTACTTCGTCCTCATCGGATTCATCCACCAGAGGCCGGACTTTAATTCGTGTATCTTCTATACTGGGAAACTGACCATTCATTTCTTTATCTTCTTCGTCGAACGGGTCTCCATCCGACGATGCCAGTGTCTGCTGTTGGAAATCATTTTCAAAGTATCCATTCGTGGTCGATACACCCATCCGCATTTGTAGAGCTGCCGGGCTAAAGACGACAGTGGGCGTTTGTGGAATTGGGGACGGTGTACTAAGCTCCTGAACGTAAACTTCATGACGCAGCTGTTTGAGTTCCTCTTCTCGTTGACGACATTCCTCGATTTCTCTGGCAATGATGTTATGTGTCGACATGGCAGCAATTTTTCCCGGTTTTGGAACTTCCCGCTCGATAAAACACGGCCTGGCTTCCACAACATAAACTCGGTTGTCATCATTGGCAACCACACCATTTTGGTAACCATTTGACAAACTGCTGTCATTAGGAACTGATATATTCACATGTAACGTCGTCGTCTTCTTTCTTGATTTCAACCCATCATCATTGCCGGTTAAGCTGTCACTGGCTGCCTGTTCTGACTGCATTCTGTTTATAAGGAATCTTTTGGTGTTTTCCTTGTTTTCAATTATCGAGTGTCGCTCTACAGCACCCGCTGTACGTCACAAAAAGATAAACACATCACTTAATTAATAAAACGTAATCGGACCCAAAAGCGGGGTTATCAAAAGGAGGGGAGCAAATAAAGACGGAGAGAAGAAAAGAGAACATCATGGGCAAACCATCGGGCGAATGCCGCAATCCTGATAAATGCCTAGTACGAAGTGCCAGGACAAAAGGATGTTTCATTCAACCCTGATATCATCCAAACCGGGATTCATCATCCCTCTAATCAACAACCAGTTTTACAAACATTACAAACACTCGTTATGCATCTGGCAACTAAAAATCACCACATGCGCCCTAATGCTTTCCTCTGGGGTCACCGCCCAAAGGCAATTCATCTATCCCAAAGGTGGGTAACCTACAGACCGTAGTGTCGCGCCAAGATGAATACCAAATTCAATGAATTGGACTTATATTAACTGAAACTCCCTGTGTGAAAATAACTTTCATTATTAAGTAACTTTGTTACCGCCACCATGAAACTAGTCAATCGCAAAGCCAGTCTTCATCATGTCGAAATCACATTAGCTCCGAAGCGGGTGGTTACGAGTTTGATCCCACGTCAGTTTAAGTTGTCATCAAACTAAATTGTCAACGACGCTACATGCAAATTCACTACAGTATCAGTAAGCTGGACAGTAGATTAAACGGCAGTGAGCAAATTGAGCTTACCGATTAGCAAAGGAAGGAAACCGTTGATCACACTTTGATCTAACTCCATCCTTCCCGGAGAAGTTCATAGCAAGTCACTAAAAGCAAATGTAAAAAAGTAAGACCAGCTTCCCTGGCCTCCTTCCTTTTTTATACCAGTATATTTGTTTTAAAACCTCGTGTTCATAAAACCACGTATAAAGAAAAATAAAAACAGCCACGATGTCAAATTCACTGCATTTCAAGCAGTTAAACCATCATACATACGTACATATCACCTTATATTTCTCTTTCCTCTCAACTCTTTCATTGTTTGAAACCCTTTCACTGCTGGCCACGAGCACCTACTTTCTTTCCTCTTCGCCGACCACGGGTATGTTATTAATAGGTTAAATGGGGGCTGCTTTTCTATAAAGTGCACTCAAGTTGCAAGTTGGACTACGCTTTTCAACTTCAAAGCGATAGGTAATATCTAGCCACAACAAAAAATATTCAAGAGCAGAAAAACGCCCATTATCCCATTCCAAGACAGGACGAACTTCCTCCTTTAAAAAAAAATCGCATCCAATCCAAGAAGCAACAGTATGTGGTCTCCGCAAGTTCACAGCCTCCTCTACAACAGTTCACTCCTATCCGAAATTTCTTTCACTACCAAAATATGAAAGGATTAAAAACCAATAGAAAGGTTCAGCAACTCAACAACTGTCCCGCGGACAACAACAGAAAAGGATTGTACTAGTTCTCTTCCCGTCCACGCACAAAGCAGGAAAAATTATAATCTGTACCCTCCAAGCAAATAAAAATTGCCTCGGTAACTATCTTCTGATAGTCGCCTCGGTTCAAGAAGAAAAGCTTAATGCCGAATTAAAAGATTAAATTAAATTAATAATCTATAAATAAAAATGCGCCCATTCGTTACCATAGTAATTCACAAGACGGCTGCCACCTGCTGTCCGAGGAAGTGAAAAGAGTGGGTGAGTAGGAATTAACCCTGTGATCCACAGGATTTTATCGCATTTATTCAATGTCTCAAACTTCAGGTGAATGACGCAGAGGCGGCAATACAAAAAATAACATTTACAGTTCATGCTCATGATCCGATTAGCCTAACCTGATGACCTGGCCTACGGCCTGTGACAGGATACCAACAAGGGCTAAAACCTTGGCGACCGGAAGCAGTGAACCTACACGAAAACGCGAATCAGAACAATAGCCATAAAAATGAAATCGCTGACCATTGCATCAGTAGTTTAAAATATAATGTGGGATATAACACCAGCCTTCCAGCAGTCACCGAAGTTTAGCGGATGAAAGCTCTTCAGCAAAAAACTTCTTCAGCAAAGAAAATGTGTTTTCAGATGTCACAAACACAACCATTAGCTAATGTTTTTCTCATCCAGGCCATGGACTTGGCAGGAACTTTTTTCATAACAAGATTAAGTAAAGGCACTGTTGGACAGCCCAATTCGGATCCAAGGCATTTATTTCACTGACTGAAGTGGTATGTGTTCATTCAAACCCTTCTGTCATTGCTCGCTGTGTTTATAACCTCTTGCAATTATCCCCTTCAGTTCTGTGTAGGTGATCTTGAATAGTATTGTCGCATATGACGATACAGCAAGAAAACAGCAGCACTTAAGTAAGAAATGCACCCAGTGTTACACCCAAAGAAAGGGAATGGCGCTCTTGTTCCATTTTACAGCATCAAATTAATTTAAAAGCTCGCCACACCTTAAATTCAAGACTACTTTCGAAATCACTTATTCTCTAAATTTAGGATGGTTTATTTAACGTCCGCCTCTCGACTACCGCCTGGGGGAGGGGGTGGGGACACCACATGCAGTGATGTGACATCGTAGACGCCTCACGAGGGTACAGCTTTACTTGCCATCCAACGGAAGGCACACTTAAGCCTCTCTCCCGAAAGATGCCACTCAACTCAGCCAGGATTAATCCTGTATATAGACTATGGACTAAACGTAAATCGAGGAATTTCTCCATCTTCCTTAAGAGGAGCTGGTCTTGCTAAATATCCATCTGTTTCTGGTATCCCTATTAAGAACCTGACACTCGAGAATGGTAGTTATCACTGGGCGCTGCAAGGTCTACTTCTTTGATGATACACAAGCTCCTAAATATTTCTTCTTCATGGGAAGCGCTTAACTGTAGTGATGTCCATCATACACCACACTGTATTTTCACCACTTTCCCAAAAAGGAGATACCAAGTTCTCTTTCTGTCTTAGCCCAAAGAAATGACTAGAGTAGGCCACGGTCGACCCCGTTGTAATCTCTGCTGTATAGAGACTCGAAAAGTAGACGCGAATTATGTGACACTTAATACCAGTGTAAAATCATTAATGAATTAGACGAAAGTAATTGAGTTAAATTGAGCGTCAAGAATTGCGCAGGAGGAGTGGAAAAAGGGGTTTATGGTGCTCCCTACGCTGTATCTGCCAGTCTACGTGAATCAACCTGCTACAATCCTATTTAATAGCCATCTGCCTCAGGCCTAAAGTTCGGCCCTGGGGTTGGTAAATGGGTCTTTAAACTCGGTGCGGTTGATGGCGAGGTAAGGGAGTGCTTCACCTGTTCATGAAATTATAAAACGTCTTTAAACGCGATACAATAGCTACCATTTGCATAACAAAAGTTACATCTTAACGCAAAATCTGGACTTGGAGGGGTGTACCTTCAGCAACCCACCACTTGCAGGGGCCTGCAAACGTCTAAAACAAGAGGCCCGCGAACAGAATGTAACCACTCCAAAATTATTTAAGTTTGAGACGGACTATTTGTAAAAGGTTGACTAAAAGGGGTTCCGGGGGGCTCTTGATTCTTGATATCCCCTACAGCAGTACTGCCCTACAAAGACACACATGGCTCCGAACTACTGCACCAAGTTTCACTTTGATACTCAAGCCTACCGTCACTGACACCCAAAGCTTACCTGACATCGTGATTGAAAGCTTCTCTTTTGAGTCCCAGTCACGTATCACATTAGGATGTACAAACCGGCGTTGTCACAAAGGGCATGAATACAGAGTTAATCGACCAAGAAGATGGGTCATCGCCTTCTTTACGCTTCACACTGGGACGAACGGCAACGACGGTACGGATGGTCTCGCGCTTTAGACACCTCTGAGAAAACTCGTCTACCTTCACTGATTCGGGACAGACACACCAGTTCACCACCAGGGTTCCTCCTACAATCTAATACATGCCAGTCTCGAATGAATTTAAACATCTCCCTCGCATTAACAGTCACCTTGGAAGAGTCCAAATTCCATGCGGTGGACGGACAAGAAAGGCAAACTGACTGAAAAGGCAGGCAGACAGGGCAGCAGCAGTAGGCAGTGAGGTAGGTAAGCAACTTGATTTAACAAATTCTAACGTCATCTCAAGGGAGAAGCCGTATATAGCATGACAGTAATGCACACTGTCAGAAAGCCATTGTCTTATGACAATAATCCTCCAATATGTCTAGAGCTTATCCCTTTAAGAGGCTGCGGGATTATATATTTGGCTAGGGTCGTCTATGTGCACCCAGTAGCACGCAGTCCACGTATTTACCTGGCAACAATATTTAACACCGCAGATTACAGTTTACAGTAGAATATTAAAGTCGAAGTAAACAATTCAAGGCCGTCAAGTTAGAGGGGTGCCGTTGCAGAACCTGGTAGTGAGACATTTCTGCAGTTCAACCTTTGACTTGTACCGAAATAACGATAAAAGTAAACAAAGTCAGTTTTTGTTTGGTTAGCCCGTTAGCGCACTTGCGCGGCACAAAGTTTTAGTGCAGGTTCGGTACTGGATTATGGTCGAAATCCTGAACACTAAAATACAGAGGGGGAAATACCTGGCTATATATAAAGGGTTGATCCCCATTTTACGAGAAGTTTCGCCTACTGTCAGGAGAATTAATGGAATTTAGCTAGGATCGTTGTTGGATACTGCTAGATAGCCGTCATTCTACTGGGACCCACCTCCTAATTCTAATTGAATACACTGCAAGCAGCCCCGATAGGCCAAATTGGCAGTGAAGAGAATGACTCTCCTCGATGAGTAATGAAAAACACTTTATATTTGACACAGGGCTGCCTGTAGACGGAGCTGAAGTGTCACGCGCCACTTTTAAACAAAAACTAAGTACTTCCGCCCACTACATTTGAACCAATTTTGACGTTTGGAATTTCTTATCAATTTTCAACTAAGATTATAATATATAACGTTGGACTATCATTCGAAAACAACATCGCTGTAAATTCAAGGAAAACGTGTTAATAAATTACAGACAAGATTACAAAAAAGTGATACGATTTCTATTTCATCACCTTACGACGAAAGCAGAACTCTTTGTACCCAACAACCAGTGAGTCATAAACAGCGGCCCATGGCCTGAATCCCTTTTAGTGCAGATAGTAAAAGCAAGAAACAAGATTAACCTCTTTACAGACTTGATCGTAATTTGACAACTTCTCTATTTACCTCCCAATTCAACTTTCAATCTCATTTGCGAGTGATTTGTTGGCATTTTAAGGCCCTTCAACTACAACGGTCATTAGAGCCTCGTCCGTTGTCCGTTGCCCCGTCCAGTGCAGATACTATACTGTTACGACGATTTTTGGGTACTAGCGGTACCCAGTATTCCCAAGGTGCCATCCATGTTACTACTAACTGGGGTTGCGTTGCTTAACTTCAGTGACCAGACGAGAACTAGTGCGTCTAACGAATGGGGGGGGGGGGGGTATTCAGACGCAGTGCAGCATTTACAGTACATAATGCTCGATGGGACGCGAACTCGCATCGCTGGAGTTCTTACAATTTAGAGAAAGAAGCCCACGACGAAGTTGTTGTTGTTTGTTGGTGTTTAAGGGTCCCGTCAACTACAACGTCATTAGAGACCCGTCCACTGCATAGTTCTAATGCATAGACTGCACAGACGCTACACTAATGTGACGATTATTGGGTTTTAGCAGTGCCCAGCTTTACCGACCGACCACCCATGTCAGTACTAACTGGGCTTGCGTTGCTTAACTTCAGTGATCAGACGAGAACTGGTGTGTCCAACGCAACTCGCCGCTCCCGAGCCCACGACGAAATGAAGTCTTAAAGAGGAGGGCGTGATTCTAGTGTTTAGTAACTTTCCTAGTCTCGTTTTTCCTCTTCTGCTCCAAAATAAACACGGCTTGTGTCAAAGAGCAACACCCATCCCTTCTCTGATTTTCATGTAGGCTGGTATAGCTAGTTTTTACGATGCGTTTCATTTCCTCACATTCCTCATTAAAAAAAAAGTACACACGTAATAACACAGAAAAACTGTCCCATAAGCCTTCAAATACGACATTTCACATTATATTTAAATAGGTGAACGTCATTTAGCCCTGACGAAACCATCTGATAACAACAAATTATCAATGGAATGCAGCTGGGGTCGCCAAACAACAAACTCCCATAACAACAACAATGCTATCGTGTGAAATTTTTGTGTAGTAATAACGTCGGTACTACATGGAAAAAATAGTTTTGTAAGAATTCACTTGTTGGAAAAGTTCACCTACTCATTGACAACCTACCACATGTCAAAACCACGTCCAAAACAGCTCCTACAGTCTTGTTTCTCAACTCAACCGATTAAACTGCTGTCTATCACTAAATATATATGCACACACCTCAGTAATGATAGGGTTGGTGGACAATCACTATGTCGCTAACAACATGACAAAGAATTGTTCATTAATGTGTCATTGGAGCATTCAAATTAGGCAATAATCAACAACAAGCATCTCATTTGACCATGAGACCCTTTCTTTACATTACAGTGGAGTTTAAACGAGGCACATTTGCCTGTTTATTTTAAAACCCAGTATAAAATTTTTTTAACCGACGTCATAATAAATATTTCTGATATGATTTCATAAGACTTCACCTGATGAGACATAACTATGATAACGCAACCTGTCTACACAGATAAGTGGACTAGAGTAACTATCTCGCACCTCTGGCAAGATAGCACTTTCCTACACACATTCTCCGAAAAAGATGCAAACTGCCAAAAAAACTTAATGGCCGAGCAAATTAGCCATCCAAGGTTCAAGATAATTGAGTCCATCAGGTTATGCGTTCTCAAAACTATCCTCCAAAATGTCAAGTGCTCCTGTTTCCTACTCGGCCAAGTACCCTCCACAAAAACGAGGTCAGCGAGTACGAAAAACAGCAGGGTGGAGAAAAGAGATTCGAATAAACTTTACGTTTGACACTTGCCAATCCGCACTTCTTGTGACCAGAGCTGTATGATACCAAAGGCCACAAGTTGAAAAACATCTGGGCTCGTTTACCCTTTGGAGGAAAAAACAATAGGCTTATAACCTTACTAGGAAAGTATACCATCAATGAACTAACTAGACCTAGTCTTACAAGAACCCAATTCAAAACTGCTGGGTCGCGCCGGAATGAGAAAACCTAACACCAGATAAGATGATTACAGGCGCCACAAATCATGCCACCCTTCTTTTGACCCTGCAATGGTAACACTACACAGTTGGACAAATCATTATAACAGAGGTTAAAGAAAAGGAAGCCCACAGTGCTCATGAGGCAAAACCTCTTCACAAATGTCAGCCCCACCAGTGACATCAAGACCCTAGTCAGGTTTGTTAGTACTAGAAGGAGTTGATTTCGAGAGCTCACAACTTCACATTAATGCATTAGGCTCATCTTAAGGCCCAGTAACTACAACTGAAGCCGAAAGTAGACCTTTCATCAGACTGATTTACAAGGCGAAAGACTACTGCGACAACACCTTAACCGAGAAATACTCCAGTTCAATTGCCTCAACTTAAGCCGCACTTTATATGTCGCCTGAACACCTGTTTAAAGAACAATCTCCTGATTATTAAGGCACATAAATCAGAATTAACGTTGGCTTCCGTAACGCCACGTTACCTCAATAAAAGCAAGTTCAATTACCTGTAGAGTAACAGACTTGACAAAGTCCTCCATTTAATGATGTTCCGAAAACTGACGTCACTGTACCATTTGTTTAGTCCAGTTCTGCTCTACACTACAACTACTTCAATCGCAAATTTAAAAATAAACTTTAAAAATACTAATATCATTAATCTAGTAAGTGGACGTGTAAAACAACATCCTTATTACGATAAAAGTCATCCAACCACCAACAGAGAATTCGTGGTCAGAATTTCAAATTAGAAACTAAAGCATCTATAGTAGAAGTCACAAATTCTACTAACACAATTACAGAACTTGTCACCCGTCTCCAAACATATCTTATTGGCACTGAAGACGCCAGAACTTTACAGACCATTTCATGACTAACCTGTTTTCTGACCATGACCAGCTACATCTTGAAAAAAGAAATCATTTGTAGATAGGAGGATGTGAATTCACAACAAATTATGTATACTTTCTTTGAGGAAACTGTCTTCCTTTGTATACCGGTGGCACAGGTGACGTCAATTACATTACAGACAGGTGCTTTTGGGTGACCTACTCTACCGTTCTACTCACAGGAGAGCAATAGTTTGAATGATTCGGTTATTTATCATCAGTCTCGACTCTGAAGGCCATTACCGGCACCAGGAGAGCTCCTAAACCCGGAAATGTAGACACTGACAAATATTTTAAAACTGACTTAAATCCAGCAGTTCAAAAAAGTAATATACTACTGATCACCTGAACAAGAGGAAAACAACAGAGCCAACTGGAACCAGTACTGTTGGGATACCCAGCTCGTGCCACTACACTACCACACACGACCTCTTTCTTGGCCGCCGTCCCAGTTACTAACGCCTCTGGCACATTAACTACTGGACAAAGTAGGATCAAATTTTTTTTTAAATCAACCAGTGGAAAATCCACTATTAATTATGCCATTATGAAAATTAATTTACGATGGTCACTCTGCGGTTTTATCACTTGTGTAGCTCTGATTGAAGTAATGACCCACTGCCCTCATTGGACTCTAGATGAGAAAAAGTCGCTCGATAACAAACACTAACCAGGGTGTGTCCCGTCAGCGACACTCCTTATCTGTAATTGCGGAAAGGGGCATGTGATAGATGATGACCCGTGAAACACCAAATCCAGTCACGAGAACTCAACGACACTACAGCAATAGACGAGTTATTTCATAAGTGATTTTATTTGCATACTTATTTGCATACATACCGAGAGGGAGGAGTAGTTTAAAATTTTCTGATGGAAAAAGTTAGTTAGAGAACTGGGACTGTCCCTCCTAAGTGACGAGAAGCAATAATCATCAACATACCCTTATTCCGTCCGTGTCAGGGTCGGGTCTACGGGTTCTAGCCCTCCACTCCCGCCTATCTCCCACCAGACCCACGTCCACCCCACACACTACCACATCCTTACAGGCAACTTGGTCCCACGTCGGCTTCGATCTCTCCTTGCCCCGGGTGCTTCCAACCACCTGCATTCCTGAAATTGACCTAACGACCTCCTCCTCCCCTCTTCTCATTACTTGTCTATACCACTTCAACCTACTCTCCTCACTATTACGTACGGCAGCAGTCGCATCTCTGCTACTTGCATTCTATTTATGCGGCTCTTCCTCACTGCCCCACATTCATCCATACAGCATAGCGGGTCTAACCACTGACCTGTGATACTTCCCTTTCAACTATTGGGACCCTCCTATCACACAAGGCTTCAACTATCCCTCACTTGATTCTATGGGTCACATCCGAGTATCTCCTCACTGCTTTGGAACGTTGATGCTAAGTACTTGACCTCTTGCACCTTCTTCACCTGTTCGCCCCAAGAGAGTACGTCACCATTATTTTCCTGTCCTTCCCAATTGAAAGCTAACTACTGCCTTCATGTTTATCTTTAGCCCTCCCTTTTCTATCGCCCGTCTAATATCGTTTAGGCCCTTCTCTACTTGTTCTCTAAATTATTCCAATATCGTCGGCAAATACCATGCACTGAGGAGCCCATTCTCCTACTCCTGCCAGCAGCTCGTCCATGAGCAGAATGAAAAGATATGGACTTAGTGCTGAACCTTGGGGTACCCCACCCTTCACTTGGAAGCCCCAAGTATTTCCCCAAGGTGTCCTTACTCTGGCAATGGAACTATGACGAGAAGCAAAAATAAAAGTAGTAAAAAAACACAGGTCAACAAATATTCAGAATGTTCAATGAGTGAAACTGTCATTAAAAATTCAAATATTTACACAATATTCTGAAACTTCATTTAGACAAACATTACACTTCTTATTTCGGTAAGTTGTGGCAGCCCCATCAACCGTTTACCACCAGTGTGCGATAAAACGCACGTTCGGAAAGGCAACCGCCTTGCAACAAACAGGATGTGGTGCCTCCAAGTTTCTCCTAAATGGGTCATTAAAATACCTTACCTTCCCCATAAACACAAACAGCCTCATCAGTCTGTGACTCATCTTTGTATTTCACAGCCAAAGACCTAATATTCGCATGCTATTGCATCGCATACTTTGCATACACCACACAAATAACAAGCAGTTTCCAAACCACAAAATTGTTTTGCAGCATATTGAATGCAGGTTCGATGCCAACTAAGAATGCCTTTCTGTCGTAGAAGAAATTTAAATAATGACAATTAAACGTAAGTAATGGATACATTTACATACGGATTGCCATCAATGGAACCACGCCCAAATAACACTGATTTCGAGTTTCACCTCTGCAATTCCTGGTGAAATGAATGAAAGCCGGTAATCGCCTACACAATGCCATGTTACCTTTTAACACACTGCGATAGTTTTTGTTTCGTAGATCAAGGTCAACCACTACACATGACCTAGCTAGTTTACATACCACACATTTCCAGACATTGATCTCAAAACTATACTACAGTTTTGACATTTCTATCACGCACTAAAAGGGTCGAGATTAGCAGGAGAGTAGAGGAAGCGTGGGATAGGAGAGGGTCCAAAAATCTTCACCAGATACAAGGAGACATTCTCAGCATACCACACACTATTTTCATTTCACACCCATCGAGCAAATGAGGGTCGTATGCCACACACTTCCGATTCAATGAACCACATCTTCAACAGGGCACAAAGAACTGGAAATTCAGAAGACAACTGTGACAAGAGAAACCGACACATTCAAACTAACCACCCTCTGTCTTGCATATTTCCAAACTTTCACCGTCACGTAGGAAATTCAGCAGGAAATCTAGACGAAATACAGCATCTTTCAAAAGAGAACTTGGCCTCTTGTTATGAGCTGACCTCACGATGCCGTTCTGAGCTTCATAATGTTAACGATCTATTTGAAATTAACTTCACACCAGGAACACTAAGGTTAAAAAATAGTGCTGTCCAAATTTTTTGCAGCACCCAGTTATGAAATTTTTTGAGGGGAATACGAGACTTTCTCGGTAGCTTTGTGACTAAGATGCCAGCAAACGAAACCACGAAACCAAGTTTGCATCCGGCAGTTTTAAAACAGCAAAAGAATCCACAGACGTGTTTTTGTTAATGCAATAATAAAAAAAAGGCAATCTCGTTTCGATGGCCACATATAAGGACAACGATAGGCAAAAGTTACATGAATCAAGCAAATGAGCACAACAAAAATTAAAGGTGAGAAGAAAACAAATGACAAACACTAAGAATTAAAAAAAAAAAGAAAGAAGACAGTTCACTTACAAAGGTGTGAGAACTTCGGTTGATATAAGCCCGTGACCGAAGACGGCTTGCGATTCAACTGAATATTAAGCTGACTTTTATAACGTGACATTTCGACAAGTCGACAATAAGAAAATCATAAAATCCAATAGACACGAGTGTGCACAACACCGGCAAGCAGAAAGGAGACAAAACCGTCCCAACCAACCTCAACCACGCTTACTTCTTAACTGACACTACCATGTAAACAAACATTTACCTAATACTATTACACGATGATGTAGCTTTAAAACGAAAACTACAAAATTATACATAAAAATCAGATAACGAATAAAAAAGCCAGCTCAAAAAAAAGGAGGTTGTTACCGTTACAATAACCAAAATTCCACTGACCTATCATCAGACAACTAAAGGGCCACGAAAGTAGTTCCTTGTTAACAGGCTGAACAGAAACAAAGAAAAATTACCTCCACCAGCAGAGTAAATGGGTAACAAAAAATGTTACAAGTTGAAACGCCAACGGACATCAAAGTGACTACCCGATTACACAACGTTTCATTTTATCGGTTAGCTCACCACAGATATCTCTATATTTAAACTTAGCAACGCATATATGATGACGGTAAAAACAACGCCTTAAAAAGAAATATTGCTCCCTAAAACTAAAAAATATAAAAAAGTCAAAAGAAATGTCATACTATTACTACATCGGAAGCTAATGATTGATTGCTAAAAAATATTTCCCCCAATTCACAATCAGTGAGTGCGACTGCACCTTCTAATATTACTGATCACATACCAGCTACACCAGGAATTGAAATGACAAACGCTGTTAAATGTGGCGCTGGGGATGCGAGAAACGCGTATCCGCCCACGACTACCTTCCCGGTGCTGATCTTATTACTTTCCAAATGGTTCAAGCCCATTAACTCAGTAGGATCACGTCCACACTATGCCAAGAAAAAACAGTAATACTGTAGTTCATTCTACAGTTGAGGTCACCATTACCCATTGGGCACTCAGGGAACTTCTCAGTTCCGTACAACTAATTCACAGCTCATTTATTAGATACACTGTATTAGATACCCGTTCAGTCCGTATTAGAAAAAATGCCTCTGACCAAAGCCCCCTGGGCCCTAAAACTAGACTACCTAAAACGCTAACCAACAACAACAACCAAAGTCCCTTATAGTACACCAGAGGGAAAGAGACCGGAAAATTCACACAGCAGTGCTCATTGGGAAGTGACCTGTGTTGCAAAAACAATATTTTGACGATCCGGTCCAAACACCTTACAATGACAAGAACATTTCTATGCAGAAATCAAGTACGTTTCTAAAGGGACGTCAGAGTTCAAATCCCCCATCACTCTCTAGACTCCAGCAAAGCCGAGAGACAAGGGAATGAAGGGCTTCCTGCAAATCCTGGCAGTGTGACAATAAGTAGCAATTAGATTAATATCCGGTGACAATGAAGTGCCACAATCAGTGGCTGGCGCCAACAATCAATGTTCCCGTGAGCATTACATTTCATGAGTGCAAATTCAACCTCATCTTGGAAGGGCTTCTCTCCTAACCCAAAGAAAATCTGCGACCATGAAATAGTCAAACAGTAGCATATTGCGTTTGTACCAATGAGCGGATATTGCACTCATTCGGAGTGCACATAGATCTACACTTAACCCTCTCGTGGGCATATTTATTTCAGTGTCCAGTCTACTACCTACGCCTAAATGAAATCGGTCGCTACCTCGAAGCTAGACTGTCGTCACTGAAGGAGGGGCGTCCTATAAATGCATATAATGTATACCTGTGTACAGATTCCATCAGTTTAGGATGAAGAGCACTAAATGGATAACATTTACCACGTACTGTCATTCACATAAAAATCTTCAATTAATGCGTCAAACGCTATCTCGAATCATCACAGTCCGAAAGATGAACTTCCAGAAATAGCTCAAATTATGTGAAATCTTAGCAATATAGATTTCCAGCAATTCTACTTACTTTCTAAACTATCTCAAGATGCCAAGTTGCGTTGGACACACCAGTTCTCGTGAGATCACTGAAGTTAAGCAGCGCAAGCCCACGTTAATACCAACACGGGTGGTTGGTAAAGAACGTTGGGTGCTGCAAACTTCCCCTCTCCTAAATCCTCTACACCTACCTCCTCATCTCCCGCGAGCAGCCTCCTAAGCTTACTCCCCAACCCATGAAATTAACTTATCAAATAACGTTTTGGTTGGTGTCAACCATACTGAAAAGGAAAGTAGATTCAGAAACTAACAATAATCAGATCAAAAAATTGTTAACGGATTAATAAGACTTCCTTCTCCAACGAGAGTGAAAAGAGTACTTCACTTTAGTATTCTTTTGAGGGCCAGCCCATAATCAGAGTCGGTGGTGGCGTCAAATTGCGACAAACCAGCACTCATCACCACTTTATCCCTTTGGACTACCTAATGCCGTAATCCCTGCTTATTTAATGATATATCATTTTCCCAGGAAATAACGGCAATGTATGCCACCAAATTGCGTTGGTGTTTATCATGCAATCGTGAACATCTCTTCCTCAGTAGCAAACTCAACCATGGTTGATGAGATGAGGGACTAAGACTGGGATGGTGCGATGGGCCAAATGACGTCCTTCCACGTCTCGTTCAAAGATAACTGCTGCGCTCAATATCGCGATTAGTCAACAAATTGCAATCTTAGAACAAACATACTTGTTCACATTCAACAAACAATCGATCACATCTTATATTACCTGATTGTTTGTCATCCTCGACATCAAAACCTGGGTCGGCAGAAGTAAATGATGAAATCTCTAATCTCGAATTATCGGATGGCATTGCGTTGGTTTGCATTGTGTCTGACGGCAAGGTTTCGTGTTGTAAAGCAGAGGCCTGATAAGTCTCCAAGTCAGATGGGGTGGAGCGTCGCTGAACGGATATGATTTCCCTTCTCTGTCGTTCCATAGCCTGATAAAATTCTTTCGTTTCGTCTTCCGTCGACCTCCGTTTCGCCCTCAAGTCTACTGGCTGCTCCTCTTCCTCTTTTTCTTGTGGCGATACTGCCGGCTTTTCCACAATTTGAAACTCGGTAGTAGTGATTGTTATTTCACCAGTTTCTTGATCCTTTTCAGCAGATTCTACTGTCCACGCCGTTTTATCTCCAATCTGTAACGCTTCCACATCACTCGCGTCCATCTCCTGCAATTCTTTGACTACATCAACCACAATTTGAGGAATGATCAGGGCGCTGCCATTACTTCCATTATTGTCATCCATGTCCTCCATCACCGGCTCCACTTCTACGTTCTCGTATTTCTTCATGGCTTCCAATTGACGGCAACGACTACAAATGATTATAGATTGAAGACAACAATGAATATCCACTATATTCTAGCCTACAATAACTGGTCCCGTTACTACTTCAAACCACGCACAATGACCACGCGATGACCATATCAAGTTCGCCTACCTAAAATTCACACATGTGTTAAGGTGGAATGGGAACTGTCAATGAAATTCACTTCATTTCCACTCCAATTCCATACAATATTTGCATCTTATTAAGTCATAATGACGAAATAACTTGGAAACTAACTTCAAACTCTTAATTTGGTATTCTAAGCGGCTACTTACAAGGTTGAATTTTACGATTTAGGACAAGCGATGATACAGAGGACGAAAAAAAAATCGAAATGGGAATTGGTTTTTGATAACTGTTTATACATAATTGTTAGAAATAGATTTACGATAACCTTAGATAAACCTCGATTTATCATACGGTATTTAAGTGATAATTGAAAGTATCTTATCAAATATCAAAAAAAAATCGAACTAACAAGCTTATTACTTAATGTAAACTATGCACAAAGTGGTGGATTGCAGTATTATGCAATAGGGTATATAATATGTAGAGAATAATAGCATTGAGCCGCATTATATTACTGTCCAGCGGCACTTAACATTCAGTCTTAAATAACTACTTGAAGTCAACAACTACCTGCCTGCGTGGTAACAAAAATCCGGTGTAATTGAGATTTTCAAACTTTGCTGAGAACACCAATTTTAATAACATTATCCCTAAAAAGAACATTCAGTGCTGTCCTTATGAAGTGTGAGGCCCAATCATCCACCGTCCCATATTGCATAATAAGAGTTGAAGTTCTGCCAGTATCATATTACAAATTATATTCTACAGAAGTTAAAATTCCCCTACTCAGTGAAAGTCCCAGGCGGCTGTCTGTACTGCCCGCCCCCAACGTTCTCGTCTAGTCACTGAAATTAAGCAACGCAACCCCAGCTAGAACTAACATGGGTACCTCTAGCCCCCCAAAATCATCGTAATAACGTAGTGTCTGTGCAGACTCTGTATTAAAACTAGGCAGTGCATGGGGCTCTAATGACCGTCGTAGTTGAAGAGCCCTAAAACACCAACGAAACGAAACAAACAGCATCGAAGGCCGGCCCTGAGAACATTACTTAGGGAATGTGCTCATAACGCTAAATGCAGGGGAGACTAGCGATTTTCCTGAAAGTTAACAGCATCATAGGAATACTACTAGTACTCCTCATGACTAGACACTAAAAACTCATGTTGTCAAGGCACTGTTGCCATTACAATATTATTTACATGAGTTTCATCGTTTTCTGCTGTGTGCTATATGAAATGAAACCAAATTTGGTAAGATATAATTAATATAGAGGTAAACTATAGAAATATCTAATAGCATTTTCATCTACCTTAGACAACTGGTTATTCATATTCAGTATTCGTTATTAAATTTTTTTTTAATCTTATCGCTATAATACTTAAATTTTAAAATTGTTGCTGGGGCAAGTTGGCGAACTCACCATCTTGACCCTCAATGTTAACTGGCATCTTCTTTGTGGTGGGCAGCTTACCTGTGATTGCTTTTAACTACAAACATTAACTTTTAAGTTGACAATAAATTCGATTTTCTATTTACTTCGATTTTAATTTTTAATGTTAATGCGTTTTTATTATTCACAAAAAAAAAAATATTATTTCATTAACCTTAACAATGTAATAAATAATGCCTAATCCTATTTTACTATAAAAGAAATAAGGGTACAATAATAGAATTCGGAGAATTTACTAATTTTTTTAACTTTTTACCGGCCGTCATCTTGCCCCGGGCCTGGAGCAAGATGACGAATTTTACATCGTTCAGTAAAAATTATAAAATCACCTTGAAGATATCAAAAAACGTTTCACTTTAAATCACTAAATTATAAATAAAGGCAGGCCGGACTCGTGAGCTTTAGGCGCCCTAGGCAAGTGGGTCCATCGCCGCCGCCCCCTATTTTAAATTTAATGTAGTTCTGAAATGCCCGAGTGTTCCTCACGTCCGTGGCATTTGTCCCAATGCCAATGCATTACTAAGGCTCTGCAACAAGGCGCCTCGAGCAAGCCAACATTTAGAAAAGGCCCCACCAGTCAAGAGAAGTTTGGGAACCCCAGGACTATGAACATTTCAAATGACCGATAGACTGCATGGCAAGGAAGTACCTCTGTAATTCTGCCGCCCCTATGAAATTTACCGCCCTAGGCAGCTGCCTAGGTTTGCCTGCCCCAAGAGCTGTACATTCTAAGTATCTCAGCACAGTAAAACATTTTATCTCGAAAGAAAAATAAAAAATTAACTTGAAAACTCTTAGTATCGTCAACTTGTCCCGGTCTTCCCTACTACGCAATATGTAATTTATACACTAGCACTAACATCGGCATTTCATTAGTATCAATAAAAACCAAATAAATGCCAAGTTTTGAACGGAAAGTTTCCATATTTGAATTAGAACGTTGAAAAGTACGGAATTCAATTGTGAAACGAACTAGTTATAAGGGTAAAACAACAACAACAAAACAAACGTCCAAATTACAAAAAAATTAGCTACATGCTTTCTAATTTAGTTCATCAATTCAAAGGCTAGTTTAAAATTTAAAAAAACGTTTAAATAACTATAAAAGACCATAACAAGCTCTTACCTCGCGTATTGAAACACAACACAGAAGAAAAAAAAGATATCCTCCCTAGTGCGGTAAGTTAACTACAATCAACTCATCGAGAAAACGGCGGCAAGTTAGCAGTAAAATATCACGAAAGAAAATAAAAAGCTGTTCTACTTATTGAACATTATAAACAATAAAACCGGATCGTGAAGAAATTACAATCTGATCACATTCCTTTTTTAAAAAAAACCCTTATCTCGTGATAATCATAGTAATCAAACCTTGCTAGCAAAACAGGCTCCATTCCAAATAAGAGTCAGATCAGAGCAATACTTTTGTTTGGGATTCAAAAGTAGCGGAAACGTTCAACACAGATCTGGTTGGCTAGACAATTCGAAATTTACGACCTAGGATGGGCGCGGAAAAGCGGCGTTACCTCGCTACCCACTGAAACATTTTAGCGTGCCTCTAAAAATAAAAAGGTAAACACGTGGCTACGTCACCTGGTCGTCACTGAATGACCGCTAGTTATGTCCTCGGTAACAAAAAGCCAGTAGGGAGCCGAATGAATGCAGTGGAAAGACTAGGTTTGCACTCGACTGACAAGTGGTTCCCAGAAGTCAATGTCAAGTACCAACTCGTTGTTTCAGTTTCATTTCTTCCTCGTGCCCATAGTGCTATTTATCGTCTCTCTCTCTCTCTGTCGAAAAAATCTCACAGTTTAATCATAGATTCATGTTTTAAATCTGTCAAAGTTTATCTACAGATAGTAAAACTACCTAAAATTTATACAGTAAGTGAATTGCACTGTCATCTTAATAGGAAGATGCCGCAATAGTGATAACATAGTGGTCTTAACTTGAGCCCATAGTTACAGGCTCGATGCTGGTCAATTTGTTGGTTTGTTGGTGTCAACTACAAGGTCCCGTCAACTACAAGGTCATTAGAGACCCGTCCACTGCATAGTTCTAATGCATATACTGCACAGACACTACACTAATGCGACGATTATTGGGTATTAGCAGTACCCAGCTTTCCCGAGCGACCACCCATGTCAGTACTAACTGGGCTTGCGTTGCTTAACTTCAGTGATCAGACAAGAACTGGTGTGTCCAACGCAACTCACCGCTCCCGATGCTGGTCAAAGTTAGTGACGTCTTTTATTTTCGTTCTACAGAATCCCTTGGGAACGGCAAATTGCGTTGGACAGCTAGTGCTGACATGGGTGGCCGCTTGGAAAAACTGGGTACTGCTAGTGCTAATAACCCAAAATCGTCGCATTAGTGTAGTGTCTGTGCAGCCTCTGCATTAGAACTACGCGGTGGACGGGGCTCTAATAACCTTGTAGTTGAAGGGCCAGGGGCGGAACCAGAGGGGGGAGCAACGAGGCACATATTTCAACTGATGCACGATTCAACTTTGCAACTAATTTTTGCATTTTTGCATTGCTATCCCCATTTCTATACTGCCTGTCCAACAGTTGTAGTGCAATGTGCAGTTGGCTAAACCACTGAACATGGGACATTGACTAATGGGCAGTAGAGGACCTATCGCAATTGCTATCTAGAATTATACAAGGGATTCTGAATCATCATCATACGCTTATCCCGCCTGTGGCAGGGTCGGGTCTGCGCGTCCACCGAACATACTCTGACTGGGGTCACCCCAGCCAGGCATGTGGAACCCGCAGGAATATTAGCAAATTTTTCTGTGGGGGATGCCGGCCTATCCCACACAAGGGATTCTGAATATTTAAAAATATTAGGGGCGCCCGTTTCTTGAAGTGCTCTCCCTTGATCAACCCCTAGATCTATAGTATACGGAAACGTAACTATACGTATAAATGGGTAGAATTCCTTTGGGATAGCTTACACTTGGCATCAGTAAATTAATTCCGGAAGCACTGTATACAGACCAACGTTAAATAAAACACATCACTCTTGTCCAGATTGTAACCCTGTACCACAAAGAATGGTCATTTTTGCGCTTCTTAATCTTTAACATGATACGATAAACAAAACGTTGTCCAGTTAATCGACAAATACGGTTAATGACCGTCTGCTATTGACATTATGAGGGGAAGGAACGGGGATGAGGAGTTCCAAATTAATTTTGGATAGAAAAGACGGAGTGGAAATTGAGTCCTTGTGTGGCTCCCGGCTTCACTGGTCCACTCATTAATGACTTCATCGTAGGAAGTTACAAATATGGTAGAAAGGTTCTTTCACTTGCAGGTGGCATCATACACATCAGAAGGAACCACGGTTTTACTTCCCATTAGACGGAAGGTGCACTTGGGATTTTCCTCTCGCCCAAAAGCAGCCATTCATTTTGCCCAGGATCGAACCTGAAATCATCATTTCAGCAATTAAACTCGTTATCAGAGGATGGGTGGAGTAGAGCTGATGTCAAGATTTTAATGATGAGAAGGAGCAGATCCTCAATGACCTACCTGCATTCTGAAGGCGCCGCCAATCCACGAAGATAGGAAAGGTAAAACCTGACTATTGACATGTTTGGTTTCGGAGTACCTAAGTTATGTTTAACGTGACTTACATTCAAATATTTACGTTTGCATGTGAGACGTCCGGTCCTGGATGCAACATGCGTGCCCTCGTTAAGAAAGGGACTCACTTTCATACTACGCCCCACGAATTATGAATTCGGTTTGAGAACAACTGAACAACAGAGCTCTTTGGCGAACCTCTGCAATTGTATACTCTATCACCGATTCTGACCTTTGAGGTCACACCTACATTGGTCTAGGCTCTCAAAATGAATAGATAAATGGAAATTTGGGTATCGCGATAGTAAGGTTACGAAAGTTTAAATAGAGGATTATTGGAACTCCCACAAAACTGACAAAAGGTATACTTTCTCATATTAAGACCCATCATTTTTGCGTATGGGACAATGACTTGAGCCACTGAACTATTTCAACTTCGTTATACAGTAATTATCCAACTGTAAAAAAAAGGAGGGCAAATAAAAAGCAGTAGTTTTTTTAGACAACACGATTGGCCAAAATCACTAAGATATTTCTTAACCTTAGCTTTACATATTCATACGTGTTTTGTGAACTTGAGTGGGGGAATGAATACACCCTACCTTATTATTATTATTGCAGAATGAAGTCTAACATTAAGCTTTTCTCTCTTCATTTCACTTTTAAATACAGTATATTAATCATGAGAAATTCAACACGAATTTCATGACAAAAAAGCCACTTAATAATAGACTAACCTGTTTGAATAATATCTTTCAAACTACAAAATAGTACTTACCATGATGTGAATGGTATATTTATATTACGTCAGTGATCCGCATCAAAAGCATTTGACTCGATAACATTTATAACTTCTACAAAAAAAAAAACCAAAGGTTTCAATGTGTAATATGCATTCCTCATATGGCATTGTTATTTTAACCACTTTTAGTCCTTTTCTAGAAATAATCAGCATATAGATTTAAAAAAGTGATCAAATAATTGAATAACGTGCACTTACAAAACCACGTACCTTGGAGTCATTCATTCTTCGAAATGTCCCTTAAAATGCGGAAATACAACGTTAATTTGGTGCAATCATAAGGATTCCGCAGAGAGTAAAGAACTGCTCGTTCTGCCTCAGGCAAGGCTACGCCGTACATTCTGACGTCATCATTCAGGTTCGAAATAGTTTTTTTTTCTTATTTTGTTTCATGATCAAGGAACGTGGTTATCCGCCTCCGTGGAGCTGTGGGTAGCACGTTTGGTAACTGCGTCAATAGTTCTAGATTCGGTACTGGACCTAGCTGGGTTGGCTTCTTTCAGGCAAGAGAAAGACCCCCTAGTGCGCCTTCTTTCGGATGGGAAGTAAAACCGAGGTCCCGTGTGATGTACGATGGTATCTGCACGTAAAACAACCTTTTATACTATGCGGCAAAATTTCCAGGTGTAGGAGCTCGCCCCCCCTGGCGTCGGTGGAATGCCCCAACGAATAGTGGACCGATGCTAAATAAGCATTGGGGTTGCAGCTTTGGTCGGCAACCGGCTGTGGGAAAAGATGGCTCAGAGGGACAAGATGGCTACCCGACCCTGCCATAGGCGGGAAAAGCGTTAGGAATTGCTTTTGCTTGATCAAGTCATGTGGTCGCATCACAATGTCTCAAAAACACTGTAAATGATCTATTTTACTAATTAACGTCGGGGGAGGGTCTCACCTCCTTTCCGTGTAAAGAGGGTTCTTTGGCATGCAGGGGAGAAGGGAAGATACCGCAACATCTTACAGGTTCTCATCCTTGTACACATCCCCATTCTTAGATCTAGTCAAACGCCATGTTTAACTGCAACGGCGTGAGATGTCACCTAGCGATCAATGAAACCTAATAACCGCAATTGGCTGTGATTAGGAACAAACCCCGTGAAAGATTACCCTACGTCACGATTTGGCCAGTAGTTCATCGTTATGTTGTTTAGCAACTCCTAACCCCTTTCCCACCTATGACAGGGTCGAGTACCCATTTTGTCGCTCTGAATGGACATAGAGGTGATGTATTGGCAGCTGGCTGCCGACAAAGCAGAAACCCCAATGTGTATATTTATCATCGGTCTAATGTTCATTGGGGCACTCCACCGACACCGCCAGGGGGCAAGCTCCTACACCTGAAAATTTCGCCTCATCTACCTGTTGCATAGTAGAGAGGGTTCTTTTACGTGTTATCGTACACCACACGGGACCTCGGGTTTACTTCTCACCCGAAGGAAGGGGTCTCTCTAGCTCGAAAGAAGCCAACCCACCTCGATCCAGAATCAAACCTGGAACCATTGGCGCTTTAAATGGAGCACGCTACCCATTGCGCCACAGAGGTTAATTGAGCTGGAAGAAGAATTAGAATAAAACAATTATTGCACAACACTCTTGAACAACTTACTCCTTTCATTTCTAAAGATGTTCATAATTCAAACCTGTTTCTTCTCTCTTTTTAAAGTGGTAATCTAGAATCAAATGTCACCTTTTACAAAAAGGCTTTTAAGTCATTCAGAGACCCAAAACATCAAGAATACTAACAACATTCTTGAAAAGGAAAAAAAAATCAATCAAAACTTACATGTATAATGAATTCATGCTAAACAGGACAGAGGTTTAGATCACAACTGGTCATTCAACTTCTGAAAGCGACCAACAACACTGGTATATCAACTAAATGAATGCGATACGATAAATAAAGAGATGCATTCCGTGTCATCAGTAATAGTTTAATGCTAATGTAATGCGTAATTAAATGAAACGATTCAGTAGACTACAGCTGCAAATTGTAGCAGGTGACGAATGACTTACGTTATTATGACAACCTATATGTCTTTAACATTTCCTTACGTATAATTCCCGCTAGCCTACGTATTAAATGACAGGCCAGAAGACATCATTTTGAGGCTGTATGCAAATAAAAAACATTAGTGACATCAGTGCAATAAACAACAAGCTCAACCATCTTTGAGTATCAGTCTTCTTAGCTGTTGGAGTTATGTTATGTCAACGGGTTGGAGAGTCGGCCAAGCAGCGATAACGGGCCGGACCTTGTGGAGGCTGCTTGCGGGTTAGAGGGCGGTAGAAGTGGGGCTCTAGGAGATGGGAGACTAGCAGCATCCAATTTTTCCCAAACAACTACCCATGTTGGTACAAACTTGGGTTGCATAGTTTAACTTCAGTGATCTGACGAGAACTGGTGTGTCCAACCCAACTCAGCCTCTCATCACAAAAGTCAGCCGGTAGATTGGATGCTGATGTCTACATTGCAGCACTGATAACGGCTGAGTAAAGCGCCGATAACGGCTGAGAGATGATAAGCCAGCCACTTCGAGGAATGAAAAATACTGAATCAGTTTAAACATGTTCAAGAAATCAATGGCATTACGGCAATACACATGTAGTCACATAAACAATAATGATAATTATCAAAATATATTATTATTTTAATAAAGAAATGTACTGGGTACTGCTACTGAAAAAATATCTTGACAGACTAAAAAAAATTGCATTTCTTTCTAAGAAGACTGGAGATAACCATCTTTGATCATTCGACCAACAATCCAAATAAAAAAGATGTAACAGAAGTATAATAATAAAACTTACAAGTTTTGTTTGTCCAGTATCTTTTTTATACATACCCAATTAAGAAATATTATTGCTTTGGCCTGTTAAGTGAAATATCGCAATTACGATAAGATGATTTTTTTCTCCTTTGAAATGGCATCAGTAGTAAGTAATCCGATATGAAGACGACGATGATGACGAAGAAGAAGGAACACACCATTAAAAAAAACTTGTAAGAAATCGGTTTCTTAAATAAAAGACTGCAGAAACAACAGCAATAACAACAACAAGAAGGAGAAGAAGACATCAGAAATAACATGTACATGTATTTATCCAGTATCAATGTAAACAAATTTCAATGGTTTCAGCGGATTTTTTATCAACTGTTTTTCTCGTAAATCTTGGAAAAGAATGGTATAATAATATACAACCATTTAAAAGAGGGATTTTTTTTCACTTTAACGAAGGTGGACTGGGGTGGTCATCGAATGACCTCAACTAAAACACTGCAACCTTCCCACACTGTTCAGTTGCCCATCCCCACCCCACCCCCAATTACCACACATCAACAACACTATAAGGCTACCTACAGGACCCAGAGTTCCCCTCCCACCCACACCCACCTGCCCTTCCCCAACCCATTACTCCCTAAACAAATGAAAAAAGTTTTTAATATCTTCTCCTTGTACCTCTCAAATGTCATTTCCTAATTTCTCTCACTCTTTTCATTTGAGAACACACAAAACAAGATATAAAAAGCAATAAATTAAGATATGTATGTATAAGTGACGCCCACGTTTTCATACAGAGTGACTCGCGAAATGAAAAAAACAATGGTAAGGTGAAAAATCTTAAGTGACCTGACGGATGAGTGGCCATACACAGCCTGACTCTTCATGAACCTCGTCTGTGAATGAAATACATTGAGTTGACCACTTAGAAACCCGTCTTATCATGATGCACTCTGTAGAAGGGGGACAACGTCGAGACATAATAATATTATGCAAATTTGTATCAACAATATCGCAAAAAATCAACATCGTCGGCACCATTATCACCATCATAATTAGCAGTTGAAGACGGTTACACAACTTAGAAAGGTGTTTGCTTGTTCACTACGTGAAACAGGGCAGTGAGGTGAAGACAGGGAAGTGGTAGTGCAGAGTGGAAGAGGGAAGAAGAAAGAAGAGAAGGGAGTTAACACTACAAATCTTTTTTTTTAAATATAAGGAGGGAAGGTACAAAAACTAAATAAGAAGAGGTGTAAAGAGTGACTAATCAGCCTAAATATTGTCTTAACACACACATGACAAGTGAACAAGAAGAAGCGCACCCGGAAAAACAATCTCTTTCATCAACATCACCAAGAATTATTATTGTATTAGAGATTTTGGAAGGTGACTTCTGGCCTGGAGAATCGATTGGCGAAGATAACAAGGCCATAATACTAACGTACTCACCCGTACTGACGTACAAAGGATCAACCATTGCCCCTCCCAAAAAAACAAAATCAAAAAAGAAACACCAACACACAAAGAGACTATTTTGGACGAGACAATTTTGGGGCTGGTACAACATGGCTGCTGATGAATTGGAACGGAATTGACTAGAACGAACGACAACCAATAAGAAAGAGGGAAGGATGCGATTGGAATGTGGGGAAAAGGGTTATGTCATTCTTTTTATTTCGATTCATCACTTAGAGAACTCTTTAATTTCCGTATGCTACAACATCATCGTATAAATCTCGTTCTTTTTAAGACATTATTGTGGTGTTTTTTGCACTAAGAACAATCTCTACTAATAGCAGGCAACAATACTGACGTGCAGGTGAGAGAGAGAGAATGATATGCCAGAAATAAAATAAAGGACGTAATTCCATTGTGATTAAATAAGTTGATGAATGCTCCAAAAAACCATTCATTACGACTACTATCCAACTCTCTCTTTATGAACGAGGCATCAGAATCAAATATGGACAATTGTCATGGCCAGCCTGTCTAATGGAAACCGAATAAATCCTTGCCAGTCAATAACATCACAACGCTCTTTCTGTTCCTGTCAATGCTAACTTCAATAAGAAATTGCTTCAAATTAAGTATTAAATGTTTCAAATACGCAGGTGTTTCTCTGGCTGAGAATAAATTATGATTTGGTGGATGAGTGGGTTTGAACCTGGTGCATAGATAACCCGATTTTGAATGCCGCTGTATAGCACCAGCAAAAGGGCATCTGTTGTTATGAATATTATACCACTGTATTCAGTGGCGGATCCAGGATTTTCGTCAGGGGGGAGCTAATACAGGGGAGAGGTTGACCTAAAGCTCACACATTATGCGAATATAAGTTTATATGTGCATGGGGGGGGGGGGGTTTGCAACTCCAAAAACCCCACCCTGGATCCGCGCGTGACTGTATTATACAGCTGTGTAAGCACGCACTGCACAGCTCTGGGACCAGCTCTGAAGGTCGGTAGGCAATTTGCGACATTTAATTCTGCTTTCCACTTACTGCGACATTCCACTTTAACATACCAGAATTAATGCTTAAGGAATATATATAATAAGAATCAGAAATGATATTTAATCTCATATTATCACTCTCAAATATCCGGTATTTAATTAAAAGTGCAAGTACTTATATATTTTCTGCTCTCAGTTGTTTTACGTTCAGTTGAAGGATATCAGTAGGTATTTGTTTTATTTCCAGTACCATGCCAGTGAAGTAAACGAAATAAATTTTTCTGATAATATTCCGATATGTACGCTTTTTTCATCTGAAATGATATCAATTGAATATGATATTCATCGAGTCAACTAACCCTACCCTACTAATTGAATACAAGCTGGTGACATAACAACCAACCTTCTTGTCCGAAAATTCTTAATCTACAATAAAATGGACATAAATGGGACCAGAGTAAATCCGTAGTTACTCTTAACAGTAAAAGGATACCAGAATCGAAAACACACTTAGCAGTTACTCAACTCTGGGGTTAATAATATGGTACCAACGGGTAAAACCGAAGGGCACTGACGTCATTGCGCATACGCTCACGCAGTCTTTGATTTCGATACATACAGTTAAAGATAATCACACTAAAACTGATAAAAACGTGATATTTTTTATTATAAATACACAGGTATGTGAAAGTAACCTGCTGCGGCATTGACACACTGTGATATTTAGCGCTGAATTTATGACAACATTTGAAACATTTACTGCACTTGTGTAAATCCGCATTTTTGAAAAGTACAGTTTGGTGGTACTCAACGCAGCGCCGCTCACGTTAGCTGAATTTTAATTACGGTATAAACCCGTTAATCCGAGGCATTTATTGCTAATGGAGGTTTTCACAGGCTAACAATAACAAAATTCTGATTATCGTTTCCGGTTGGTGAAATAATGGACTTGGGCTCTCTCCCCTGGCGTGCAGGTGACCTGAGTTTAAGTTTTTTTTTCGTTGTTAAGACATGGTGCTGCCACTCTTGCGCTTATTAAATAATAAATAAATAAACTGACAGAATATCAGACTGCACAGTATTCCATTCATTTTGATGAATGACTTAATAGATTTTGCACTGAAAACGTTGCTTCTGGGAAGCGTCAGGGTACCTAATTTTCAATAAACACAAATTCCAGATAAGTGTCCTGATTAGCTGAAGTTTGAATGACAGATTTCTATTGTAGTGACATCAAAGTGAAAATGATGACACTTCAACGAATTGGTGGAGAATGTGTGAGGGTGTAATGATTAACCCTTAATGAATAATAATTGAGACAAAAGTGCCTGCCTCACTTCATGAAATGCACTTTTGAACCAAGGTGAATTCAAAACGTGAGGTGGACTAGAGGCAGTTGCGCGCTGATTCTAAAAACATTGGTCTCCGGTAGACAAAGTGGTCCCACCCCCAACTATAAGGTTATCATTCAATTTGTAGGCAATCACTAAATTCGACAACAGTAAAATGATTTTAATGGGTAACGATTTCAAACAGCGTTTTCAGAATTGACGATTATGAAACAAAAATGTCAGTTAAACCTGAAAAACATTTAAAAAAGACACCCTGTGTCCTGCAGTTTCAAATATTCAACCCAGCTTTACCGGTAAGTCTTTAGGGAAAAAGTAGACATGAGCATCCGACTCCCAACCACCCATTCATAAGACTGGTTTTGGACCACAGCTTCATTTAATTCATCTCGGGGGTTAAGGATAGGTCATTTGCACAGTTCTGAATTGTTCGATTGTGGGACGCAGCCGTGGATTAAGGTTCTCAAGGGCCCTAAACTAAAGAGATAGAACTGTAAACTTTTACATTTTAGAGGACCTTAAAATTTTATGATAAAAAATAACCAAATTATGGATATGAAACTACAGAAATAAATATACGAAAAGCCCTAGTCTTGGACCCACTTCCTCTATACGTACAGTAGTTGAACTGGTTATCCAAATTTAAAACTTGTGAACATAAGACTGTAGGTTCGTTCCTAACCCTCGGGTGATTATCTCTTTTTGAAATTAAGGAGGTGGAGGGGGCTACAATCCATTCTCACCTTTAAGTAGCTAGACCCCTCCCCGAATGGTCTACAATTGTATTGAATATGTTATGTACCCTATGCTATGTACCCCTATGCTTATAGGGTGCTTGTTTCTTGCTTTCACTCATAAGTACTCTGGTTCGCGCCTGGAATTTCTTTCAGATGAGGAAGGGGTTGTAAACCGAGTATTCCATCAGATAGAGAATAAAAGTTATGGTCCCGTGAATGTGTATTTGCGTGAGGGGAGGGGAAGAACGAAAGGAAATTACTTACTTGTCCACAAACTATGAACATAAAGTACAAACTTAAAAATGCATCAATCTCAGTAGCTGCAGAACAGAGGGCATTACTCTCCTTCCTAAACAAAATTTCAATTTCGGAAATATTAATAAGCCTGGCAGTAAAGAATGGGTTATCTCGGTCACACTCAAAATGCTACTCGCTCGACACCAAAGAATCTATTCTTGCCTGTAATGAAGAGAAAATCGGTAGCAAGCAGTAGCGAACTGGGTCTAACAATATTGGATGCAGGAGACAAAGGGAACCTACCCTAAATAGAATGCTTAAAGGGACCCACTTCATCAGGGGTTCACAGGGTCAATTTGCCATCGGATAGAGGTGGTGCCGCCACTATTTTTAATACACGACGAACTGCAAAAAAGAAAAATTCGTGAAAAGAGGTGGTGATAGGGTTCAGCTTTTGATTGGAAGCCCCATGGTATTTTTATCTCTTATATTCTACCTATTCAGGTGATAATACGATGTTGTTATTGTGACTCACGCTAAAAAAAACGACCAACTACAAACAACAACTCTCGTTTCGCCACTTATTATCGATTACCGATCTCATCTAAGACAGAGACCTGATTCAAACAGAAATGCATTTAAAATATAAAAAAAAGAAATTGAAATGAAATCTTGATGCGAAGAAGTTTTTCTTTTGATAACCAGATGTAATTTCTCTCACGTGTGGGACGACGCCAATCAGCGAATAATATGATTTATCAAAATTGAAAGGAAGGGGATATGGGACAGAGACAAGTGAAAGGGTAGAAGGGGGATTTAGTTTGAAAGATAATACGATTAAGGCATGAAACTCACTAAGACATAGGGTCCCCATCTTCATTAACATCACCATCATTCGAGGTACCATTAGATATGTGAGCACAAAAGATCACTGTACAGCAAAGATGCCCGTCACCTCCCTCCTTCCCTCTCCCTTTCCCCTAAGATGACTACAGTTAACACACATAAAAAATCAATGCCTATTTATAGAGTATTAAATTTAAGAAAGTGAAAAAGAGATGGAGGAGAGAGGATGGAGAAAAGGTATATCTTCAGATAGGATATTTGCAACGAGATATTGCTACCCTCCGACAGGCATCTAAATACTGAAAATGGAGATCATCATCATCATCAACCAACAATTTCTGTGAATATACGGTATGTCATTCATACTGATTATGTACATCATACATTTAACAGTGGGTGTGCTAGCATAATTTCAAATGAATAAAAATTACTGAATTGATTCAAGTTTGATCCAGGGATGGTGCTAAAGTCACTTGCATCTACGCTAAACAGACACGATTGGCAACATCAATGACTCAAGTTTGCTGTCCGAGTTACTGTTCCACAACTGACAGACTAATAGCTGCTGCCTCGTCGTCATCATCCTCATCATCGTGTCCCAACGCACACACCGTGCCGGATTGAAGGGTTTTATGGGTCCTAGGCATGGAGGTTAGGATGGGCTCCTAAAACGCGCCCCAAACACTGAAATCGTAACTTTTTAAGAACAGAGAATCTAAAACTAGTATGACAAATGATATCCAACTATGGAGATGAAACATAGAAATGAACAATAGCTTCGAGGCGACAATTAATATTTAAAAAAAATGCTTCAGCTTGAATAACACCAGAGTTCTCTTCGGGGCCTGCTTGGCCTATACGTAAATTCGACAAGGATCCGAAACACACAGACATAATAGTCAACATGCCTCTTGATTGTTGACAAGCATGCTTGCGTATTGTGTATGCGATTTAACAAAAAAAAAAACACGTTCCTAGAACCTCATAACCAGAGATCAAACATGTTTGGTAGCATTAAGGATGTAACCTCACAACACCAACATCGTCCAGCCCAATGTCCTGTTTTCAAGCATGTTTGTAGTACAGTGTGCAATTCCAGTTCAGGGTTTTCCCCGGAGGGCACTCGTAGTCTGAGGGCCGCCGAGCCTCTCTTAAAAAAAGTAATGGCTGTGGGTCTGTGATGTAACCTACTTTTCTGTCCAGTCCAACCTTAGTGTGCATGCTAGGAAGCTCAATAAAAACGATGAGTAAGCAGATAGTTGGCGGCCTGGGATGATGGCGCATGAACAGGAAGGGGGAAGCGGGAGTAGAACAGAGACAGGCACATGTTCTTGATAACAACAACGACTTATACATAAACGAACAATTTTAACCTGAAAACCAAATGTTTGTTGGGAAAAAAAATGGTAAAACAACAACATTAGTTTTTGTCTGTTCGGTGTAAACAGAAGAAACATCTACGCAATTAGTAGGACTAAGAAGACAGTGATTAGTAGTCATAACGTCTTTCCCTATTTCTCAAATTTTTTTGTTCCTAGGTAGTTGAATGTGGTACAAAATACAACTGTCCGAACTATAATATCATGAACAAGCTTATCTTGTGTGTGCATGAAAATATTTCACAGCCAACAATTGTCTTTTTTTATCACTCTTGGGTTGCTATGTTTCACACCACAGAGATAAATATAAAAAAAACATAACATTGACATGCAATAAATGGCTGATGAGAGATTACACCGCTTCCTAGCCTTGCTTACTTTCTGTTTTGATGGCGTCAAATAAAAAAGGAAATGGAGGAAGAGAGAGGGCGAACCAACGGAAGTAAAGAAAGAGATGGGGAGGGAAAGGGATTGGTATATAAATAACAACAATAGCAGCATCGTTGTTTAGTACTTAACACATTGCCACCCCTTGTCACTTTTTTCTTTGGGTCTTCATTTAAGCCCTTAACTCCACAACCCTATACATACACATTATCATTGTCCAATGAAATGTTGGCTACGCCTTTTCAACTTTCCTAACAAGTCATTTTACCGTGACAACTACCCATTTTTTATCTTATTAAACGAGACAGAAATTCACCAGAACACCAAAAAAAGAAAAAAAAAATGAATAAAATCCAGAAACTGCTGCCACATCTCTAACTAGTAGCAGCAAAACTAATAAACAGCAGTATGAATACATGATAAGACATTTGATAGCATAAAAATGACAAACATAGTTTTCACAGGACTTGTTCTCCTTATAAAAGCCATTTTATACAACGTAAGACAAAAAACGGGGTGGAAAAGGGATAACAAGGAGATAGCTGACATACTCTTTGTAAGAGTATCATCATCAGACGTCTAAATGATTGGAGGATTTGAAAAAGCTGTTGGTGGGCAGAAAGATGACCACAAAGTATCAGCAGATGAGGGAGGGAGAGAGAGAAAGGAGTGAGAGGAGAAGGAACCTCATCAAAAATTTCCAGCAGTTTGTAAAGGAACACCTTGTACAATCTGTTACCTCTCTATTACCAAATTATTACTACTCAAAATTCTTCATTTAAAATAAAAAGGAGAGATGAGGAGGGGAAATAGGAGGGAGAAAAAGGAGGAAGAACTTTAGTCGCGTTGCCTGTCTCCATTATACCTAATGATAACAATGTGCCATTGGGGAGACCACTTAACTCTTGTGGTCATTCATGCTCGACCAACAGCATCCAACCGAACTTATATTTATAGCATTTGGCAGAGCGGAGAAAGAGAGAGAGATGAGAAATAAAAAGATATCGTTTGCGCCACGCGTTTTATCTCTTGAATAGACGTCCAAATGTGTAGACCGCTTGTCTCCAATGCAAAAATGAGAGCAAATGACGTCAACACCAATCACCGACTTCAAAATTGTTGATTGACCATTCGCGATACTTGTCCAGTGTCCTGATTCTGTTTCATCTCATTCAGTCATGAAATTTCCTCTCTCACTCTCCTTTGAAATTCCAATTCAAAAATTCACGGGAAGATCTGGGACATCTAGAAACTCTTTTAATTAAAATTATTGCTAGATTAGTAGCAGAAGGAAGAGTAGATGACAGTGAACGGATGACTAGGTTGAGAAGGTGATGGTCAAAGAGGGCGAAAGGCTGGAGGAATATATACGCCATTATTTGATCCCAAAAGGAGGGAAGGGCATCTTTCAAACTTCATTAAGAGCAGACAGAGAGATACATAGACTCATCCGAGATGTGGCTAAGAAAGAGTATAAAAAGACTCTAAAGGACAACGATTGATAGAGTTAAAACAGTAGAAATGTTATTCTGGAACAGGATAAATCCACCGCCATGGAGAAGGATGCCGAGAACAGGACAGGCTGTCGTCATCTGTAGAAGATGGAGGAGGCAGAACATTGAAAAATGCTAAAAATCTTTTGAAACTCTGGAAGGATGAAAAAACAGTAAAGCGAAGAAGCAGGCAGATGAGTAGGACGAGGAGAATAAGAAAAGATATATGTCCTGGGGCTCTACCAGTCAAAAAAAATGACCAGCAGTCAGTTTCGCAGTAAAGATCATTTAAAGACCTACCATGTTCTATACTTACGTATTATAGGAGAATATTTAACAGTGTCATAAGGCAATCAATTAATTAACGACGATAAGAGTGGGGAAGGAGAGGGTTTCTTATTACAAATAATATCTTTGTAAAGTGGTGGGAAGGTCTGTAGTGCGAAGGGGGTTGAAAATTTTAGTAGTCCTGACATACTTTCCTCCTCTCCCTCACCAAAAAACTCGGTGGCTCCATCCAATGACCTATACAAAAGCTATTTCAACGGCACAGCATTACGTCTAGTAGAGTAATGCCAACAATTTATAGATCACCATTCCACAGAGAAGGAAGAGAAAGGAAACGGAGGCATTTTTAAAAATTTGGATTAATGCAACCAATTTTCTGCAGTCCTCACTGTAAACAGTTACCCATCTTGCGACTGACCAGTGTTGGTATGGCTTACTGAGAAGTAGTTACCATTGTGCCTATGAGACCATTTATTGTCGACGCCATGGGAAAGGGAAGAGAGGTGAAATCCTACACATGGAAATGTAGAATACGTTCCTTACAGGCAGTGGTGCCATCATACACATCACACCGTTAAACACCAGCTTCACTTCCCACGCGGGACGGAAGGCATTTCTAACAAACTAACGTTTCCTGGGTCAAAAGAAACCATCTATCTCAGTCACAATCCAGCCTTAGGACAATGAGACCAAGAATCATGTGCTCTGCGCGGGCAGGGCCCTCTATCGAAAATCTTATACCGACTGGACCCATCATGTGGTCTAACACTACACTGCCTAACCAATACATTTGTTAATGGAGCTCATTCTCCCTTCCCACCAATAGCGATCTCCGCAACTCAGTCATTAACTTAGTCGCATCTTGAGACCAGGATTGTTCCCGGTTGAGATGAGTAGTGAGGGAGGGGATAAATACAAATGTGTGGGGCATTCTCAGCTGTAGAAATTCATCGCCACCAGTGCCGGATTTACCAATAGGCTAATTACGCTAATTACGCTGAAGCCTAGGGCCTCAACATTTAACGGGCTTCAAAACTTAAGAAAAGGGGTTCAAAAAGGTTTGAAAAGGGCCTTTATGAACTTTATGAATTTTAAGCCTTTATGAACAAACAACCATCACCCAAGCCTGTGATGCAGTACAGAACTAATAGAAAAAATAGATAAACCGATGATAAACGGATACCCTATGAAAAATGAGCCATAAGACTGCTGCTGCCTTAAGGTAAAGAGAGAGAGAGGGAGAGACGGACAATTGGAAAAAGACTATTTTGTTTTTCTTAATCAAAAATTAAATTATTACTATTTTAACATTAAATGTTTGTTTACAAAGCGGTTCAAAAATGGGAGAGGGATTGGCATGGGGGAGATACGAAAGGCATCCATGGGGTGAGACGATAAAGATAAAGAACATAGCTTACTGCTTAAGAACGCTGAGCCCTTTTTTCTCGGAAGAACCAGTGAAATTCAATAAGGGTGGGGGAGGAAGAAGGAACGGAGTCGAGCATGAATATCCAAATTTTTATTTTAAAAAAGTGTATGCTATTCAACTACAGATATATCTAATAACAACGACCCTTGCGGGCAAAGAACTAATCGACCCACTACGGCTGTACAAGTAACAACTTGGTTTAATGGATGTATAATGAAAGGAAGGGTTGAAGAGGAGAGGGGAAGTATGGTGGGGGGGGGTCAAAACCTTGCAATATGGAAGTGAAGGAATCCAAAACAAGGAATTGAGAGAAAAAAGTAAAATTGGCTTTGAAGAAGGAACGCTCAAAAAGATAACAACACCTCATTACTCTACCATAAGGGAAAAGAGTTGCAGGATAGAAGGACGAGGGATAGAGACTTGGGGAAAAACCTCAAGAATTTCGGGCAGAGGAGTGACATGTGTATCAGCTAGTTTCCTTCTTGACGACAATCTTTCCATTTCAAACTGTCATCTACCAAACATGTGACTATTAGAAACTATCAGCAGAGAGATAAATCCCTTCCCCTGATCTCTACCTCCATCTCCGATATCCTCTCGTCCACTGCTATAAACAAGAGGTGAAACTGAGATTGGCTGATTTATTGTTCAGACATACACAGAAAAGCGCTCAAAGGTTCAAGACTCGCCAACCCACATCTCCTGGGACAGTACCCAGGACTGCACAACTTAATCTTTAAAATACCTTCGACATCCACGAAAGCCAGAAGTCATATTGCGCTAGTCCATCCATTCCATTCAGGCCAGTTCTTCCTATACATTTCTGACAACCAATGACCCTTAACCTCACATAGAGAATCATAATTCATCACACGTGAATATCGCCGCATTCTTCATATATAACTACTAGGATTTGACTCACAGATATACTGCTGCTTCGATTGGTTCCTTTTCCAAAACGATCAATTAGTGAAATGATGAGAGGACCTTCGAGGACAGATAAGGGAAAGGGTAATCATCTTATAAAAAACAGGACACCTCCAAATTCAATTACAGCTCAATCATTAAATGACCCATTTCGGTGAGTGTAAATATTCTGGAATGGATATGAATAGTTAGAAGTTCAAAACAAAAGAAAAAGACGATATGGGAAGAATGTAACTTAAATGACTCTTAGATCACTCTAATTAATTCAAATGTCATTTCAGCATTCCAAGCATGACCGGGGGAATCTGTAAAATTCGAGTTATAAAGTTAATAAGAGGGAAGGGAAGAAAAACACTTCACCCTCTTTGGGTAGTGATGGGGTGTGTATATGACAGGGCACAAGTGTCCACTCAACAAGTTAGCTGACCACAGGAGTCTGTAAAAGTTGACACTGACATTATATACTGTATATATAATATACTGTATATGTAGTAATAATAATGAGATACTGTATATGTAAAATGTTTTCAAAGAGACCTGGAGACAGAAATGACAGACTACTTGTGGTCAAGAAAGACATCAACTACCTAGTGGAAAGGAAAGGAAGAAAGGAGAGAGAGAGAGAAGAAAGAAAAGGCTGGGTTACAGGAGGAAGAGGAGGCGGTTGTTGAGATGTGGACGAGTAAGCTCCGTCGTCTTGAGACATCAACAAGAAATAACGGACAGGAAAGAGGGACATGTTTATCCAAGGTACTTGAAGGACGTATACTATACCAGTAAGAAAAATCTCGGGTCATACAAAAAAAAAATCAACGATAGCAAACACTGACAGGAAGAGAAAAGTATCAAACACTTGAAAACAAGTCTCTTTTTTCCAGTTGTAAGAGATTTGTGTGCTTCTTCTGTATATATGTCCCCATGGAGGTGTGGTCATCGTCGCACTTCGTCTGAGGCATATGGTGGTGGTGACTAATAAAGAGTTCTCAGAGACTTTTTTGTTGTTTGTGGAACAAAATCAATGGTAATTGATAACAAGATAACAACAGCCATGGGGATGAGGGAAGGAGAGGGATATATTCCTTAAATTTCAAACATTAGGAATGGTAAGAAAGGGAGAAGGGGTGGGGGATAGGGCTAGAGATTCAAAAAATGTTCCCCAAAATCGCTCAATAAGAGTAAGAAGTCCCCGTCGATGAGGATCTTAAAAGGTCCAAAAAAGAGAGAAAGGGGAAAGAAGGGGGAGCGGGACAGGTGATAGTATGTTTAACAGGAAACCCTGCACACCCTGTGTGTCAAAACCCCCAACCAATTTCTTCTGGGGAGGAGTGGAGGGGAGGTGGTTGCACTCAAAAGACCCATCAAATTAACAAAGGACGCAGAAAACGATGATCACTACTTAACTTAGTCAGATGATGACAACCATACGACTTTGCAACAGCAACAAGTTCTTGCAGGCTGCGCAGAAGACAAGTAGATCAAATTGGCAGTCTCTTTTTAATTCTCACACTTTATCCGACTTCTTTCTTCTGAAAATTCCTCGCTTGTGGCTGACGTCTCTCCTCTCTCATTCCTCCATCTCCAGTTCTGCATTCGTCAAACAGGACTTTCCATAATTCAGGATTGGGAAGGAAGGAGAGAAGTATGTCTAGCAGGAGGATTCCGGAAGTACCCTTTGCCCCACCCAGGTGACTGTTTTGGTTGGCTCCTCTAGGGTGGGCATGGATGAGCTGACGTCCTGGTGTCCGCCGCCGCCGCTCTCGTCGCTGCCGGAAGTATCTGGGAGAAGGCGGAAGTGACCGTGCAGGGAATCAGGAGAAGGTGGATCAGTCACACTGTCTGGAGGGATGTAGGTGGTGGTTGTGGTTGTGGTGGTGTTGGTACAGAAGTAGTAGTAGTACTAGCGGTAGTAGTAGTAGTTGTTGTTGTTGTAGAAGTAGAAGAAGCAGTAGGGCCTGAAGAGGAGATGCCCATTGCTCATGTGGATGTCATGTAGTAGATTGAATATTAGAGATAGAGAAAATAATGACAGAAAATTGTGTCTCCTTTATTCCCCCACAATTTTAAGAGAATGAAGGGAAGGAGGGGAGGGGGCAACCACTTATAAAAAATTTTTTTACAAGTTACAACAAGCGTAATATTGAATTTATATTTCTGAAAAATCGTCATCGATGACAAAGGGCAATAGTTGTGTATTTGGTCCTCAACGGAGAATGGGGGGGGTTCATGTATATGACGGGAGAAATGATTCGATGGAAGGAAATGGATTATAAACTAATATCTATGAAAATGTTTTCCCCTTACCTGATTTGGCAGGCCAGATTTCTAACAAGTACTTGAGAACCTGGATGGGTCTTTGGAAGTCCACTGCAGTGGTGCTAGGACCAGTAAGTACAAACAACACTGGGCCGAAACAAGTTGCAATGTTCTGTGCGGTCATTTTGTTACGTTCACATTGTGACACCACCAACTTGAGGTGATCCAAAAGAAACAACAAGGTGACCTGAACAGTAGGAATGAAATTGTCAAATTAATTGCATGTCAGTTTAAAAAATACTTGTAGTGTTCTTGTCTCTCACCCTTTCTGTCCCCTGAAAACCAAACGAGCAAAACAATAACGCCACGCTTTACTAACCCTGTTGACTTTTGGTAGGCACTCCAAGATGCTGAACATGAGCTTGGCATTACCCTCTGGATCATCAGGGAGACAAACCGCCAGGGCATCCACCATCATCTGGTAGAGGCACTGGGTGAACAGAGGCTCGGGCAATTCCCGGAGGTAGTCTTTCAGCACTCCTGTAACAAAAGTGGGGGTTTTGAGAGAGGGATTTTTATTAGAATTTCAGTACTTCCAAAGAAACACATATTTAGTTTACCCGTGATAACATTGATGTCCGGGACGTTGTCCGGCGTCAGGTCGACCAGACGTGGATTCCTCTCGAAGGCTTCCCTTAACAATCGTTTTTTGGAGGCAGAACCACACAATCGATAGAGACCAATAATGTCCAGCCCTCTCCTCTCCACTTCCTCAATACAGCGCTTGATTAAAATGGGAACATTGAAGCCAGAGTTCTCTCTAAGCACGACAGTCTCTAAATCCGTGCCGAATAGGGCTCCCTTCCTCGGCATTAAAGCCCTCTTGAAGGCTTGTCGCGGCTCAGCGTAACGTAACTTGAGGTAGAGAGTGCCACGAGGTTCCACCTTGACAGCTATCTGATGAAAAGTGGATTCGTGAAGCAAGGATGCCAAGTGAATGGATCCCCTATAGCAGAGTTTATGGCGAAATTGGGGATCCCAACTATATATGAGGAAGTCCAACTCTCGATTGGCAATCAGATCCAATTCGAATGTCTCGTCCCAGTCAAAGTTCTGGTCCCCAGTCCGCACCACCGTTCTCGCCTTGTGCACCCTGTCACACTCTAGAACGCAATACAGGTCCCGATAGTGTTCTGTGGTTCGAGAGGCTGACTTAAGCCCACGACCGCCCAACAAATGCACCCACAATAAGCCGCTGAAGTTATCTTCTTCCGATGTAGTGGACATTGGAACCGTGCCCATTAAACCTCGATCCGGCTTGTATTTGAGGAACTCGGCAGGATTGATATCCAGCAGGCGGACGCGACTTTCAGAAGGTTTGGCCGGACTGGGATGAGGAATGGACCGTCCGTCCTCTAACATGAGACGAAACCTCTGAGAGGGTGGAAGGCTGTCCGTCTGAGACCGGGGCAGTGATCTAGTCGATCCTCGGTAATGGCGGTAATAGTAGGAGCGGTCCTAAAGGATGAGAACAGGGATGGGACGTACAGTAGATGACAGATATAGAAACACCAGCGGAAATCAAACAACAACATCAATTTCACTCACTTCTCCTCTTCTATCGGAAAGGTTTTCAGCGCTGTATGTGAACCTGGTTGCCCTCTGAGTCGGGAGGGAATCGGTGGTCCTTCGAAGTTTCTCATAAATGGCCGAAGTGGAAGGTGCTCGGCTAATCCAAGCTTTATATTCGGCCGCTGTAAAAACGCTGGGGGAAGACGGAATCCTCCTCCCTAATGGAAACACAGATAAAAACCTTATCAAACTGCAAGACTAAAGTTATCATCTTCACACTTACGGTACTCGTACTGTGTTTGTGCTAAAAAAATCAGATTGATGTTGACCTCACAAATTGTCTAAAAAAAATCGAGTACAGTAGTTCACACTGGTGGCAATATGTTAATGATAACGCGTCTCTCCATAGTTAAGAGTTGAACTCGAATCACCTGCAATTACCGTACGCCTAATTCATCCATTCACCCAATGACTTTGCTACAGTCGAACCACCTGCATATCTTCTGGAACCACTGCCGGACCTTCAGTCGACCTAATGGAATTTATTTATCTTTCACCAACGAAGAAGTGCGATCTTGGCGGAGTTTAGCGGTTTCTTTTGAACGAAAAGCAGTGAAACGTTCATTGACATTTCAGCTGGCAAGAAAAATAAACTAGAACCCTTCTACTAAAAAAAATGCGTAAATTGAAAAATTAGGCTGCCTTCCGGTCAGCCGCTTGGGCTTGGTACTTCCTTCTGATGCCAAGAAGAGAGGTCCCGTCCTACAACTGGAAATTTATCCAACCCTCACCTATATATTCGAATCCATGTTGGAAAAGAGTCTTAACCATCATACACACTCCAACAGGCGACTATCCAACTTAACTTTCCATTCTATAGAAGACACTAGCCGTCATTAGGGCAGAGCCCTGTGAACCATGAGTTCAGCAGTCAAGCAAGCTACCAGTTAGCTACAAAGAGGGGGATGTGAAGCAACTTAGCAACCAACTCCTTTCCGTGAGTGGTGACTCCTACCTATGATTTCTTGTTCTCCAACCACACCGCCATTACCTAATGTAACAATAAGGCGGTGGTTTCCTAAGAACCAGTTACCCTATCCAGAACCGTCAAATTATGCCTAAAATGAAATTTCCTGCAATCCAGAATTTCTTTCTATAGAGATGGATGCTGCATTGCATGTTGAACTCGCTGCACTACAACCATTTAGTCATACCTCAACTCACGGTATGCAATACTGCCGACAGCCCGTCAAAGATCCTGCTACAAGAAGATGTAGAACAAAATATGCAAGAACTTCAGAAGTCATTGTACGAATATGTAGGCCTATATAGTTGACGTTCGATCAACCAGTCTTTCCACCCAAGATCCCACCACATTTAAGGCATGTGCAGGGATGGAAAGGATATTATGACAGCCTTCAAACCAGTAACATTATGATGTAGAATGTATAAATAAATCCTTAGTTCAATTACAAAATTGCAAACATCTATCCGCTATTGCTAATACTTATAATAATATTGCAGCTATTTTAAAATGCAGAGAAGTTTTAGGACGATAAGGGGAGACAGGGTTCAGTCGAGGAGTGCCGAGGAAGTGGCAGTCTCGTCTTCCTTCTAACCAATAGGATGCGCGTTTCTATGGTAACCAAATTCAAATTCTAGAAAGTGTCATTGATCCATTCGTCTAAAACGTCATTTTAGTGTATGTGTTTGGAGGGATGGGGATAAAGTGAAGGAAGGGAGGGACGGGAATGGTCCGCAGATCGGAAAATTAAAGTATACACGAAAAGCACTTCCTGTTGGTCAACTGAACAAGCAGACCAGACAACGATAACGTCACTTAGAAGCTACTACTCCTGATGGACTATCGTAAATTCACACTGCAATACTTGGCAGTATGACCTCTTGCGCCAGAATGTTGACGGAGATGGACTATGGTTAGATTTCCTTTTCTAACACTATCCACAGTGGTCTGCAGTTCATTATCCACATTAAGTTTCAGCTACTGATTTCAATGGGACCCTTTCTTCTCTTCACGTTTCTTAAAGAATATAAGAGAACAGCAAAAACATGGGAGTTTCTGGGCACATAAGAAACAATAACACATGCACGGCAGTTTAAGACTGACAGTTAATCAAACTCCCTCATGACCTGACGTCAATCACTCTTTTCTGATTTTATTACAACATACATTTTGCTGTTGTTTTCTCTAGAGTGGTCATCAGAACGGCATAGAAAACAATGAGACATCATGCGAGAATGGTCCAAAAGTCGGATGTTGACACCGGTCAAAACAGGGCGGCACTTTCTAGACGATTCAAAGAATCCATTACAAGGGATATATATTTACTATTTTCCGATAACCAGGCTATTTAAATACTGTACTGCCCTCGTGACTCAGGTGGACGACAAGGGTTACCAGAGTTCAAGATAAGGAGGAGTAAAAGGAAGAGGAAGACTATTTTAGAAGGAGAGGGAGAAAAAACTTAAGAAGTGACAACTCACAATATTAGTAACTATGTGTTCTTCTTATCAGTTTGGAGAAGATGAAGACACAACGGTCCTTTCCTTTCTTTTCAGAAAACGTCTTTTGCAACGTTTTATAAAGCTTTCCCAACCCCTATCAAGATATATAGAACAAACCAAGCATCAGACAAATCGATATCCGACATCTCTTTGCCCTGAAAAACTCACGCGGGCGAGAAAGAGAGCCCTTGTGCGTGTGTATCTATACTCTAAGGGGCAGGCAAGCAGAGGAGAAGGAGGAAGAGGAGAAGACGTGACGAGGGAGGACAATTGGAGAAGCTCCGTCTAGGAAGGTAAGTGCAAACTAAGGTGAATGCCCCCACATTAAATAACAAACCATCTGCAAGATGCAACAACGACCATGGCAGCTAAAGCAGTGAAGGGAAGAAAAGGCGGACAAAGAGAAATTGAAATTTGAGTCCAGTCACTTGACTGGGATCCGATTCTGTTCTGCCCATGTGCCTATAAGGACACGTAGGGAAGAAAAAAAACGAAAAATAATAAAACACAGCCTAACACCTCATAAATTCAAGTGGAAGGAAGATGGAGAAGGAGGAAGGGCAGGGAATGAAATTGCAAACAAAACTATGCGGAAAGACCCTTTGACTTCCCATTCTTGGGTCGAAACAGGAGGAGGTAGCCTTGTTTTATGTGCCTTCAAAACACCAGCAAAGTGGTAGCAAGATGTCTCCATGTCACCTCTTAGATATAATAAGTAATATATTCTAGTCCAGAGCACAACATCTGTTAAACCACGGTTACGGAATCTGATGCCCTTCTGTATAAAGTAAAATATTTGATTTATTTAGCATCGATCCACCAACGTCAGGAGGAGCCTAAGACAAAACAGCAAATAAGTTCCTACACCTGGAAATTCTTCCCACCTTACAATTTTTCTTATAAAAAAAAAGGATCTTTTGAAGCATCGCGGTTACGTCGTACACGCCTACACGTATTCTTTCGGTAGGTACATATTTTAAGATTAATTTTACTTTCAAAACAAATCACCAGTCCCAGCCAGGATCGATCTCATAGTCAGCTATACACTCGACAAGAAGCACACTAGTATCGGGCTACTATCTAACTGCAGGTTAGTTTGTTTATTCAGTAATTTAAAGCCGGAAACAATTGATGGCACGTTTGACCACTGAGGATGAGGCCTAATGGTTGAATTCTCACCACGGTGAGGTCCTGCAACAAAACGGTTTCCCCATCTACACATTTCGTTAATGAGTAAAAAGGGTCATTTACACCCTGTTCACATGAAGTCTCTTTCTTCCTCAATCCTCCATAGTCAGGAGCGAACTTGTGAACCATGAGTTCAAGAGTGAAACATGCCATTAATTGAGTTAACAACGAGAGTCCCAGACTAGAAGGCTTAGAATTAGAAGCGGTTCACTACAGTGCAATTAGATATGGTCACTTAATAACCTGTTAATGGTCATTGTAAGAGGAATGGGGAGTATCTTTTAAAGGGGTGTACATCTTTTAAAACTCCTTGAATGTAAATAAAAACGTTCTGCAGGCTACAATTGCCACCTGAATGCCAGAGTCCGCTGCTTCTCGTAGTAACAAGAGGAGGAGGATGGAGCGACTTTGTTAGTGAAGAGTCAGCACAAATGAGTCCTAAGACTATGTCCTAAGTGGCAGCGTTCAGCGTGAGCGGGCGTGTAATAGAATGCACGTGCTGCATTACAGCCTATCAGTGGCTGGACGCTCCACACGGTCACTTTGGAGATCACCATTTAAATGTATTGGTTTGTCCGCTTTGAGGGGTCGAATGTGCACGCCCGCTCACGCTGAACGTTGCCACTTAGGACATAGCCTTAGCTGCTGAACCCCGGTTTTCGTGATTATCATGAAAAAAGGGGCTTACCCAGGGGTAATCCTGCTGCAGTCTTAATGGACAGCAAGTTTCTCCATCACATGAATTTTGTTGGCCAAACACAACACAGAAAACAACCTCTTCAGCACAGAGAAAGATGTCGTTTACAACTTCCGGGTTACGATACCATGTTTAATACACATACCAATACATACACAGGACACCACATACAGGACATGAACGCCTAAATAGGCGATTGAATCTTCAATGCCTTAATTCAGCTGACCCAAAAAAGGATATACCATCGTCTCGTCCTTCTCCTCTCCCATCACACTGTACGTGCAAAGTTTGCGCAGTCGCCATTGTTACTGTCTACGCACAACTACTGATAGGAGAGGCCATTATCCAAACAAATTACTCAAGTATAGCAGAACCCTCGCGGAAAATAAATAAATGCACTTCACCGGGGTGTTACAATCTTGTGAATGGAGTTGCTCGCCAAGGCACTTCCCTTGCCCTTCATCAGAAGATGATGAGTCCCATGACGATGATAAAAAGGTATTTTGAAGGGCCACCCTCATTCTCTTGGATTGTGTGCCAAAAAAAAATATGGGTTACAAACAACTACGTTGAACCAAAACAAGGATAAAAAGCATTGAAGCACTAGTGCAGAAGGCAAGTGGAGAGGACGAGGAGCGGGGAAACAGTTACAGGAACATGTATAATTCACTTACATGATATACCACAATTTTTTACTAAACTTTCCTCAGTGATATATATTCATGGGAATAAAGTGAGATCCCAAACCTTGACAACACACTAATTCAACATCCGAAACAAGGAAGGGGATCGTTCACATTCTACTAGGCAAATCGGCCCAATTTAATCTCAGAATAAGGATACCACACTTGAATGTCACCCTCATTACTATTACAACAGGTTCATTACTAATTCGGGCATCTCCCTCACCTGGAAACTTGATTAAATTATACGTACATTTAGCGCGGAAAAGAGTTCTTTTATGTTCAGGTGATGTCGCCTTACACTCTAAACTGTAGGGTACTAGATTTATTTCCCGAAAGAAACCATTGCCTCGACCCAGATCAACCTGCGCAACATTAGTCAAGCGTAAAGCACACTATCGATTACGCTGCCAAGGGTAACATGGTGAAATGCGGGGGAAACCCAGAAATACTTTTTGGTTGAAACGAGATTTCTTTTCCTTCTTGTCAGAAAGAAACTACCAACCTTGATGGAGGATGAAGTTGCATAACTTGAGTAGTGTAGCTGGCTGAATAATTTTGATATTTAGGTTCCTAAGCATGAAGAAAGCATTAAGATGGAGTCTTTGTATTAAATAATTTAACAATGGTAGCATTAAAAATGAAAATTTAAAATTGTTACAATTAATCTAAGGAGTCTCACTGCAATTCCCTAACCTTACTTAAAGTTTAGTCTATGTAATGAGAAGAGGGGAGGAGGAGCTCGTTAGGCCCATTACTGGAATGCAGGTGGTTGTAAGCACCTGGAGCAAGGGAAGAGATTGTAGGAGCAGATTGTACGTAAGGATGTGGTAGTGTGTGGGGTGGACGGGAGCCTCCGCGGAAGATATGCGGGAGTGAAGGGCTAGAACCCGCAGATCCGACCCTGCTACAGGCGGAATAAGAGGATATGATGATGACTTAAAAGTTTAGTTCACACGCATCCTCAATGACACTTTACACTTACAGTATAGTCAATACAGTGTCACGTGAACCCTGTACAAGCGCTGACCTGCAGCAGGCACATGTTATGTGTGATTGCCACCCTCCAGGCAACTTCCAAAAACTGCGTCCCCAAAACGTCCTTTATAAAGTTAAGACACTGAAATTCCTCCCTTAAATAAAACGTTACAAGACAAATAGTTTTGAATGCCAAAAGCACCTACCCCGATCCCGACGGCCGACGGGGAGTTCTGGTGCAGACACAGCTCCGTCGCTGTCCTCCTGAGAATCATGTGGCAGTGTGTCCCTTTCGAACCGGACCATGTGACGATGGCGTCGATGGTGATCATCGGCGCGCATACGTGGCAGTGAATTGCTGCGACCCTGCGCGTGGAACCGCGCAGTGCGGTCGAGGCTAGTGTGGCGAGCTAGGAGCGCCGCAGTTCGAGGCACCATCTGCACTTCAGTGTCCGACGAGCTGCTCTCCATTGCTGCTCGTCGTCGAAGAACGCTTAGTCTCTGCATGGTGTGCGCGTAGCGGCCTCCGCGGTCCACGTAGGGTTGCATAGATGGCGCTGGCTTAAGGCTGGATCGTAAGGTTCTAGCCCAATACGTCGAATCATACTCATAGCTATCCCTTTCGGCGGCCAAGGAGATGCGTTGGTCACTTTCCGCCCTAGACAATCGACGTGCTCTGACGGCCATTGTGGCGCCACCACCAGAAGGACCTTGTATACTCCCCCTACGTACCAACGTCCGTTCAGAACGGCTGGGCTGTAGCATGCGGAAGCTAGTGGCTGACGGATGGCGATACAGTGGGCGGCCCAGAGTGACGGTACCATCACCGAAGGCCGGTCGAGGACCAGCATAAAATGCATGCACTTTCTCCGCTAGGCTTTCCAACGTTTTTGGGTACGCTTGCACAGGTCTAGGCTGCTCCGAAACAACTATGGCGGTTGGCTGGTAACCACTAGGACCCGGCTCCATCATCCAACTGTCTCTCTCCATCGCCTTCGGACTGACCTTCGGGGCCCTGAACTTGGGCTGAGGCTGAGAGTTGTAGTACAGATAGTGATCATCTGGCAAGTAGGTGGCGGCAGCGGCAGCCCGCGATTCCGCAATAGCCCTCATTAGCCCATTCTCACCGTTACTATTGGATTCTTCCAGGCCTTCTTCTTCCAGTTCCTTCTTAAATACTACCACTGGAGGTCCTTTCTGTTCCGCTTGCTTCATGGTGGGCGACGGCACCCCTTTGGCATGCTTTCGAGAACGGATGGTCAATACAAGACGGCGGGGTATAGACATAATGATGACCACGTCGTCCAGACTCATTGAAGTAACGTCAACGAAGTTGACGGCCAGGATCTCGTCACCGACTCGAAGGCATCCGCTGTTGTAGACGGCGCTCTCGAGTGCGATACGAGACACAAACACTCCATCCAGACGATCCAGACCGTTGCCTTCTCGTATGTAGAGACCCAAGGTCTGTCCCGGGCGTTTGACAATCTCCACAAATTGCACTAAATAATTGGGGTCGATGGAGAGAAATCGCTTAGCCGCTTCGGCCGCCAACTTGCCCATGGTGCGAAGATCCAGTAACCGGATGACCATCTCTCCACGCCTTTCCACTGCCTCCAAAGAGGCTGCTGTGGTTGCATCATGATCATTCTCAACTGCTTGCAGCTGATTGAAAATCTCAGTCGAAATGCCACTCACCTGTTAGAAAAGGAGAGAAAGCAAAGAAAAATTACAAATAAGATTAAGAAACTAGGATATCTATGTGATGCAATTCGTGGGAATCCTATCCTAACAATAAAGGAATTCAAGTCTATACTTAACAATGGGCGTTTTTTAAATATTTCCCAGCAAAGTGGATTTTATGGTTATAATTTATCATACCATCTCAAGATTCTCTGCTCTATAAAAGTTAAGATTTCAAATAAATAATACTTTTCTTAACTAAAGGTTTCCATCCATATTAATGAAAAATTATTTATTGGAAATATATGCAAATATTAACAAGAAATATCGATATGTGCAACTAGGAAGTCTTAAAATAACTCCATCTTAACATTTCTTTATTGAGAACTCTCTCTCCATGTCGAAATTTAAGAGGAAACACATTCCGGATGTAATAACTTGTTTTTCAGTCTGTCTACTTTCTCCTATCAAGTGCCCTATAGATAAATACACTTCAATCGAAATCATGAATGAAATAGGAGGGGAAGGAGGAGTAAGGTACAGCGGCGTGACGTATTTATGCGCTCTAGTTTTAGGCGTGTCGCAAAAAAAGCGCCAATAAGGCGCCACAGCAAAACCCAGTCATTGGCCACGAGAGAATTTCATGAGCCAGGCACTGATTTCAAAGAAACGGGGAAAGAGCGGGAAAAAAGTCACTGGGTCAATAACCGGCCATGAAAATATTGGCACAAAACCTAGAAAATATTAATAGGTGCTTTAGAAGACTGCTAATTAATTGAGATGAGGAGGAGGAGTAGACGGGAGACTTTCCAGACGATGAACTGAGGTGACCAATTAACACGCATAGCTTGTCGATTGCCAACGAAAATATCCAACCGGAAGTCGCTCCCTTTCTAGTCTACCTACTAAATTGGATCACTGAGGCACAAACAATGCAGACTGTTGCCGAGATTTTTCTTATATATTATACACAGCAGTACAGTTGGTCACTATAGTACCTGGCAGACAGGTGTGTGTGTGTGTGTGTGTGTGTGCGGGTGGGTGGTATATATTCTCTCAAGATACAAATGTACAAGACCCTACCTACTGCAGGACATGCAAGCAACTGGCATTTGCATCCAGAGCCGGAACAAACGGGCCCCGCGCCAATAAATATGTACATTCTGTAATTGTTTGGTTAGGTAGGGATTGTTCCATGTCTGAAAATGAATTTCGATGACATTAGTGGAATATGCTCGGAGAACGAATTTTAAATATTAGTAACCGGCACTATCTTAATCCCACCGTGTTTGCATCAAGTGATATATGGCTATCGATACGGATCATACCAACGTGCCCGGATCGAAACAATTATGAAAGTAAGGGCACGTTAAGTTACAGGAATTTTGGTCGCGTTCACCTTCATGTGCGTTAGCAAGCTGTACACTCAAAAACATGCTTGAGAGTCGCCAACAACTTTAGAGACAAACAAGGCAGGCGATGATCCTATAACCAACTTATTTGAATATCATTTTTAAAAGCCAAATGAAGAAAAAAAAACTGCAAAACATTTGAGTCTTACCTTCCTGAAATCACTCTGCACTACCATCTCTGGAGGCCCGGAACTGATTCGGGTCCTCCTTGGGCTTGTGGTCTCCATCTCCGTAGCAGCCCTTTCCCTCGACTCCTGGTGGCAACGACACGTCCAATAAAATGCCGTGGAGAACATGGTAATGGAGAAAGAGAAAACGATAAAAATGAGAACAGATGATGATGATGATGATGATGTGGAAGGATGGGTCACGACGACACTGGCGAGTTATGTAGTTAACGACTTGCGACAACAGAACATCATCATCGATTGGAATGAAACAAAATTCAACACGAAGAGCTGCCTGGATAAGAGATTTGTAGTAAGAGGAAGAAGGGTGAACAAATAGGGCTACACCGAATCATCTGGAAAGCAATGAAACTCCCTCTATACCAGCAATGGACATAACAATAGATGAGGATAAACACGTGGTTAAAAGTGGCTTTGAAGCAAACACAACATTCTTTGGCATAACGAAGTTTCGCATCACTAGTACTGGTAGTTGGTTGACTAGAGAAACTTCGTCTTATGTATGCACTACAAGTGAATGCAATCCATCCGATAATATTTACACCATCCATCATAAGGATTCTTCCACAAAAAAAACATAAATCCACATGTCGACCAGTTGAATAATAACCAAATGTTTAAACATCGGCCCTTCAATAGAGAGAGCATAAGTCAAGACACAACAAACACACCATTAACACAAAACGACAACTGAAAGGGATATAAAGAAGTTATAAAACCGTGACTCACACAACATTTGGAGTGACACATTCCAATTTTTTCCATAGTACATGTGACGGAAGGACACATGATCTATTTTAATATTTGTAAACTTCTTTTAATTTCAATATTTTGCTAATCATCACATAGAAAGTGCAAGTTGAATAAGATAACGAGTAATCGAAAATGCGCGAAGTTCAACTCATTTCTTTTCTATCACAATTACAGAAAATAATTCAAAAAGCTTGTCGAACGTCGACCTTAACATTCCGATTAAAATTGAAGATTTTTTTCGAGTCGAACAAGGTGCAGTATAAAGGCGTAATATAACAACAATCATCATCACTGTCATTCTTATCACCGCCAGTCACAGTAGCCGCCATTTGCAAAATGAGCAACCGTATCCACAACAACGACAACAACAAAAATAGAACGAACGTTCGAAATCTTAAAAAAATGGCGGTCGGTTGACGAGCGACAGAAAAACTATAGACAAAAAATCCAACAAATTCCTCCAATCAGTGGTAGATTAGTATGAATTTCTATATATAAACCGGGATAAGGTTTTTGCCATTTTGCATGTTATTGATATTAGAAAAGAGGCGAAGAAAAAAGCAAAGAGAGAGAGGCAGAAAACGAATAAAAGATGGACGACGATCTGCCGTGGTGCAGTTTGTGTGCGTGTATATTTACGACTGAAAATCGACGAAAATTCCCCGCTCCTTTTCATTCGTGTGGCGGCCATAAAATTCCCCCGATCTATTCCCTACGGGGGAGGGGTTATCGAACCCTTGGGGTGGGTCATACGCAAACACATTCACATTAAACCATATTTGATAAAGATATATAAAAGCATACACATGCCGAGTAGTACCAAAAACACACTCGCTCTCAACGCCAACTACCTCTCTTTCTCTTTGCTATTGAAAATAACGTGCAAGGAAAGGAAAACTGGAAAAATTCGTGATGAGGAGAAGAAGGTAAAGAGGGAGAGGGCGAGAGAGAGAGACAACTCGATGGATGCCACACGCATTTCAAATAGTCATAGTACAAGACTAAATCTAGATCGCTAGGCGAGGGAATGCGCTGGAAGAAAAAAATCTCAAAATAAGAGGATGAAGACGGAGAATCACACATACAGGTACTAAAAAATGAAGGTATAGTCAAGAGAAAGAGTATCGACTCCATCCCATAACAGTTTATCCTCAATACATTTTTGTGTTGTGTATATATCGGTGCAATTCTTGATGTTCTAATTCGCAGAATTTCCGTTTACGACGGCGTTACCGGTAATGGCATTTATCGTTTGATCCCTTCTCCTTGTGATAACAAACAGGTAACAACCGCCTTATATATAGTGGTGTAACCACTCCCATCTATTTCTTATCCCTTCCTCCATTCTGCTGCTGAATTCCAGAATTATAGACTGGAAAAAAGCTTCAAATGGAAAGTGTTGACGACCGAGTTATATATACCGGTATATGTATTTATGTACATCATATATGGTACATATATCGACGACAACGGTGATCTCACCTTTCATTCATTCCAACATCACAATGAATTAGTCATCAGGAAAAAAGTGAACCCGCCAACATTAATTATGCGCGCAAATGACTGTGTGGGAGGTAGTAGTAGAGCGTGCCATAAAGAAATAAAAGTCGCATTCGGTTCTCCTGGGCGTGGTCCTATCCTACAAAGTAAACTGATTTCAAGGTAAACCCTTTTTTTATTTCATTTTCAAAGCAATCGTCAGAGCACACAGAGTTATTATGGGGAAAAACAGCTCTTAAAACATATATCAGTAAAGTTGTAAGGTCATGTCACCTCTTTTGACCTCATACACAAGCACTAGAGGTGATGAACTCGTTCCGTTTGGGATCTGAAGAGGCGGTGAGGCGACTAAGAAGGATTATTGTGGCAATTGAGTAAGGTAACCAGCAGCATAAAACCATAATCCAACAGTTTGATGATGAGTCCATGTCGTTTCCCCCCTCTTATTCTTGCCTTCTGGTCCCGTTTGAGCTTCCTTCTAAAGTAATGAGTACCAGGCCTGACTGTAAGAAAGAAATGGGCTTGTTACAGAAGAGGACTAAGGAATGATGAGCATGTAGGCAATATTTTCCTTTCCTAATCCTTCACTGTGCCTGAGCATTCCGCCCCTTGAAATCCTTTTAGGTCTCAACACTACCGTCTTCTTCGCCACACATGTGCACAATTTCAGTGATTTTTCAACTATTCCAGTGATTCCTTAAGAAGCTAATAGAATCAAGATTCCTCAAATGTTTTACAATATATTTTACGACTTACAAAAATATTCATTACTCTCGTTCAATCAACTTTTATCTGGGCGAAAAAAACTCTAATATTTTGATTAATTTTAAAAGGTCATTCGAGCACATTCAATTTTTCTTCTGAAGTTAATGGAATGAAGACTATGCAAGAAAGAAAGAGTTAGCAGCTCCGTTTACTCAATTCAAGTCACAGTCGATTGTAACTTCCTGTTAACGGCGCGCATTAGATACGTTGGCTGGTTAATATCAGACTGCACTACCAACTTCAGCCAGGATCGATCCTGCATTACAAAAACCAATTCACGAGGCAAACAAGTTCCTCTAATACAAAGCTGTTGGATGTGATTTTGGATAACAGGAAACTTTAGTCCCATTCGAATCGTTGCAGTGTAACCCACACTTCAAAGTTTTTTTTCCTAATGTGCAGATTTGGTTCAACGTGAATGTTTTTCTTGTGGAGAATCTTCGGGAGCATCTTTCTACGGTCGGAGACCCCTAAACTTCCGAGATGGGCATGGTAATTTTCATGTTATTCCGCGCGTGAAAGAAACCTTTTTACTCACTTGTCCTGCCCTGTCGCCCTGCCCGTATTTGCACTTTTTCGAGATGCAAGAGCTGACTACCAACTTATCATTTCATTGGATCGTTTTAGGTTATCCTCGCCACTTGTGACTAGGAAAGGAAGTTTTTCAACAACCTTTCATGCACTACAATATTAAAAGACAATTGCCCCCTCTTGTCACTCTCGTGACGTACACTTACTGTCAGGTAAGTAATTAATAGATATGGTATTTATGAAGCAGTTCAGTCGTGTCACTCTGAAACTGACAACAATATGAGTTGTTTTCAAGGAATCACCTAAGGAATGAGATTTACGACAGTAATTGAGTGACTCCCGGTGGCCGTAAAATGTTTCTTTTTACCACAAATTGACGTGATTAACCTTTAAGTTTCCTAAACACAACACTAGTAAAAGATTTCTAATAGTATAACGAGACTATTGCTATACATGCGAAAGAAGCAGAATCTTATGCCTCCTCCGTAACAACTACACATGCCTTCAAAAAACTTCACTATATAAGTGTGTAATCAAATGTTAGGATTAACTTATCTTACGGATACTATATGAATTTTCATCTTCTTGCAACACCCTCTTGACCTCAGAGTGCACTGGTCCGCCTCTGGCTTTTTCTCTATGAGTTTTTGATGCTCGTCCATCAGAGCTGAATAAGATTATATGATGAATGCAAAGGGTATCAGATGAAAAATGTAAAAGGGCTGTAACAAAAGATAGGACTGTATAACTTCAGAGCGCTGGTCTCACAAATACACGAGAGTTGGAACAACCGGAAGGACCATGTAGGACCTTTTCCAAATCACCAGGTGTGATTTCCCAATGATATCATTGAAAGTGGTCTCAAAATTTAGTCACATTTTCATTATGAAAAAAAAACCACCATGTCAACCGATTCGTCATATAAAAATTTCAAACAATAATAGTACAACAAAGTCTAGACTTATTACTGGCGCCAAATTGTAAAACTTTGGAGCAAGGAACAAACCCCCTTCTTCCATATTTGTGGTAGCTGTAGTTGGTGCCATAAGTTCTGGACTTATTTGAGGCACGCAATCCTGACAGAGTGATACATTGGGCAAAACAGATGAATCATGTATCGACTAATCCATATTTAATTAATAGTCTGAAGGCCTTTCTAAACTCTCATCGTCTTTTGCAGGTCCAGAGTTCGGCATGCCACCATAGGCGCAATATTCCAAAGACAGTTCTATCGAATCAATACAAGTTGTGTACACTAAACGCTACAAGTCTGAGTCGGAGAGGAGAAACGACTGCCTCTCAAGCAAATGCACTGACCAGTATCAGTACTCGATGGCTGGACCTTGAAGAAATAATAAAATACTTTAGCCGTGTAATTTTCGAAGGCGGCCCCCAGAGATCAGCAGACGAGCCGCAACCTAATCAAAGAACTGTGACTCTTACACTTGTTACGGACGTCCAGTCACTGCATCTACGACAGTCAAGTGTTTCTGCGGAATATGCTATTGACTGGAGCTCAAATTTAAAGATTGAGCCTTAGTCACTATCATACGAGTAAGGCAGCTCAAAATAAATCCATTGTCCGATGTAGTCCAAATGCAATTTCAAAATCCAACCTACAGTATCTACTCCAACTTTTTAAGTGATGACACAAAACATTACACCCCGCTTTGGCGACACAGAGGTAACGCCCCGGAGTCATGCGTAAAGAATTGCATATTCAATCTTGGCCGAGGTGGATGGCTTCTTTCGGGCGAGAGAGTGGTATGTACGATATCACCTGCACATAAAAGATTTCCATGTGTAGGGGCTCGCTCCCCGACGTCGACAGGGACCGAATGCATCCAAGAAGAATAGTAAATAAGCAAAACAGGTTGCAGCATACGTCAGCAGTCGTCTGTGGTAGATGGCCCCATGTATCCTAATGGAACAAAAAATGGGTACCAGACGCTACCATAGACGGAAAAGGAGTCAGTGAATATGATGATAATGAAACATATCAGTACTCACTGGTATGCCGCATATCGGTATCAGACAAAGTATGATGTAAAAGACATGTTTCAAAGGAGGGAGAGTAACAGAAATATTCCTATAACTTGAAATTCATGTAAACTGCTCCCCGACATTATGCCAGAGACATGGCTTCAAGAGGCATATCCGATATCCAACATGTCCCTTTTTGGCAACATGACTTTCACCACACGTCTTGTCTGATGCCAACGTACAGAGTACTTTTGACAACTGCTACTGTATTAGGTAAGCTGCACAGTAGTACCTGATAAGATAAGATGTGGTAGACGTATCTCGAAAGAGAGATCATAATAAAAAGTAAATTCAATGTTGGAATTCACCTCACCATGAATTGGTCTGAATCATTACTCAGACGAATGTGCGATGAATTCCATCAATACATTTTTACTATGCTGCTTCTTTTAATAAGACCTCACGTTATGTCTTGTCTTATGCCAATACACGCCTATTGATGACGTCTCGATATGCTCCAAACATGAAAGGGCATTAACGATACAAGGTCACTTCATAGTGCAGTTGACTCTTATGTTTTAAACACAAATATGTGCTCATAAATTGTCACAGTGCATTAATCAAGCAGCCTGGGTTTTCAAATATTCAAGTACAAATTCTAAAGGTCTCGCGCAGCAAACTACCTAGCAGGTAAACAATTAAATGTATATCTGTCATTGGAAAACAGATTTCTATAATTCAGCAGTAGCAAGAGTATTCAAGCATCCATCCAAGTGGTTGCACTACACCTCCACTTTCGTGTCATTGTTACTGTGTCGTTTACAACATTGTGCATTAATCCTGCGCATCCCAAGTGACTGCTTGTGTAATTGCACGCTACAACACTACAGTATATAGGTATCGACTTCAAGAAGAAAAAAGTGTGCATGTCCACATTGGAAAGTTGCAAATATTTTTCTCTTACCTTCCTCCGGCCACAACACAGCATGGCGGAGACCAAATGCTTGACTTTTGCTCGCAGACGGCGGCGTCTGGACGGTGCAAGCATGTGTGCCCCAGATCTGCACGCCACACGCGTGTGAAGGCGGCATCAGAATCAAAATCTGAAAAGGAAGAAAGAGAGACAGGAAAAAAAATTGAAAGCTAAGACTAAATAAAATTATAATTCAATGAACGTACAGTAAGAAGACTAGTTTGGCGCACTGCACAAAAGAAAAACTCCGCTTACCCAAATAGTAGATTAATTCGTAATCGTGCATAAACCATTAGTATGATCAGGACCAAATCTTAAGTTCAATGCCCTAAATTAAGATGCTGAAGTCCTAATAAGAGATAGCGAGATGGAGAGAGAGAGAGAGAGGTTTCCAACCAGTTCACCTCCCAACTTTGAGCTTGTTGGTGTCGCTTTTTGGATCATTCAACAGTTTACGTATTTATTTCTGGGTTTCATTAACTACAGTGACATCAACTAGTAGTTGCCGGACCGGAAAATCTTACATGAGAAATAAAAATCGATCAGTGTCACCCAAATGGGTAAAATGCGCATTAACTGTCTGTTGCTCTTCTAAACATATAGAGCAACTTTGGTAATTAAATTTAGTGGGAAAATTAAGGTTCATGATTAATAATTTTAGATTTTTACTCTCGTACTAGTATTACTTTCTCATCAGTAAAATTTCGGGCATTAAAGTTCGACAAACGATTTCGACAGTTGAAAGACCTGTGTTAAATAATTCAAACCACTGGCATTCATTTCCTTTAGCATTAAATAACAATGTAGGTCTCAAACTGAAATTAAAAAAAGTTTGCACTAATTTTAGTTGGTGGTGAAGGAAGTTAATAATTACTGTATATCGCCACTGAAACCTTGAATCAGTTAAGCAACGGCTGTGTTACCCTGCTTTAAATAGTATCATATAATCTGGATCCCGGTCGACACTTAATCTCGACTAACTCCACTATAAGAGATAACTAACGAATGAGAAATGATTCCAAAGTGATTCCAAATTCAAAATATGAACCTCTAATTAAAAATATAATTTTTGTTAGAAAAGCAACCCATATAGCTTCACCGCATTGCTCTGAAACTCTTCTGTCGTTACTGGCTGTACAATTTGATCCTAATTCGTAACTTCTTAGAAATTAATATTAATAAAAACAGTAAAAATAAAAAAGTAACTACTTTAAATTTATGTAGAGAGTATGTTATCTTTAAGAAATGAAAAGTATAACCGAGAATTTTTTTTGTAAGAAGACACTAATCAAATATACTCTCACGATAACATCATATTCAATTTCATGCGTCCTTTGGAGAACGAAATATATGCAAGACAAAACAGTAGTTAATCTTCCAATTAAAATAAGAAATTTGGAAAAGACCAACAACCAGTGAAGATGGCAAGAAATCCAATAGACAATTATGCGACTTCATGCACAACCCAAATCTGTCGCATTGCGTGCGGCGGGTCAAGCCAACATTTATAATACATAAATTACATGGAGGAGATTCGCTAGCGTCAATCTACGAAGAGAGAAACTAGACTGAGTTATTGCACGAAGACTAAGACTATCTGGCGATATAAAAATAAAAACTTTTTGAATCCTCACAACTTATTTACTACCAACAACGAGAAAACGCCAAAAGAGAGGAAAAAAGAATTAAGTGGCAGGCGCCATTATTAAGTCGACGTCGTTACGAATGATTGGAGAACTGATCTCATGACGTCAGATTGATGTCACGAGGTAGAGTCCATTTTTTCTGAGTTAAGTAGGGGGATGAAGGAAGATATGTTATGTAGAATCGATGGGAAAGGGGAGAGAGAGAAACGAGGGAGTGAAGGCAGATGCGAAACAGTAATTAATAAAGCTATTCGCAATTCATAGTAAACAATAACAATTGGGTACATATCACTTAAGTTTATCAAATTAATCACAACAATTACATCTTGAAATATTTCTTTCCGTGCAGTATGTACTTTTCCTTTGAAAGACAAATTACAAGTGGTATAAGGAAAAACCAACGGGATTCCCATCTTTCAATGTATACTATGGTGAGACATTTAATGACAAAGTTGGCGAGACAGGTTAACTGAGGTCAATCAGGTTCAACAGCTATTTTTTTTTTTATCATTCAACCCACCCCCTCTCTTCCACTACAGTCCACTGTTGTCATCTGAGGGTTGAAAATATAACATTTATCGCAACCAAACCAAAATATGTTTTGAATATCAGCTCGATAAATATTAAAAGATGATTGAATATGGATGATCACATTTTCCTCCAGACATGGCATATATTGATTTACTAAAATTCACTCCCTATTTTCTGCTCCTTTTCGTTCAAAAAAATTCTCTTCGCTTTGGGAATCGTAAAAGGGAGAAGGAGGAGGAAGAGGTAATATTTAAAAGTGTCTGCAAAACAGTCTTTACAAAACATTTTAATTTACAATAATAATAATAATAACAATGAAAGTTTATTCCTCGAATCCCAAATGGGAAACAATATCTCCTGTCTCTCTCCATCTCAGTTGAAGGTTTTCCAATTGGGACTCCAATTTTTCATTTTTTAAAATATTCGACCCTGTACACAGAATGTTAATTTGTAACTGAGGGAGAGGGAAAAGTCCAGGTGTATGAGAAGTAGGCAGGTATGATAATTCACGTAGCAGGAAATAGTAAACGAGAAGGGTTGCGATGGGAAAATGGAAAGAGTGGAACAGGGAATGGGGGGAATAGAGGAGGAAGAGAGGAATGGCATTTACTATTTCATATAGAAAACACACTTGCCTATGTAATAATTAATGTAAGCACGGAGAGTGAGAAGAGGAGGAGGAAGCAGGACGAAAGATGAGGGGAGAGGAGAGAGGAAGTACATGTAGTTGAATATTTCAAAATGAGACCCGTTTTCAAAATATGAATCCTACTCACCTATTTCCCATTGCCCAATGGGGCCATAGGCATCACACACAACCTTTGAAACCAATCGTTAATTTCCTTTCATTGCAGAGTGGAATACGCCATTGTGAAGCGTAGATTCATAACGACCATTATATCGATATTAGTTCCATCGAGTTTTCGACGAGAAAACACATACACACACACACATGCAGTTCAGTGATGAAGGTAAGTTGGGTGGGGGGAATTAGCAGGAGAATGACAGAGAGGGAGGTTTGATAGTAGTATTAGTAGTGGTGGTGGTTGTAGTGATGTCGGTGAAGTTAGTGTTGGTACTGGCGATGGAAGAGGGGGAACAAGGAGAAAATATTCAATATCCATCTCACAATTGATCCACTGACATAAACGTCTCGAAAAAAATGACTCTTGTATCAAACATTGTTGGTAGTTAATGAACAGCAGATATTAAGATGATGATGACCACTACAGCTTTATGAACCGGTCAACCGAAACATTAGAAATGCACTGAAGACTTTAAAATGACCCCTCACTTACTCGCCTCATAACACTTACATAGACACAGAGAGATATCACCACTGCTTGAAACAAAAATGAAGATCTGTTAAAAATACATCGAAGATTTCATCTGCAAATCAATTAGTCATTAACACTAAAATTACTGCTGTGTTGTTTTGCCGAAACCATTTGTCGTGTTTATGTGTGTCGTCGTCGCAACAAAACAAAAAACCACGATCAAAAGAATTCTCTGAAGTTGTAAATGCCAACTGAGGAATTAAAAATGTAAATTATCATCAAATGAACGCTCTTTTCTCGAAGTTTATGAATTAAGATTAAATAAATAACCTGCAGTGAGATGAAGGGGTTGGGGTTCGTACTAAATAGATCTCACCTTTCCGGACTGATTTTTGAATTGATTACTAAACGACAATAGCATGTGTCCAAATGAATTCTTGAATCGGCGTCCACTTGAAGTCAAACTTTGAGGGAAATGGTCAGGTTGTGTGATTACTGTTTCAAATATAAACAGCTGCGATCATTGCATTCTCATTATTATTTACAAAGATATTAATGGTGGCTGGTAGTGATTCTAGTAGTAGTACTGTATAGTAGTATCAACAACAAAGTGTAGGGCATTCCCCCTTTAGCGTACCGTAGTATTTCTTTCAACGCACTACTACCACTTACTACTGCATCAAAGTGTCAGAAATTGTATAAAAAAATCAGAAAATTTCCAATTTATACACACAATGGAATGTTGTCATTCTGAAAAACTAATCAATGCTTCATTTTTTGCTGTCGTACATTGAAAAAACTCCCAATGTGGATATAGAGCATTCATCACACAGCCATGTCAAAATGATGTATTCCGGTTAAAAAAAGAAGACATTGGAATAAATTAATCAAAAAATCAGACGCCTCTTCTTGAAATTCAACAAGAAACTTATCGAAGAAAATACGATTTAATTGAGAACAAACATTCTACTACTGTCCATTAATGGAAGGAAGGAAGTCCAACCAAAGTTCTTTCCTCAACGGAACGAACGACAAGAAACATTCCAGTGAGATAGTCTGTCTACTGCACTGAGTTTCAGACGTTCCGGCGACGACGACGACGGCGGCGGCAGCAGTCAACGATGGTTGGTGGTTGGTTCAATTCTTGGAACAGTCGAATGGTACCAAAGACGATGAAGAGAACGACGACGACAAGTGTGCGGCTTGAAAGGAATTAGTATAAAAAAAAATTCAAGAAAAAATGGTCGCAAAATAATCGGACGAAGGACTAGAATGATCCCGAAGACGCTTATAATGAGCAGTCGTAGTACTAAAGCAAGAATGAGACGCCGACGGATGTTTAGAATAAGAACGATGCCGACATTTTTCTCCGACACTATTCCAACAGCGATTCGAACTGCAAGAAGGAAGACTATGAGATATCCACATCATCATCGTCATCAGCGTCCAACAATTTTGACGTCGTTTCCAATTAAAAGTAAACTAACAATATCACTAAAACTAAAATCAAAATTAATAATGATGAAAATCACACTTTTCTTGCCCTTGTTCCCAGGTGCTTTTTCTCTTTGGAAGTTCATACAAAACAGGTCATCCATCTAGAAACACACTCGAATCCAGGACCTGCACACCACCGTGGTCACCGCCATTCAAACCACCATTTCACCCTGGATCCGATGCTGTTCCACAACCGATCCCTCAAACCTCCACCGGCTTCAGAAATCAGTTAGTCGATTGTCTTTCTGACTTCCTTACCCGCAGGGTCGAGTCCAATACGTGGTTGCCTTAGCAACGGTGGCAGATTCTACTTCGGCTGCCCTTAATAATCGATAGCATCGCCACGACAAACACTAGACTTCAACTACGGAAGTCGTCTCTGAGGCTCTTGGATCGCTCGCAGCACTTGCTTCAGGTGAGAAGTCACGAAATTTGTGAACGGCCCTTTGTCGGTCGACAGGTTTAGGTGCCGTTAAATCATATTCTAGATTATGATTACACAAAGTTTTTGAATCAAGTAACGTATTATCAACAGTCACCTAAGACGTTTATGTATAGCATCACTGACCACATGGACAAATAATAAAAAAAAAGGCCATATGTGTACAGTAAGTACATCCTCCGACTGACGGACGCTATTACTTCTGTCAGACCTGGAAAAGGAATTCATCCTTCTCTGATAACGTTTTTTCACATCATTATTTTATCCACCAGGTTCACTCTTGTCTGAAGTTAACGGCCATCCTTGTGGTTAAGGAAAACCAAATGCACATTTCAGGAAGCCGCAATTCCAAATATTTCTATGGTGTAGGCTATAACATATAGGGTGTCATCTGTATGCTAAAGACCCTTCTCTAAATGGAATGGAGCGGCTGTATTCCGTTGGACGCACCAGTTCTCGTCTGATCACTGAAGCTAAGCAACCCAATCCCAGCTAGTACTAACTGGGTACCGCTAATACCCAAAACTCGTCGCATTAGCGTAGTGTCTGTACAGTTCCTGCATTAGAACTACGGCAGTGGACGGGGCTCTAATGACGTTGTAGTTGAAGGGCCCTTAAACACCAACAAAACAAATTTAAATGGAATAGAAATACAGTAGGTAGAGTGACAAAAGCCCCACCCGTGTGTGGAAGGTTCACCCCCGATTACTCTTCTAACGTCAGAAAACGGCTTTAGAGTTAGTTAAGCGTCTGAGTAGACGTTCAATAAACTTTAATTCCACTGAATGGTTTAGAAAACTTGGGTCCGCAAGCGTGTTATTATTATCATCACCTACTTTAGATGTATACCCAACTACAGTCTTTCAAGGGGTTGATATGTAGAACGTTAGGCCATAAATATTAAATCCCATAAAATGTCATTACTATATGTCTTGCCTTTCACGTATGCAAGTGATTACGTCACGGCATTGTCGCAATGATGGCCGTGAGTATGGCCGCCCACCACGTTCTATTCTAAGATTTCCTTTGAGTGGTGTGGTCATTTAACGTCTGCTCTAAAGATTTAATATACTCTCTGAACGTCATTTAGGGACTTCGAGGGAAAAGGGAAGAATGGATGAACACCCAGATTTGGGAATTTTGCCAATTTATATATTTTTTGCGCGGATGACATCGTACACACCACGTGGGAACACGGCTTTCTTTGCCATTTGGGACAAAAAAACGCACTTGACATTTTCTCCTCTCCCTTTCTTTGTCGGTGTTTTAGGGCCCTTCAACTACAACGTCATTAGAGCCCCGTCAACCGTATAGTTCTAGTGCAGAGACTGCACAGACAGTACACAAATGCGACGATTACTGGGTATTAGCAGTACCCAGTTTTCCCAAGCGGCCACCCATGTTAGTACTAGCTGGAGTTGCGTTGCTTGACTTCAGTGATCAGACGGGAATTGGTGTGTCCAACGCAATATGCCGCTCCCTTCTCCTTCCCCACCGAAAGAAGTGACCCACTTCGACCTGGATGGAACCTGGACAACATACTACGTATCCAAGAATTAAGCTCACTACTTACCAGGAGCGGATCCAGGGGGAGCAATGCAGCAATTGCTCCCTGCTCAATGCCTCAATGGGGCGCATATTTCAACTGATGCACGATTCAATTTTGCAATTGATGAGGCATTTTTGCATTTGCTATTCCCATTTCTATACTGCCAGTCCAATTAGGAGTTGGCTAAACCACTGGAGGACCTATTGTAATTGCTAGCCTGATTTATATTAAGAAATTCTGAGTATTTAAAAATATTTGGGGCGCACATTTTTTGAAGTGCTCTCCTCCCTGATCCGCCCCTGCTACTTACTATACAGATTATTCTCGGTGGTGGATTCCAAATGCCTTAAATCTCAGCTGTAATAATATTACAGTGAAACCTCTCTATGGGTACACCCCTCATATCTGTACAGATTTTTCAGGCACCGATTTTTCGCCCATAGGGTTAATGCTATTACTACCCCTCTTAACAGTACACCTCTCTAATGGGTACACCCCTCTGTTGGTACATCTAATACATGTCCCCACTTTTCAGAAAACCACCTCTATAATGGGTACACCCCTCTATTGGTACACCTAATACATGTCACCATTTTCAGAAAATCCCCTCTGTAATGGGTACATCCTGCCTCGGTGACGCAGTGGACAGGGTGCTTGGTAACTGCAGCAGTGGTACTAGGTTCGATACTGGACCGAGGCGGGTTGCCTTCTCTTCTGCAAGAGAGATGCCCCGAGTGCGCCTTCCTTTAGATTATAAGTAAAACCATAGTCCCATGTGGCGTTCAATGGCATTTATACATAAAAGAACTTTCTACTATGCAACGGATAGGTGAGGCAACATTTCCAGGTGTAGGAGCTTGCCACCTGGCATCGGTGGAATGCCTCAAAGAACAGTAGACCTACAATAAATATGCACAGGGGTTGCAGCTTTAGTCTGCATCTGGCTGTGGAAAAACGCATTCCAAAAGATCACCCTTGCATCTCGGGCAAGATGGGTACCCGACCCTGCCATAGGCAGCAAATAAGAAGGTAGCTTGATTGTAGACAAACGTCCCTTGATTGATTTGTTTGTAAAAATTAAATTTATGTACTTCAATAATTTTGTGAAATATTATATTATACAATGCATTTTTTGCAGTTAAAAAACACAATATAAAACAATATATTGTTTTGATTAATTTATATACCCATACCCCTCTTATGGGTACACCCCTCTGATGGGTACACTTTGGCTAGGTCCAGCAGGTGTACCAATTAGAGAGGTTTCACTGTATTTAATTGCTGAACAATTTAAAATAATGACATAAGCCCGCCACACACGATCAGTTTGGTGTGTGCACATCGATGTGTTCAGTTTGGTGTGAAGGACTGAATTGCCCACACACGATCAGTTTGGTGTGAAGGACTGAATTGCCCACACACGATCAGTTTGGTGTGTCACGTACTTATGTTCCTTTTCGTGAAACGTCATGTGACGTCATTTGATTGTCCGCATCAACCAGTAATTCTACCGTTACCATGGTGCAATTTTTGTAAAGATGACGTTTATCCGTGTTTGGGCATGCGCAGAACAAAAAAAGTGAACAATTGATGTGAGCAACCCCACACACGTTCAATTCGGATTGACGTCAGTCCGAATTTCTTCACACCGTCAGTTAAAATTTTTGGTGTGAGCAAAAACTTTTTTTGCACACACACGTCAGTTTGGTGTGTGCACACCGAATTTACACACCAAACTGATCGTGTGTGGCGGCCTTAAGTCAATTTCAGATTATTTTCTAAAATCACAACAGACAGATAAACCTATCTGAGACGTCACAATCCAAAATTGCAGCGAACTTCAATGATGTTAATGGTAGTCGAAAACTGCATCGAGACACTGTATTTATAATGAATGGTACGTTTGATAGCGATTTTTAATAAATTCGATTTAAAGTACAAGATATTTATATTGCAATTTTATAGTAGAGGTAGAATGTACAATATGAAATATGACGTATATACTGTATATATCATAAGAGCCTTCTGGGGAGACAGTTTTGCATATGACAATGAATATGGTAAGCGAAATATTCAATATTAAGATTTTTAAGATAATTACCGGTACTAATAGGAGCATCGGCAGGGGTGTTGGAATAGGTTAGTTAGGACCTTGAAGGAGATTTAGTACAAGGTGAAACATACGCGCGCATCAGTGTACGAACACCACGTGATCAACGTACGATAAAGGGTAAAAACGAATTTTTGCAATATGATATTGTACCAACTTACGATTGATCTTCTGTATGAGTGTCCCCTAATGATGAATTATTAACGGCGGAATAAAAAATAAACTGAAAAGCATATTTGAAAAGAAAAACAGGCAAAATGGAGGAAATAATAAACTTAGTTTGCTGAACGAGTTAAGTATCGAAAATATAGAAAGGGCAATGGCCATCCATTCACTTCTAGCTGGGATGTACGTTTTCAAAAACAGAGTACTAAATCTCCCCAATGAGTTATAATGCCCTACTACACATCATTACACTTGAAAGATTTAAAATTATGAAAAATATAGTTTCGTTATAGTGTGGCCGGGGTAGAATAGGAAGACGGCACCTACCCCCCCCCCCATTTTGCGTCATAAAAGGCGACTAACTGGGCAGACCCAGGGAAGGCCAACCTGGAACATCATAATTGGTCCTGGTCGATGTAGGCTCCTCTGGGAGGTGACCATAAGAAAATGCCTACCCACGTGTTTGCCACGCGTGGAGACCCAAATCCCCGGGGAAAGCAGATCCTGCTAATTGAGGGGGCGCATCCCCTATGCAATGTTCCCTGTAAGGAGCCAAGTCTCATGTGCAAATTTGATTTTAAGTGAGCGCAGTCTCTACCAGTCATCTACCAGCCGTGCGCGGGGCATCTGGCCCGTGTGCGCGGCCGCGCACGCGCGCAGCTTAGAGGGAACATTGCCCCTATGACGTCGCTAGGTCGCCCTGCACTGACAGAAAGGCTCCGACACGTCAAGGGGTGAGATTGCGACCCTGAGTTTCCAACACGTCATCTTGGCCATGTCCTCCAGCGGAAAAGTCTGATCAATCAGCTGAAGGGGGTACGGTACATGAGTGGGGTGTCAAGAGCTAATAGAATTAGGAATGACTATATTAGAGATAGCCTGGGGGTGGGGGATATCGCGGAATAAATGGGGGAGAGTAGATTGATGTGGTATTGACACGTAATGCGAAGTGGGGAGGAGGAGCAAGTTAGGTCCTTACAGGAATGCAAGTCGGTGGAAGAACCCGGGGCAGTGGGAGACCAAAGCAGACGTGGGAGCAGGTTGTCCGTAAGGGTATGGTAGTGTGTAGGGTGGACGGGGACCTGGTGGGAGATAAGCGGGAGTAGAGGTCTAGAACCCGCACAGGCGGGATAAGGGTATGAGGATATAGTTTCGATAAATTTGTAATATTTAAGACAGTTTGTCAGGGTGAAATTCTTAATGAATAGAAGGAGAGGTGGGATTAAGGGGTACGCGGCGGCTAGGTTGAGTAGGTTTGAATATATCGTGAAAGGGGATAGAAAGAGTTAATTAAGTCGTAGGGAGATACAGATCAGAAATAGCTGACGGGACAGATGAACTTAAGTAAAATAACAAGGGTCATGAAAAAGAATTTGGGGGCCTGGATGCAAAGGAAATGTGGAACCTAGAGCATTAGTTCGAGATCTCCAGTGTGAAGCATCCATTGCACCCACCAATTTGATGCAAAAAAGAAAGTAGATGACCCGATGATACACGACGGTATGTGAGGGGGGGACAGAATACTGACGAAAGACAGATGGGGAGAGCAATAATTTGCAAGCCCCCCCCCACTCTACCACCAAAATGATAAAAGGCTTCTAAGGGTACAGCAGGCAGTACTGAAGACACAAAAGTAGAAATTGGCGGTTTAAGGCATATCACAAACACATCATATGTGTACCCATAGACTAGAGCTGTGCCGTTTCAAAAAAGAAGTTCTGGTTACTCCTTTACAATGATGCTGGAATGCATTTCCGTGGTGTGGGAAGTACTATTAGGAGAACTTTGAACAGTTATTGCTTACAGAGTGGTAATATGAACGCATGCGCCCCGTGGACCTTACTCAGATGACTCACACTTTGCAACACTGACATGCTAGTAGTAATGTTTTGGTCAGTGCAGTATTTTCAGAACAACTTTAATTTGTTAGATTTATTCCTGTTCGTGAGAAATCAATAGGAATTGTTTTAAAATTCATGCATATTCCAAACCAATTCTGAACGCACATTTGTTTCCAACATTCTGTAGCATTTGGGCCATAATTCTGCATCAAATTCCAAGCTTTACGAAGATTTTCTGGAGCAAGGTTATGGACTGTCATAAATGTATGATAAATACAAGGATTAAGTGGATTCCTCAACGTCTTGAAGCCCTTATGATGCAAGCGAGTGACGTGGGCTTTCTGAGCACACATTCCGGTTATATAGACGTCTTCTAAGAAGAAGTAAGGTAGTGAAGAAACCTGGTTCAACAGTTTGGGAATAACGTCGGATGTCATGACGTATGCAGGACCAGCAACAAAATCAGGGTAAATTTTGGAAGTCCAGTTAGTCGCAGGCACAAAATAATGCGAACTCTGATCTCGTATAGGGTGCCATCGTCGAGCCAGCCGTCCAAAAATGGTATTGTGAAGTTTCTGGTTATGCTCCATTAACGATATTATGTTGTCCACGTTGACGAAGACGTCATCGTCCACTTTAAATAGAAACGTAGCTGTAGGACAGTTGCGTGCTGCCCAACGTAATAATAAAACGCTTTTTAATGTCAGGTTTTGATAATCATCCACAAAGTTCGCCTGGACGATGTCATTTTCCAGAAGATCTTCCTGTTCCAAATGTTGTTGCATGGTCGCTGACTTGGGACGGCCTATAAAAAACACCAATCGACTAGAGTGCTTCCTGTCGAGTGAAGAAAACCGTCTGCCCCATGTTGCTCTGATGGCTTTCCTGGCTTCTACGTTGTCAGGAGCGGACATTACCGCTACCATGGCGAAAATGTTTGTAGAATCTTCAGTGACCCCGAGACAAATATCAGCCTTATCAATTAGAAATGTCATGTTCCAAACATTCCATATGTAATCAAGACGTTTATTTTTCAGGGCTTGTCGTTTCACCGTGCCTGCATCTTGAAAGGTTTTCATCAAGATACCCAAGGCCTCTCCTAAGAATGCAAACGGTTGTTCAACTTTGAATTCGTTTGACTCGGCGATGTGTCCTTGCAGAATTCTGGTCTGATTGGCGTTTGTGGTGGTAGCCCTTTCATGGTTGACCTTTGAAGAAAACGTGAATTCGGAGTTCTCCGAAAATGACTGTGAACGACGGTGGACTTGATTAAAGAAGATTATGTTGGATATGTTTTGAATGGTCCGTGGCACCAGTTGTGTGTTGTTTACTGGTTGGTAAACCCTGACGTTAACCAGTAGTAAAAACGCAACAACGTTGATTAGGCTCAAAAATGCCAAAACTCTCAATAAGTATCTGTTTTTGATAGCCAGTGCTTTTGTAATTTCCATCGTAACGACGATTACCTGAAATGTTGGACGAAAATCAATCTATTTTTACTTATTGACAACGAAATGGAAGATGCCACAAATAATCTCTGGGTTTTTTTTCGATAAGACATCATTTGAAGTGGAATGAATGGAAATTCGTCGATTTTCATGAATTCGGGTGCATTATAATTACGTAAATTCAACAAACTGGGTAAGGATCTCTGTTCATTCTTTATTCGAATATTACGTTGACATGTTTTACAACTAACGAGAATCGCCAGTCAATAAGTTACCACTGCAAATCTTTCCTAATTGCATATGCGATCTACATAAGGAGCCGTGTAGAATACGTATTAAGTTTGTCATTGTCCTATCAAATACTCGAAAAAAGGGGTTGGGATCCAGCCTGCGATCCTAAAGTCATATGGTGCATGAATTCTACACTTGCTGTCAGTGATGGAGCGGCGAATTGCTTTGGACACACCAGTTCTCGTCTGATCACTGAAGTTAAGCAACACAATCCCAGCTAGTACTGACATGGGTGGCAGCTTGGGAAAAACTGGATACCTCTAATATCCAAAAATCGTCGCATTAATGTAGTGCCTGTGCAGTCTCTGCATCAGATCTACACAGTGGACGGGGCTCTAATGACCTTGTAGTTGAAGGGCCCTAAAACACCAACAAACAACAACAGCTGTCAGTGAGGTGGCGATGTATACCAAGTCTGCTTGATTTTCTTTACGCCTTTAATTTCTGCCTGGAGTCCCTTAAGGATTGCTGGATTAGTTTGGGGGCTGGGGAGTAAGCCAGGCAGCCATAACAGGACGAACCCTTAGGAGGCTGCCTGCGGGAGATGAGGACCGATGGATCGTTGTCCATAATCCGCCATTCTTCAAGCATGTGAAACCCCGTGACTTGTTCAATGTGATGCTCTCGAATTTCACATCATCTTCCCATCAACCCCACCGGAAGTGCGCCATCGACCTTTATCGGGGTCCAACCTGCTAATTTGTGCTCATGATGCAACTGCGTCCCGCCAAATGACCTACCACAGGCGCCCCCACTTCCTCTTCGACTCTGGCTCACATTCTTTAATCACTTAGGAGCTATAGTTGGCTGCTCAGCTCAATAGGAGATTTATGACGTAACATCACAGCAGTGGGGCAAGTGCGATTTTGGAACCCCTTTCATACCTTGCCCGCCAGAAAAACAATTAATTGGGACATGAGTATACTTTAGACATGAGGTAATGCGTACTCAGAATTTATTTACTGATGGGTTAGGAGGTAAGGTTAGGTGAAAGATCCACTTCGGAGGCGGAATAGGTAGTGTGTTCGATGGTTACAGGTTCGATGCTGGAACGAGGTTGGTTAGCTTCTTTCGGGCAAGAGAGAGGCCCAGAGTGGACATTTCCTCAGATGAGAAGAAAAATCGAGGTCCCGTGTGGTGTACAATGGCATTTGCACGTATAAAGAACCCCCTGGAGGCTGCGGAAAAACAGTTCAATATATCACCCTTTCAACCATTCAGAAGGAGAAGATGGATGCACGACCCTGCCATAGGCGGGAAAAGGTTAGGAGTTGCTATAAGAGGTAATGTGATGATGTGGAATTAGTTTTTATTGGCATTGACTACTTTATGGATTAACTAAGGGTTCCCAAATTTTTGCGATTGGCAGCGCCTTTTCTGAATGTTGGCTTGCTCAAGACGCCCCTGCCACTTTTTGATATTTTTATCAAATTGTTTTTGAATTCATTAAGGCGGGCGCAATGATAATTTGCCTCCGTACTTATATTTGGGATATTTTGGGGGCGCCCCTATAGCAAACCCTCGGGTCTCCAGGACGCCGCGGCGCGGCAACCCCTGGATCATTAACTCAATCCCTCATGTGGTTAGGAACAGGTTCGATTCTGATGTAGGTCAGTAATTCCTATAGCCCTTAACAAGGCTTCTGCCAGGGTTTTGAGATTTGTAATGAGGTGGTCACGTGTGGCAAGAACGACATGACCTGGACTCAAGGATAGATGGGTAGGCTTACAAATTTTTGGTGAAGGGTGTAAAGGCTCCGTCAAACAGAAAGACGTTCTACGCTACGTTATAACGTCGTGTTCGTAAAGCGTCATATTGAAAACGCTCATAATGAAGTTTCATCATCATCCCCTTATCCCTCCTGTAGCAGAGTCGGGTCTGCGGGTTCTAACCCTCCACTCCCGCCTATCTCTCACCAGGTTTCCATCCATCACACGCACTACCATATCCTTACGTACAACCTGCTCCCACGTCTGTTATGGTCTTCCCCTGCCCAGGGTGCTTCGAACCACTTGTATTCCCTTAATAGACCTAACGAGCTCCTTCTCCCCTCTTCTTTTTACATGCCCATACCACCTCAATCTACACTCCTTTCATTTTTTGGCGATGTACCTCACCCTCAAGCTACCTCTAATATACGCGTTGGAGTGTCTTGGCGTCTCTCGTGGAACGTCGGACGCTAAAATTGAAATTGGTCTTCAAACTCAACACGCACTGTTGTTGTTTGTTGGTGTTTTAGGGCCCTTCAACTACAAGGTCATTAGAACCCCGTCCACAGCATAGTTCTTATGCAGAAACTGCACAAACACTACACTAATGCGACGATTTTTGGGTATTAGCAGTACCCAGTTTTCCCAAGCGGCCACCCATGTCAGTACTAGCTGGGGCTGCGCTGCTTAACTTCAGTGATCAGACGAGAACTGGTGTGTCCAACGCAATTCGCTGCTCTAACACATTGCACTAACGCCGCGTGAGAGCACCGCGGGTACTCTGTGTGGCGGAGATATAGTAGCCCAGAGAAATATAGCGCGACTACGTTATAACAGCGTTAAACGCGGCCTTATAATACTGTTCTGTTTGACGGAACTTTAAAGAGCTCGCCTCTGGCGTAGATAAGAGAAATGGTCCCCTCGAATGAACTAGGCCGTCGATAAGCAACGGATTGTCATAATAGATTTGCAGTCGGTTGTGTATGATATGGTGGCAATATATATTACACACCCTTCCGTCCCTTTCATTTTCGGCCCCCTAGCCCTGGTACAACAGGCTCTTGTTGAAAACGACAAAAAGCTATTTTAAAATTTACGAAATCGATACTCTTGCTGTATGTGTACCAAATGTTTAAGATCTGCGAGGCTATTTTGTCTATCGTGTTTTTGAAAAATTCCCGGCAATAATGGGAAAATAAGGAAACGTTTGATAACGTGCAAGTCCCTAGCTGCGTGTCCGGCGACGCGATCGAAAGGGTTGTGACAGAAATTCATGACAGCCAGCCATGTAAAAGCACCACCGTCCAGCTAATTCTCTCACAAGTTTCCAGCGTTGTCCTTCATTTCTTCTCTCCCACATCGTCGCTTTCTGCTTTCCAAATGTTTGTTTCATGGATACTCCCCTCTGCCATAGGCAGGAAAACAGTAAAAAATAATAAATGAAGGTGGTAATCAAGCTACTGCCTGAGCACCATCTAGTGATGAAATCAGAAGTCGGAGAAGTGGGAGGAGAAGCAGTGGCGTCACTAGGGGGTGCGGGGAGTGCGGGCCGCACCGGGTGACACCACTCGCACCATGGGAAATGGGGTGACACCAAATCAGAAGAAGCGGCTTTTTTTTCGGGAGAGGGGTGGTGACGCCAACCCTAGCGACGCCACTGATGAGAAGAGTTAGTGCTATTGGTGAGATAGTGGTCAGGGCTTCGCGCTGCTGCCTATGACAACGTCATGTGGAAACACCACGGCTCTACACGATTCTTTTTGAACGGCATCATTCTGGTCCCATCTAGTCTCCTTGGTACCAGAAGAATAAAAGAGGGTTATTGGACGGCCTCGACTGGCTGCAGGCCTAATACGTACCACGCAGTGACGGATCTAGGTTTTTCGGGCCCTAGGGCTTACTGAAGTCGAATAATGTTACATTGATTAAAATAAAACAAATACTATTATAAATTATAAGTACTATGATATTATTATTAACTATTTTTTACTATGCGACAAGTGTTCATTGAAAAAGCATTAAAAACTAATAGGGTTTAAGCCCTGGGCTTCTATGAAGATCCGCCCCCGATACCATGGCATCTTAACATCGTTCTAACATCTTCGATTGTTGTTGTTTTAAGGCCCTTCAACTACAAAGGTCATTAGAACCCCGTCCACAGCATAGTTCTTATGCAGAAACTGCACAAACACTACACTAATGCGACGATTTTTGGGTATTAGCAGTACCCAGTTTTCCCAAGCGGCCACCCATGTCAGTACTAGCTGGGGTTGCGCTGCTTAACTTCAGTGATCAGACGAGAACTGGTGTGTCCAACGGGTCCAACGGGTGGCCGCTCCCCTAACATCTTCGAGGAGAGGGGTCAACTCTTTTACAGGGATCAGGAGTCGAACTCTCTGACCTAGGAAATTAGCTGATGTTGCATGTTACTTCATTCCATACAGAAAGGGCTTGCGGAGGTGATATCATACATTCCATATGAGCAGTGGTGGATTTACCACTAGGTTAAGTGGGCTGAAGCCTAGGGCCTCAACACTTAGCGGCCTTCAAAACTTAAGAAAAGGGCCTCAAAAGGGCTTGATAGGTACCTCAAAATTGAAATAGCCTAGGACCTCTCAATATCTAAATCCGGCACTGCATATGAGAGCACTGGTTTTACTTCCTATTCAACGGAAAGCCCACCTGTGACTACTCTCGCTCGAAAGAAGACACCCACCTCGATCAAGCTCGAATCGCAAGAATCAAACAGACCACTTTTGTGCCACTAAGGTGGGTTGCTTCGCAACACTTGAACACCTTTCTTGGGTATGACTAGCACCTGAAAATGATGATAAAATTTAGGTCTAGATTCGAACCTATGGAGGATATTGGACCAGTGTTAGAGCTATAGAAACTGAGTAGTTGACGCTTTGCAATCGGTTAGGAAGCTGTGGTTATTGAACTGGCTCTTCTTGCCCTACTTACGTAGCTTGGTCCTATCTGCAAGTATTTCCTGGAGGAGCCTATTGCCCGATGATACCAGTTCTTGTAATGGGACGGTGGTTTTTTTTAAGGAATGAAAAATATACTCACGTTTTTAATACCGGAGATACATTTTTCCACCGAACTTTACCACAGCTGTAGCATCACAAGTGTTGTTTTGTTGTTGTTATTTTGGAAGCAGTCCTTAAGCGTTGCTTTTAGCGTATGTTTTTTTATACAAAAGAGTCAATTTTGCATCACACCCCGCTAACCTTGAGGTCAACCAACTTAACCCAACCCATTCTTAAACAGCATCGTGACAGGTTTCTTTATAGAGGGACAGATAACAAAACATGGTCAATACAAGGTGAGGTAGTTACATAATGGACCCCCACCCACTCTAAATGTGGTAACCAATAACGTCCTATTTTAACAACAAAAGGTACAGCGCAATTACATGGAGGGAGGTCTTCAAGGTCAGTAAAACCCTGCTTACTCCGCCCTTTTCTTCTCGACCCTGTACTCCCTTCCTTCCCCCCTCCTGTTTTTATCAAAAAGGTGAAATAGTTCTGCAAATTGCTAAACAAAAAAAAAAGACTGACTGACCTGACCTCCAGAATATAGTAGTTACTCTTTAAAGATGTATTTACTAAACTTCTGCCTTCAAGACTGGAAATAATATATGTATGCAATATATAACCGGAAGAAAAAAAATGATTTTAATGTAAATTAAGGGAGAGTGGGTGACTTAAAAATGTATTTTTATACATTATTTACTATGATAACTAATGTGCTTAACACTTGAAACCGTGGTGCGTAGGTTCACTCCTAGCCTAAGCGAGTAGTTTTTTCCTACATCGTTTGTTGGGTCAGAATTAATTTTAGTTGATTATGCCCGAGGTGGGTTCGGTTTATTACACGATTTAATACCAGCTTTTCTACTTTTGAGGGTGATTTACCGACGTCAGAGGCAATGGGACAGCGTCTACACCTCGGAATAGGAGCCAGGGTATAGAACAGTAGTTCTTCACCTTTTCTAATGTACGGAACACTGTTGTGAGCAAATGTTTTGGCGGAACACTATTGTGTACATGCAGTACTTAAAAAGTCAAAATGAAATAAGGGTGTCATCAGTTCTTTTATTAAAACTGGACAGTTACAATTTCAAATCAATTTTTATTGACACCAGTTTTAAGACAGAAAAAAATATCTTTACTTAAGTAACTTATTTAATGGGAAACTGAAGCCTGATGTTACGGAACACAGGCTGAGAAGCACTACTATGCTGTTAGTATGTTCGACTAACGGGTTTGGGGAGGGGGGGTTGGCTAAGCAACCATAACGGGCCAAAAATGTGAAGGCTGCTCACGGGTGTGAGAGGTGTAGGAGTAGGTGATGTGGAAGAGGGGAAATTACCAGCACCCAATGTTAAAATGACTACCATGTGTATTGACATGGTAACTTGGGCTGCGTTGTTTAACTTCAGTGATCTGACGAAAACTGGCATGTCCAACGCAACTCGGCCAAAGGGTTCGTTTACGTGCAGTGATGACATCCCCTCCGAATATGCATTTGAGGCTTTTTCGTATACACGCTATGGAACCCTGCACACACCCAGCCGTGGTGGCGCAGAGGTAGGGTGCTGCACCACTGCGTCAGTGGTTTTAGATCTGACCCTGAACCGAGACGACCGGTTTCTTCAGGGCAAGAGAGAGCCTTTCGTTGGATGGAAAATAAATCTGTGCCTAAGTGTGGTATGTACGATGTCACCTGCACGTACAAGAACATTTACTACATGGAGTAAAAGATATACAGTAGTCTGTACGTTTTTAAAATGTAGGAACTGGCCCCCTTAAGAGTAGGTGGAAGCAGTGGCGCGCTGCTACAGAGCGCACTGTGTGCAATGCACACAGGCGCGAAAGATGTCAGGGGAGAAGAAAATATTTGCATTTGCTCTAAACATGTAATTCACAATAACTTCTTTCTAAATTGCATAAATTACTTTTCTCCAAATTATTAGTGTGACCTTTGTTTTATATATGTATAGCACTGGGATAGGGGCGCCCGACACCACTGGCACGTCACTGGATGGAGGAAATGTACCCCAACAAAGCAAACCAGACCGACGATAAATAAGCATAAGGGTTGAAGCATTAGGTTGGGAGCCGGCTTTTTGAAATACCGTCCAGATATCAGTACAGATCACTCATGTGTTCCAGTGGGACAAAAGGGGGTTTAGTGATGACGACGTATAGATAGCCCTAGTGAAAAGAATAAATCGCAGGCTAATGTTAGTTACAGTAGTTTGGTGGGGAGTAGTGCTCCACCTCATCAGAGCCTATGTCCCTCAAGCTATGGTTGATGAAACCACAAAGGTGGTTTTCTTGAAGGACTTTAATGAGTTGGCACTCACTAGATTTTCAGGTAAGGCAGGGTAAAGGGAATGAGCGCTTATTTATTGGTGGTGAAGTTAATGGTCATGTAGGCAAGGATAGTCAGGGATATGAGGAGGTTCATGAGGGACGGGGGTATGGAACAGTCAGGATAAAAGGGCAGTCAATTCTTGAGGCAGCAAGAACACATGGCCTTGCATTCTCAAACACGTGGTTCAGGAACAAGGGAGGTCACAGAGGGCAGAGGTAGAAGTCCTAGTGAAAGTGGAAGGCAAGGCACATTCATGGAAAGCAGCGGGGTCGCGGGGTGTCGAGAGAATTAGGAATGAGGGAGAGTAGATTGAGGTGGTATGGACACGGAATTAGAAGAGGGGAGGAGGAGCTCGTTAGGTCCAATTCCGGAATGCAGGTAGTTGGAAGCACCCGGGGCAGGGGGAGACCGAAGCAGACGTGGGAGCAAGTTGTCCATAAGGATATGGTAGTGTGTGTGTGTGTGTGTGTGTGGTGGACGGGGACCTGATGAGAGATAGGCGAGAGTGGAGGGCTGGAACCCGCAGATCCGACCCTGCCACAGGCGTATGATGATGATGATATGGATAGCACTCAATTATTTCTATTCAAACAAAGGCGCACTTGGGGGTTTTCCTCCCTCTCACCCGAAAAAAACTAGCCGTTATGATCGACATCAGCCTACGCGGCACTGTGAATCTGAAAATGGTGGCGGGGGCTAGTCTTTAACACATCTCTGCAGTGAGTTTATAGCTACCATTATTGCCAACAGCACTTCTTAATTTGGAGATGTTGTAGTAATTAAAATTAGTTATTTTCAAGTAAAAGGTTACAATATTGCCGCAGTTTCTTATTTGCCACAACAACCTCGCTCAAAGGCTATGTACTAAAAGTATAATAATAATTATTATTATTGCCCTTTAGGCCCAGAGGATAAGTTTAAGGGTATGTCGTTGCCTGACTTACGGAAGTAAAGAGGTTATACATCGGACTAAAATGATTCTGCACTTTCTTAGGTAACAACATCTGAAAGACATGATTTTACAGAGGTCAAAGAGTTGCCGTCGACCACTCTGCAGACAAAGTTCATAAAAATGTTAATAATACCCAATTCCATGGTCGGTCAATCAACAGTGGTCTTTCCATTTGACTTTCAGATGTTTTTGGGTCTAGGTGAAATGCGTTTGCGCAGAGTGTAGGACTACCGACTAAAACATCTACCATTGCCTTCTGGGCCATCGCCCGAAACCGTTTATCATGTTACTACAGGCTAACCTTTTGTTGTGCCCCTAGGAAGCACAATCGTGAGCCTGGGAGGCTTCTGGGTCCAGCTCACTCTTTTTTCATGTACTGTAGTATATCCTCGACAGGCGTCCTTTCCTCTCCAGCAGTTTTGTTTCGTTGGTGTTTTAGGGCCCTTGAACTACGAAGTCATTAGAGCTCCGTCCACCTCATAGTTCTAGCGCAGAGACTGCACAGACACTACATTAATTCAACGATTATTGAGTATCAACAGTACCCAGTTTTCCCAAGCGGCCACCCACGTTAGTACTAGCTGGGGTTGCGTTGCTTATCTTGAGTGTTCAGACGAGAGCTGGTGTGTCCAACGCAATAAGCCGCTTCCTCAGCATGGTGCTGATGAGTGTCAAGGGTTACGTGACCCAGATCCGCTTCAGCGCTGTGGGTCGCGTGGTCTATCTGCCACAGGCGAAGGAACGTGTGGTGATGTCGCTGTCCTCTCCTGGGGGAGAAAGGACACTTTGTAAAGTTCGCTTTTCCTTTTGTTGTTGTTTGTTGGTGTTTAAGGTCCCGTCAACTACAAGGTCATTAGAGACCCGTCCACTGCATAGTTCTAATGCATAGACTGCACAGCCACTACACCAATGCGACGATTATTGGGTATTAGCAGTACCCAGCTTTCCCGAGCGACCACCCATGTCAGTACTAACTGGGCTTGCGTTGCTTAACTTCAGTGATCAGACGAGAACTGGTGTCCAACGCAACTCGCCGCTCCCTTCGCTTTTCCTATCTTATGCAGGCAGGCGCTGAAGTACCTGTGTCTACTCAGGAACTGGGAGACGTTGTACTCAATCTCGCCATGCTCCCTTCCAACCAACGGCCTCACGTTTGAGATGAGCCTCACAGTCCATCGCTATGTTCCCGCTTTCAGGTGTCGAGCATGCCCTCCCGGTGTATGCCTGACGTTCCCTAGGGAGAAGGGCAATCTGGATGATGTCTGCGATCATAGTGACTGCCAGCTCTGATACCGTGAGGTACGTCGTGGAGACCATGAGTGCTCCCCGTCTCTGATGTTCTGACATCAAAGAGTCACACGCATCACAATGTTGAATTTGAAGTGTGCCAGATCCACATTCCGTGCCGAGTGCTGCAACCTCATCCACAAACCCGACTAATGTATTTGCTACAAGCATCTCCAGTCTCTGGAGACATTCCAGAAATCAGGCCGCCCAAGACATGACGGTCGGCTTCTGTGGTCCGGCCCTTTCGTCATAGGGGAGGGTACAGTCTCACTCAGGTAGTTTTCCACCATCCGCAGGAGGTATGTTGCCACTCCGAACGGCTGCACCTGGGAAATTATCCTGTAGCAATCATGATTAGGCTCGATCCAGGAAAATGATGGCGAGAACCCTCGTGAGCCATCAGTCGGGCTTAAAATGAGTCCTACCTCTGTACAGAAATGCTTTGGTCGGTAAATCGCCTTCAGAGTTGAAATGCCGAATTTAAACAATTCGCTAAAATTCAACCCCGTCTCGCCATCCATCCCTTGATGCAAAGTTAAATGCAGTCTACTGCAGAAGACTGTCTAAATTCGAGAATTTATCGGACTAAGTGAAGCATGCCGAGTTTCTAATGGCAATAATTTCGTGAATTTTCCGGTTGAGAAGACACAATTTGTTTTCTCTTGTCACTACACCAGCTTCGCAACAATGTCTGAAGGAGGAACAGCAGCTTGGAAGGCTTGAAATCCAGGTGTATTAGTGCTCCAAGAGTCCCCTTTATTCCCTGTAATCATTCAAGTCTTGACATCGCTTCTTAAATCATTTCTTAATACTGCCAATTGCGCATTGAATAAACAAAAATCAGGGAATGTAAGGTGTGAAGTAGGAGGCCTTCCAAAGTCGAAAACAACCACAGGCTCTCAGTGCCAAAAGGTTAGTCTAGGTGTAATCAATTGCGATTAAGGAGAAATGCCCCAAATTATGAGCCCGCCTCGGCAGTTCAATTGGTGATGTGCTTTTGGCGTAAGAGCTTAAGCCTCCCCAACCTCCTCGAGTCAGTAAATGACTCTGAATTAGTTGATTAACCTTAAAAAAGACAAATTAACTCTTTGGAAGTTTGCTTCCTGTTTTTAAGTCATTGACCTCGGTGTCAAAATTAACCTTAGCATGCCGTCATTTGGCTTACTCGCTACTACTTAGGTTACAGAACAATGCCTGCCTAGGAAACATAAGAGATGTCCTTTAATTAACGGAAAGATAGGCCTTGATGGCAGGCAACTTGGGTGAACGGCTTAGTTGTTAAAAGAGGTGCGTGGACATGTCTTAAAGGGTGAAAACTTCAGGCAGTGGCTGATTTACCACGCTTTGTATGCGAGTACCAGAATATCGGACATAAATCACTCAGAAAATGGCTGGAATTTGGCAAGAAGATATTAAAAGTGTCAAAAGGCGAAACGGGAAGTGACACATACTTTTCATAGAATTTGAAGAACAATAAAGGGACAGTATACAGTATGTGTGTGCAAGAGTGGAGAAGGGAGCGGGGGCTAATAGATTAAAACCATTGTTGGAGTACACATCGGGGCTTACCAATTTTTGACGAAAAGGAATATGTTACTGAAAAAAAGGAGGAAGTGAAGAAGCCTTAAAATTTATGCCAATTGCAGATTGCGTAGCGTTAGTTAGGCAGATGACGGAGGGGAAAGGGATTGGAAGGAATAACGAAAGAGGTAAGAGGGCGGTGAAAACGAAAGTTGACGGAGAAAAAACAATTTATATGGCTTTTATTTGAGTTGAGAAAAAGAGAGATTACAACAATGAGAAATGGAGAAGAGTGTAAAAAAAAATCTGAATTACTTATGTTCATTAGTTGGTTGTGACAGTCAAGTAAGCAAGATAGTAGAGAGACAGACAGGGGTCTGCAACAGAAACGTTCCAATATGGTCGATTGACAGGATAATGAATTATGCAATGATTTTTTCTGAAGTCACAGTCACTATCAATATAAAGTCTCGATGTAAAAGTGGTTATGACATCTCCTGGCCCGTTTATGACAACCCCAAATTGCTCTTCATTTTATTTCCAGGATGTCCACTCTCTCAGTACTGTTGAGTACTTGAATGCAGGGGAAATCTTGCCAGTTTTATGCTTCACATATTCGGAAAATACATACAACCCTTTCTCTCAATTGCTACCTCCTTCTTTCCACAATTGTGTTTCTGCAAGGAAATTCCAGGACTCTTTGGTACCCAACATCATTGCAGGCAAGAAAAGGAGTGAAGAAAAAGTAAGTCGTCCAGTAATCCCTTATCAGGACTCGGTACCCATGAGCTCAAGATAACCCCCCTCCTCCTGCCTCTTGAACACAAAATATATGGCAGCTTCGCCTTTGGCTGTTGGATTTTTGTTTCGTTAGTGTTTTTGAGCCCGTCAACTACAAGGTCATTAGAGCCCCGTCCACTGCGTAATTCGAATGCAGAGACTGCACATACACTACACTAATGCGATGATTTTTGGGTACTAGCGGTACCCAGTTTTCCCAAGCGGCCACCCATGTTAGTACTAGCTGGGGTTGGGTTGCTTAACTTCAGTAATCAGTAGAGTACTGGTGTGTCCAATGAAATAACCCGTTTCTTGGCTGTTGGAGTGAAGTGGGAGAAGATTCAAGAATGTCTTGGTCGTAAAGAAAACCTGTATATCAGCGTTGGGTAGTCAGTTCTGAAAGTCATTATTCGACGCTCTTGCATCTGAAAATTCTGACGATCTATATAATGACTTTCTCGTATAGAAAGGGGTATCATGACAGTTGCTAGCAACATCCATCAAATCATCTTTAAGTTATGGCTTTATTTCCTTTTAGAGGTGTGATTTCACTCACTTGTCAAATTATAATAGGCCTTTAGTACGTGAGGATTTCATCAGCACAATATCATTCTTAAAGTGGCGCCAAGACCAGTGATCATCACGGCGATTATTTATCCATTGTTGTTATCCTCTTCATCTACAAAGTCAACTGCATTTTAAGAAGCGCAAATTTCCACCAAATGCCAGATGATAAACATTCATGATAAATATCTTTTTAAAGATCTATTTTTCCAGTGTCCTTCACATTTCATAGTGTGTAAATTATCTATGATGTGTATTACTTCTTGGATAACCTGTGAACTGTATCCACAAACAAGCCTAACTTTGTAGGATCGACATCGGGATAGATACCATGTCCCAAATTGGCGATATAGCGATCAGTACCAAAACTATGAATCATGGTATCAACCATTTTTGTAAGAGATTCCTATATTTTGTCATAAAACCAAGAAAAACACAAAAAAAGGTTAACTATTTAAGTTGCTAGGCAACTTTTTCGCACGTTAGTCGTAACTATACAACATATAATTTAATCATTTTAATTTTAAGTTATTATATAGTGAATGCCCTTCAAAATGCAAAATTTACTAACCTGAGGTGCATATAATGCACAAGGATCAAGATTTCCTTGAAGAGTGATGTTATCTCCAACAATATTGCTGGAATCAGGTAAGGAAAATTATTCAACAATAAGAACTAGATATAACATAAAAGTTAATTTAGGAATGGATGAGTGCACTAACCGTGCTAATTTAGGATCAATTGTCCAGTCCAAACCTATTACGTCATAACCACTTTGTGCTAGGTGCCCAAGTGCATAATGACCCCCTTTAACAAATATCACCTAAATGAAGAAACTTTTAACTCAAATTTCACGTAATAATGAATTTCTTTTAGTGTAATTCCTATATCTTACAAGGGGCACATCGTCCAATCCATTTTCTTTCAATTTCTTTGTGACACGTTCTCGAATTTGTCTGATATATGGTAATGCAAAAGTCTCAAACAAATATGGACTATAGTGATCCCCATGGCTTTCAAACACCTGAAGCATCTAGAAAGTGATAGAAGTACAGGATTATGTCCTTATACTGTATATAAATTGACGGCATTATTAAGTGAAATTTAAATGCAAGCCTCTCAGCTATGAAGGCTAGCAAATGACATCATGGATGATAGCAAGCAGTTACACCTGAGAATTTTGCCCAGCCTTCACGACCAAACAGAGGATGGTTTGTTCTACGTCCTATGTATTAGAACGCAGCTTAGATTTCCCTCTTACTAGAGAGTAAACCACTGACCATGGCTAAAGACTCAATAGTGACATATAAACAATCATGCACAACCAACTGTAACCAGGATCAAACCTGTAACATCTGTGCAGAACAGTAGCAAAAGAGGTAACCATCTAGGTCCCCATTCACCTACATTCTCTTTTTAAGTTACAAATATATATACCGTAATTATTCTAATAAACGGCGCCCTCTAATAACCGGCGTACCTTTCAGCTGAAAAAAATAATAAACGGCGCGCCGTTTATTTCAAAACTGTCTGGAAGTGATCGTGCAAGTTAACTTGAATTTTTTTAATGATTAACCCTTTAATGCTACACAGGGGTACTGGTATCATCATCATCACACCCTTATCCAGCCTGTGGCAGGGTTGGGTCCGTGGGTCCATTGAACATGCTATGACTGGGAATACCCCAGCCAGGCGTCTGGAACCCGCAGGAATATTGGCTGGTTGTCTGTGTGGGGATGCCGGCCCACCACACTGTTCCATCCCCACATTTTACAACCAAAATATAAATTTTGGCAGGTAAATTAATGCTTTGTCAGTTTTAATATTGCATGGTGTCTGACCTATTGCACAACAACTATACTGCAATAAGGAATCAGGCTCATGCCTGAACAGAGGTACTGGTGTACCCCAGGGTTTTTCTTCCTCCTCTCTGTTCTGTGGGTGACCCTGGTGCAATGTGATTCACAGTATTTTCACATGATAGGTTGAACTTCCTAATAAGTCACAGTCGTGTAAACTAAGCTTTAGTGCAGATATTGTTGAAACAAAAGTTTCAAAGAGAAAGTATTCTTTAGCATTTAAATTGTTGGGAATTTCTGCAGCTGAGAATGGTAATCGTCCTGTGGCTAAACCTCTACAGTTATCTGAATGTAGGGTAAGGATTTAAATTTTAAATGAACCATTGATTATAATTATTTTTCTCAATTTCATTTTGCAATAAATTCAGATGGGAGAGTGGCACCAGCAAAAATCAAAATTAATGAAATCAACTTGTCCGGCTAAAAAGTTTCCATTTATAAATTGAAAAAAATAATAAACGGCGCAACAAAAAAGGCCTTTGAAAAAAAAAAAAAAATAAACGGCGCGCCGTTTATTAGAGTAATTACGGTATACAAAAAAGAGTTCAGATACACACCTGTGCTCCAGAGATAGCTTGTCCAACCAAGTGATCAACAATCACATTCGTTAAGAGTTGTAGAAGCTCGTGACTTTCTTCAGGGTAACGATACAACCAGGCTTTACTTTTAGACACAGTTCTGGAGCCCATCCCTTCGATCATGTAGTCCATTAAGATGCACTAATTGTAAAAACAAGCAATTCAACCCTTTCTGTTACTTATCATGTTTAAAACTGTAGTCATAAAAAAGTAAATATCACTTACTGGGCCACCACTAAACCCAATGAGAGGAACTTTCCCGTCGAGTGTTTTTCTAGTCAGTGTTACAGCTTCGTATACATAACCTAATTTGTGACTTGTATTCACACTAGTTGGTAGCTTCTTCAGGTCCTCTGGAGACTGAAGTGGTTTTGGGAAAAATGGACCCTATAATTCAAGTCATCAATTCAAATTCATGGCTTTTATATATTATGTCCTCCAATAGTGACTTACAATGCCTTTCTTCATTTCGACGTCCATTCCCAAGGCTTGTGGAATCACTAAAATGTCAGAGAAGATGATGGCAGCGTCCAGATCGAACCTCTGTATCGGCTGGAAACCAAAGACTTAATAAAACACTCTGCAAGAGTGTAGACCAGGTTGATCGTAAACAGCAATCTCCCTATCGCTAAATTAACAAACATGGATCCTTTACCCTCCGCCATCTTTCCCAGGACGTCTACATTCTTGAAAAAGTCCAGCAGCTCAATTGGTAGCATTATTGACTCTTGACTTTTTAAAGCTCCGATTTGATGCTGGCCGAGGATGGTGAATTGCTGTAAGAGTCTCCAAGGATGCCTGATGGAAAAACAAACCCTTTTGGTTGTTGGAAATTTTACTGCCCCAGGATTCTGAATTGAGAATTTGTTTCATTTAAATGTTAAACGTCCCCCACATAAGGGTATATTCAATTGTCAATTCATGACTTGGGACCGTATGACGTGGGACTTGTGGCGTATTCTACGCCTGAAAGTCACAAGCCTTGGCCAGAATCGAATCTGCAATCATAGACACTCAATAATCGAGCACTCTACCCATTGATCAACGGACACTTGCTTCAGAATGTGAAATTGGTAGTTCCCAAAGCATGATATGATTTCCATCGCTCATATTTTTATAACAAACCCAAAGGTATGATTTTTCCACGTGTTTACCTACCTGCAATGTTACTTTGCAAGCCAAAGTTGGTGTTCGACATATTTCGAAAAAGTCGTGCTGTTCGCTTACCTCACGATATTCTACAACATTCAAATTATTTTTAAAATAGCTTTCCTTTGAAATAATACCGTCATGAAAGTTCAATTCTTACCTGGTAGATATCGTCCAGCTTGCCTCATCACCCATATGGGAACTCTTTCAGTTGGTAGCCCTTTAGCTGCACGCAATACCAAGTCATTTTTTAAAACAGGAAAATCCTACAAAAATTTACACTCACTCTTGAATTCCCACTCATAAAACGAAAACATAATAAATACAATAACACTTAAGAAAACTGTATGTAGACTTTCGGGGCCGACTTTCGTTTAACACCGAATGCCCAAGACTAACCATGTTCCGTATAACAGTTTATCTTTGACACTCCTATTTAAATATAACACCAATTACTTAAATTCTATATTTTTCGCTACTAATAATTATGATTTGATATAGACTAACAAGTATTACTTATAGAGATGCAGAGATGACTGAGAAGTTGATAAACGTGGCAAGACGAAATTCTATAGCAGACGCCATGACGAGGGGCAATCAGGAAGTCTGTATCAATCCCCATTTTTTTTTTCCTTTTCGTCAACGAATCGTCCCATTGGAACCGGGAACGCGCGGTCGGACAGCTAGATGCAGCCGGCTGCCGACCTTTTCTTCGCGGGACAACTTCGTTCACCGACGATAGGACGGTGAACACGTATGCTTCACTGCGTGTTGAACGGGTGACATGATTGACCCACAGCTGTCCAATTCATCCTCCTACTCTTATCCCGCCTATCTCCTGTCAGGTCCCTCATCCACTTCACACACCAACATACAGTACCTCTTCTTACAACCTGCTGCCACGTCTGCTTTGGCCTCCCCTCTCCCGGGTGCTTTCAATAACCTGCATCCCTCAAATGGACCTAACAAGCTCCTCATCCCCTCTTCTCGTTACACAACGCTTGTCCAATTCGGCAACATAAATGTTGATTATCAATGACACACAGTTATCGGATGACCCCTAATAGAGTAGAATATGATCGTTGTCAATGATGCAAGGCAATGACGCAAAGTGGTTTGTTACCAAGACAACACCACCAGTTCGTTTCCTATGGTTCGGATAGTTTGTTCTCTATTTGTAGTTTCTGCGCATGACGTCACCAAGAGGTACTGCAGTGACTGCTACTACAGAATTCGAACTTTTAGTTCTTCCACATCGTACTCTTATCCCGCCTGTGGCAGGGTTCAGGTCTGCGAGTTCTGGCCCTCCAGGTCCCATGTCTGCTTTGGTGCTTCCAACCACCTATATTCCCAAAATGGACCTAGTGGGTTCTTCCTCCCCTCCTACTCATCACATGTCCATGTCACCTCAATCTACTCTACCTCATCTTTTCCGCAATGTCCCCCCCCCCAAGCTACCCCTAAGATACTCATTCCTAATTCTATCTGCTCTGACACTTCACTCATGTACCGCAACACTCGCATCTTGGTTACTTGCGTTCTAATGTATTTACGTGGCTGTCCCTCACTGCGCAACACTCTGCTCCATATAACATAGCCGGCCTAACCACTGCCCTGTAAAACTTTCCTTTCAACTTTATTGAGATCCTCCTATCACGCAGGACTCCACTTCAAACAGCCCCCATTGATTCAATTGGTCACATGGGGCTCCTCATTGCTCTGGAACTGAGTTAGATAGGTCTTCCACATAAAGCAACAAAGAAACTCCTAACCCATTTCGGCCTACGGCAGGATCGGGTACCCATCTTGTCCCGCTGAATGGACACAAGCGCGTTATATTGGACAGTGCTTTTCCACAGCCGGTTGCCGACTAAAGCTGCAACCCCTATGCTTATTTATAGTTGGTCTACTGTTCGTTGGGGCATTCCACTGACGGGCGAGCTCCTACACCTGGAAATTTTGCCTCACCTACCCGTTGCATAGTAGAGAAGGTTCTTTGACGTGCAAATACCATCGTACACCACACGGGACCTCTGTTTTATTTCTCATCCGAAGAAAGGCACACTCGAGGCATCTCTCTCACCCAAAAGAAGCCAACCCACCTCGGTCCAGTATCGAACCTAGAACTAGTGACGCAGTTACCGAGCGTGCTACGTTCACTGACCTCACAAAGGGCGGAACTTGAGTATTTTGAGCACATTATCACAATTTCTGGATTGAAGTTAAACCAAACAGAATCAGATTCCTTTACTGTGTGAGTGACAAAAAGTTTAATTTTGCGTTGGTGACCAAGGTAATAACAACATTTCTCCTTGTGGTGAGTTCAGAAATTCCACCATTTTTGCTCTGAAAGTGCTTGTGCTGACAAGAGATAACAGTTAACTCAATTTACATGAAAAATAATTGCGATTTGTAACGTTACAAGTGCTACTAGCTTGGTTTGAGATGACCAAATGCACTACTAAACTTTCTAATTACTTGATTGTGTAAACTTTACTAGTATATGACACATTAATTGGTTTACCTTTCGATGGGTTGCACAAACCCCGATATGTCCGGCCAATAAACCACTCCATGATCTCAATGAAAGTGAGTAGACAAGCACCCATGTATAGACCAAGAGTGCCACCAATTTCACAGATTAGGGCATACAAAATAAACGCTCGTTTCTCTCTAAAAATTTCAATTTCTTCGCGTGTAGGAAACACATTAATTGTGGTGGTTTCATTATTACCTACACTCTCCCTTGTGTCCACCTGAAATTCATAAAATTTTTCTTCACAAGCTTTCCCACATTTACACTTGCTAGCATCTTCGTAGACATTTGAGGGGATAGTGATAAGTTTATCAGGACTACAGCGTGGAAGATCCACAGTTGTCATGTAAGGAGTTCTGTAAGTGTGACGCCAAATTATTAAATTATTTAATATTTAAAAATATGAAATGTCACAACAACTCACCTACAGCCAAGTTTTCTTGCGTATTTCAGATCAAGACAATGTTGGATACAACTGTTCACTTCATCATCTGTGTAACAAGGACGTGTTGAAACATTCTGGTATACAAACTAAAACAAATACCTTGAGGTTATATGACTACTCTATATGCTGATCAGTGTATTACTGACCACTGGGCAGCGGCAAGAAAGGGGCAAGGGTATGCTTACGAACCACTTTTTCATTATAAATGACAGAAGTGATAATTCCACTAGTAATAGGAAGTCCACTTGTAGCACTGCCATAAATAGCGTCATCCATATCAGTATGAATAACTAGCTGAAATTATTAAATCAAACTTAGATTATTAAGTAACGCGTCATGGGGACTCAGTAACTGTGTACTGGACTCGTGAGTCCATGGTTATAGGATCCAACCTGCCTGAAGAGAATGGCTTTTGTTTTCCAGCGAGAGGAAGAGGAAGTCCCAGCTGTGGCTACCATAAACTCAGGAGTCAAGCACCTTACCTCTGAGTCACTGAGATAGACTGAAGAGTAGTTTTAAGATTGAAAAATGATATACTAACCAACCATTGTGACGTCGGATTTGCAGTCGATGTTATTCCGGAAGTCCCATTTGCTTTGACATCTCTGGTAGTTTGATGTTCATCTGAATTACGTATCACTAATTTAATGCCAGATGTTGGCCCAAGATAATAAAATGAATCTTCTACATGGTAATGAGATTAATAAGTTACCACATTCTATTTGAATTATGGCAATGGTCACAAACTGAAATTATTACCATTTGTCAGCTTTAAAACTTACTTATCAGTAGGGTGTAACATTTTCCAACGACTGTCATCAGAGAGACCCAATATTTTGAGTCGTTGCAATAAATATTTCCAGAGTACTGACACTGAAAAGAATATCAGAAGTTATTACTATAACAATGGGTATTCAAAGCAACTCCTAACCCTTTTCCCGCCTATGGCAGGGTCGGGTACCCATTTGTCCCTCTGAATGGACACAGGGTGATATTGGACATAGCTTTTTCTGCAGCCGGTTGCCGGCCAAAGCTGCACCCCTACGCTTATTTATCGTCGGTCTAGTATTCGTTGGGGAATGCTACCGACGCCAGGGGGCGAGCTCCTACACCTGGAAATTTTGCCTCATCTACCCGTCGCGTAGTAGAGAGGGTTCTTTTACGTGCAAGCGCCATCGTACACCCACACGGGACCTCGGTTTTACTTCTCATTCGAAAGAAGGCACACTCGCGGCTTCTCTCTCGCCCGAAAGAAGCCGACCCACCATGGTCCAGTATCGAATCTAGAACTACAGTAGAACTCCAATTTTCCAAACTCCTATCATCCGAATCGCTTTCAGAATTTCAGAAAAAAAAAATTATGAGGAAACGTACTGCGATTTTCAAAACAATGCGCGACTTGGCTGCCTGAAAACGGATCCTGACAGTCAAACAGCTTACTTTGACAGAGATGTTCAGCAAACAATGACTTCCATTTACAGTATGGTACACGTCCCATTTTCTCCCATTTAGACCCTTTTTTCGGAAAAAATCCAATTATCCGAATGGGGCCCGGTCCCAATTGATTCGGATAATTAGAGTTCTACTGTACTAACCACTACGCCACCACGGCGGGTCACTATAACAATGGGTATTGAACTGTAATTAATCGAAAACGGCAGGGCAATAGAACTTAATTGGTTCAGCTTCTTTTCACTTTTGTCCAGTGGTATATGCATTTTTTTCAGGCAGTTTTAAAAACAACTAAAAGGGTTGGGGCATTCAGCCAATAATTAACCTTTTATTTAGGGGTTCTCCGAGACATTACTCTAAGGATTCCGCAAGAGTAAAGGACGGGGAATATCTGGAGATGAGCATTAATTAACGTAATTGTTTTTTGATATTGCTAGTACAGTATTTGGTTGATCTGGAATGTTCCTTTTACTAATGCCTGATGTATCACTAGGCTAAGTAGGCTGATGCGTAGGGCCTCAACATTTAGCGGGCTTGAAAACTTAAAAAAGGGGTCTCAAAATTGAAATAGCCTAGGTCCTCTCAATATCTAAATCCGGCACTGCCTGTTGCTTACTGTTATTGTGCAGTAGGTCAGACACCATGCGATATTATAACCAACAAAGCATACCAAAATTTCTATCTTGGTTGTATAATGCGGTGTTGGAACACGTGGGGTAGGCCGGCATCCCCCATTGATAAGTCAGGTAATATTTCCTGTGGGTTCCAGACGCCTGTCTGGGGTGCCCCCAGTCAGAGCAGTTTCAGTTCGTTCGTTCGTTGGTGTTTAAGCTCCCGTCAACTACAAGGTCATTAGAGACCCGCCCACTGTATAGTTCAAATGCATATACTGCACAGACACTACACTAATGCGACGATTATTGGGTATTAGCAGTACCCAGCTTTCCCGAGCGACCACCCATGTCAGTACTAGCTGGGGTTGCGCTGCTTAACTTCAGTGATCAGACGAGAACTGGTGTGTCCAACACAACTCGCCGCTCCACCCGCATGTTCAGTGGACCCGCAGACCCGACCCTGCCGCAGGCGGGATAAGGGTGCGATGATGATGGGTGGATGCGGTTTTTGAAAAAAGTAAATTGATTGATGGTAGTAATTAATAAAACTGCAGGCTGACTCTTGTAGGTAGTAAACTATTTTTATACTTACTCGAGTAAATAATGAGACTATTTCCATGGTGGATGTCATCATTTCATGGTGAGATACATTCCTGAATTGGGATAAAGACATTTTATAATCGTCAGAATCGGAATGTGGGCATAATGTTACTTTTGGAAAAAAGAGATTATCAAGACGCTTCACTTCATAACTTAGGGTTACTGGATACTCAAAGAAATAACTTAATCTTTGAGTTAACTGGTTAACACAAAGTGATGTAAAAGTCAATATCAAAGACATCCAAAATAATTTAACCCCTAATGGTTGCACATTTGGATCAAAAACAATTCGCATGCCAGGAAGGCTGATGTCTTTTAAAGTTGTAAAGGAATTCATGTCTCATTCCAAGAACGACTTCTTTGTGATATGAAAACTAATAATGTTTTGAGGAATTTATTAGTTAAATTGCTATGATCCATTAGATATAACATGCAATCAATAATATGAGTTAGAACTCTAGTGTTTTTCCCCCTTTTTTCATAATTTATGATTCAATTTCATCATGTTTTACGACTACAATAAAACGATTCGAATTCTCACGTTGCACCACTAGTAGTGGGCGGCAGTACTATTTACAACTCATGCACTTCTTATAAAGGCACCCTCAAATATGAATCAATTCAATGATAATAGGTACAGGTAATATAGATTGAAGCGTAGGTCCTAAATGCAACACCGAATTACTTTGTAGAAAAAAATGCCGTTGTGCAACACTTATTCAGTTTCAATATTTAGGATGTGCTACTATCGCGCCCTGATGGGCAGTGCCGGATTTATCATTAGGCTAAATAGGCTGAAGCCTAGGGCCTCAATATTTAGCGGGCTTCAAAACGTAAGAAAAGGGTCTCAAAATTGAAATAGCCTAGGGCCTCTCAATATATACAAATCCGACACTGCAAATGGATAACTCTTTGGAGCTGTCTTCGCTTTGAGAAGGCCCATGATGGACCTTTCCAGGAATAACAGTAAGAACCGGCGTTGATCATATGAAACACAATGCCAATATTAACAAAATAAATTATAAGAAATACGAGGAAAAGTCAATTTCAAAATATCACTAAGAAGCATATTATCAACTTCCAATTACCAGAGTGAAATCGACCCAATATACTTATTGATAACGCACAATGCTTTCAATTAACTTTATACGACTAACGATATTGTACACTCCTATAATTCTTGATTACTATTTTCTGCTTAAAGGGTCTGGTCTAACCAGGGAGCGGCTTATTGCTATGAGCATACCAGTTCTCGTCTGATCACTGAAGTTAAGCAATGCGACCCCAGCTACTAGTATCATGGGTGGCCGCTTGAGAAAACTGGGTAGTGTCTGTGCAGTCTCTGCATTAGAACTATGCAGTGGACGAGGCTCTAATGGCCTTGTAGTTGAAGGACCCTAAAACACCAACGAACCTAACCAACCAAGATACCTAATACAATCTAGATAAAGCAACTCCTAACCCTTTTCCCGCCTACGGCAGGATCGGGTACCTATTTGTCCCTCTGAATGGACACAGGGCGATATATTGGTCATAGTGTTTTTCTGCAGCCGGTTGCCGGCCAAAGCTACACCCCTACGCTTATTTAATCGTCGGTCTAGTGTTCGTTGGGGAATGCTACCGAGCTCCTACACCTGGAAATTTTGCCTCATCTACCCGTTGCGTATTAGAGAGGTTTCTTTTACGTGCAAGTTCCATCGTACACCCACACGGGACCTCGGTTTTACTTCTCATCCGAAAGAAGGCAGACTCGCGGCTTCTCTCTCGCCCGAAAGAAGCCGACCCACCACGGTCTAGTATCCAACCTAGAACTACTGGCGCAGTTGCCGAGCGTGCTAACCACTACGCCACCGCAGCGGGTTCTAATCCAATCTAGATACTTAACAATAAAATATTAGTAGATACAGTATATCATAGAAATCAAAGTGACATCAAAAATTCATCAAGAAGCAGACAATAATACTGGCCATCGCCATTAATGAGAGACATAACAGGCCACAGAATTATTGTTCCCACTGCTGAAAGGGTCAAGACCTGCCTCGGTGCCTGTGGTTCCAGTTACGATAGTGGATCGAGGCGGGCTGGCTTCTTTCGGGCGAGAAACTCCGAGTGCGTCTTCGGATGAGAAGTAAAATTGAACTCCCGTGTGACGTGCGATTGCATTTGCACGTAAAACAATCCTCTCTACTATGCAACGCAGATGTGGAAATTTCCAGTTGTTGTTTGTTGGAGTTTAAGGTCCCGTCAACTACAAGGTCATTAGAGACTCGTCCACTGCATAGTTCTAATGCATAGACTGCACAGACACTACACTAATGCGACGATTATTGGGTATTAGCAGTACCCAGCTTTCCTGAGCGATCACCCATGTCAGTACTAACTGGGCTTGCGTTGCTTAACTTCAGTGATCAGACGAGAACTGGTGTCCAACGCAACTCGCCGCTCCGGAAATTTCCAGGTGTAGGAGCTCGCCTCCTGGCGTCTGTGGAGTGCCCCAACGAACAGTAGACCGACGACAAATAATAAGGGTTTCAGCTTTGGTCGGCAGCTAGCTACAGAAAAACACCGTCCAATATATCACCCTTGTATCCATTCAGATGCACAAGATGGGTATCCCACCCTGCCATAGGTGGGAAAAGGGGTTAGGAGTTGCTTTGCTGCTGAGAGGGCCAGGGTTCTTTAAAGTTGTACTAATGTCACTAGTCGGTCGGAAATGCTTCAAAACACATGACCTATAACACATTATCTTAATTCTTAATGATTTGAGGTAAAAAGTAGTCATCCATTGTTTGACCTTCACAATACAGGATTCAGGTGTCCAGGGCTTTCTTTTGAGTAGGCTTAGCGGCGAATTGCGTTGGACACACCAGTTCTCGTCTGATCACTGAAGTTAAGCAGCGCAACCCCAGCTAGTACTGACATGGGTGGCTGCTTGGGAAAACTGGGTACTGCTAATACCCAAAAATCGTCGCATTAGTGTAGTGTCTGTGCAGTCTCTGCATCAGAACTATGCTGTGGACGGGGCTCTAATGACCTTTGTAGTTAAAGGGCCCTAAAACACCAAAAAATTGAGTAGGCTTCTCACAACTTGAACTTCTTCCTATTTGAAATGGAAGGGACTCTAAACCTTGGACTAGAAGGTTGAAGTTTGTCTGTCTACTTAATTTATGGACACTGGAAAGGGGGCATATGCACCCGTAGCCGAATAATTTATCTCATGGATATAAATTGATTTTTTATGTGCATGTAACATCAGACACATTACATGCATGGACTTTACATCCAGAATTGAATGTGGGACACCATGGCATCGACCAGGATGGAACCTACAATAATAAGTATACAAATCAAGTAGGTTAATGTTGAATGAGATATTTTCGTCATATTGGAAATAAGAATGTGGTTTCGAGCCTATGTGCGACGAACTGGGTTTGAAGATTGAGGAAAGGATAATGATGACTAAATGATGCGAGTCAAATAACTTGTCATTTGTTACCATTATTTTAATGAATTTCATTCAAATTTGCTTTATTTACTGTTGCCTCTACTTGGTAATCTTATACAATACAGAACTTACATTTATATTTTTATAATAACTAAAATGCTGCTACACAATATGAACACCAAATATTGCGACCAAAAAAGAGGAGAGAGATAGAGGGAGGGAGGGAGAGACAGGGGGAGAGGGAGAAGGAAAAGGCTGACGGTTTGAAGAAAAGGTTGAAGACCAGGAAGAAAAAGGAGAAAGGTCTTTTTTTGGACGAGTTTCGGAAAAGAGAAGTTAATTACGTACAATTGTAAAGATGTGTTTAGAGAGATTTGTATTTATTTGTTAGGGAAGATGAAAGAGAGAGAAAGGCTTGTGAAGGTTGTCAAAAATGAAATTATGAAGATGATAACATATGGTATAATGACAATGATGAGCTGCTTGATTGATTTTTGTTGATGGGGTTGTTGAAATTTTCTTTTTTTTTTTAAAAAAAAATGAAAACTAATAGTAGCATGGAATTGATGAAGACATTTTAAGGTTGGTGGGAAGGAATAAGGGAAAAAATTTGTTTATCCTTAGCAGAAAAGTTTGGATAATGACAATGATGACAAGATCAGTAGCAGAAAAAGAAGAAAATAAAACAATGAGGATAGGGATGCCTAAGGATAAAAACCTTTTTCCTTACCAAAAAAACGACTCATCGATTTCCACTTTTCACAAAAATACCCCCGACTTGATCCCCCCACATGACCCAATGACATATTAAAAAAATTAAGACTTTCATGTAAGAAAACGATTATTGGATCAAAATCAAAAACTTTTATCTTGACAGAGATGAACAATAAAGTCAGAAAATTTAAACCGTCGTCCATCTTGAGAACAAAACAAAATCTTCCACAAAAAAAAAAAAGAGGTAAGGGGTGAAGAAATCTGACAAAGAAGACCCGCCTTCCTACCTTAGCTCCTGTACTATCTTCAGAAGTAAGTGATGATGGTGCTAGTCACGGGTCATCCCCAACCCCGAAAGCTCAGAACCAATATGAGATGGATGACGAAAACTTAAATTTCAGACGGATTATCGATTAAAATTTTGTTTCGGAGGTGTAACATCAATTCTTATAAAAATAAAACGATATCAAGATCATGATTTTTCAACGGATATAACCGAAATTAAAATTTGCACTTTACACAATCAAACTAACGTAAATAATGCGAAGTTTTAACCGAAATTGTGTGTTAGTATTCATATTGGATCATCACAATTCATTGGAAAGAGACCAAGGGAAGGTAGGGCCTTAGAAATATATATATATATATATTCTTAAAAAAATACACCATTTTTCAGTAAAATATTAACAAAATTAAAAGTTTGCAGAAATTGTGATAAAAAAGATGGCTGACAGAAGAAAAGACGAGGGAGGAAGAAAGAAAGAACCAGACAGAAATTATTCTGAAGACAACGAAAAATATATATAAAAATAATAAATATTATAACAATACCATGATGGATGGGAGAACTTCTCACTTTATATTCACCTCTTTGAATGATTCTTATAAGTTTTTGCTTTCTTCTTTACAAATATCAAACATTGTACAAAACCTTATCAATTTGAATTTTGGAATTAAAAATAGACACAAACAGACTGGTCCCGGCTCCGGTCGGCCCATTGCAGAATAACAATCAAAATACCGGTAAATTGAAAATCGTGCGCGCGCAAAAAAAAAAAAAAAAAAAAGGTACGCTCCTACCATGAACTCTAGGTCAAAACAAACAGTGGCCTTAAAATCCATTTAACCGCTACATTCCAATTCCGGGCCAGGACTTCACATACCTATCAGAAAAACCGATATTACAAGAATTGGTGGAGTGGGAAAGAAGGTAGTGGCAGCAAAGGTCCAGGTTATAAGGAGTTAACAAACAGGGTAGATGTAGGCCAAAGAGAACATAGGAGCAGACTGAATGGTGGGACATGCGTGGAGATGAACGAGGATTTGGAGGAAAATAGGAAGGAATAGAGGGTCAGAGCTCGCAGCCCCGACTCTGCCGATCTGTTTGTTATACCTGACACTGTCAGGTATAACATTCAGTTTTCCTGATAGCAAATCTACTTTAGGCTTTAACCAACCCTCGTAGCTCCAAAATCCGATATCACTATTCTTCTCCTGTCTATCAAAAATTATTCAAGAAATCTGTAAAGACAAACAATTTCAAACTTATGTTAGGCAACGAAATTACGTCAACAAATCTAAAATTCAAAACTCTCGAAAATGCAATTTAAATTTTTTAATTAAGAAGATATTCAGAAATGGGACAACAAAAAAACAATTTTAACTTGTACACTATTATGGTCATTCATTATTATGTATGGATCAAAGTAATATACTCAATAAGAAGTAAACAATAGTAAGAGGCAGGAAGGGTTGATGGACCTGAAAAGTCAGGGACAATTAAAGTCTTCATTATTGAAAATGACTCAGGGGTCCTATTTTGTTGATGTACAAGACGGGCTTCTCCGATAATATTATTATAATGACTCTCACAGAAAACATTGCCCCGGGCAAAGAATCCTGGCGACATGGGTCCACCACTTTTAACGTAAGTTTAAGTACGGAGGTTGCGCGCATGATCTCATTTACAAAATCTGAATTACTTATGAATCTTCGGCTGCATGCACATCAAACATGTCTGAAAACAAGTAACAAACAAAACATTGGGTGTTTGACGACTGTTGCTAGATTGTCGACGAACCATATATAAATCAACGTTAGATGATGGCCCACATCGAGAGTGGCCACATCTTCCGCTTCCATTGGGACAGTCACCAATGTGCTAGAGCAATGTTTTACATTTTATAATAACTGTAACATGTAGCGGATTGTACAGAACATGTTACGGAATGTCGTACAAACAGTTATGATTTTTTAAAATTATTTTAAACTTGATTTGAGATTAGATACAAATCCGTACTCAATTATTTTTGTTTACATCAAACGCAACAAACGATATCCATGATGCGAAATCTTCGCCAGAATAAAAATGTACAAACAGCAAACACCAATCAATGTCTTTGCCCCTGTTGACAAACATGTTTGCTTAATGTGCAGTCAGAAGATTTTAACATCAAAAAAAAAAAAAATTAGGAGTGAATAGATTAAGTGATTTTCTGTTTGGGACGATCAAAAAGGACACAGAGACGTGGGGCGTATAAGAAAAGAAAGTGATGGTCAGCCTAAACAAATATTTCCAACTTAAATCCATCATGATGACGACCAGGCCTGAATTTTTGTTAGGGTCATTTTTATGGTAAGTAGTTTTTTCGAATTCCACACTTTGTTAAAATATAGAAATAATCCGCATAATATTTGAACAGAAAGTGCTTATTCACACTAAGCCAGCAGTTGAGTCAAGTATCACGCGATTTACTTACTACTGTACTTAATGTTCTAGTGGTCAAAAAGTGCCCATACACCAGTGAGCAGCTGTCAAGACGGCCACACTATAGCGTAACACAGAAACATTAGGAAAAGTAATAAATGTATTGCTAAGTCCCAGTCCCACAATTTTTGACTTAATTTTTTAACTCTCGCGAGTAAATAGATCGGAAAATTAAAAAGAATTATTTATGAAGAGCATGCAATGCAATGCAGTCCGACACAAATTTGACAGTTGCATTCTCGGTACGCGCCGAGATTTTCATAACAACTAATGAAACTTATGAACTCGACTAAAAATAATGTGTTCACGTTGGTCTAATGCCTCGTTTAGTATTTAGCAGCGAGGGATTCTGGAAAGGCGCTACTTGACCAAAAAATTGGAACAAAATCCATTAAGTCGACTTGACTTACCCACTTGAGTATATTGGCCCGTTTACTCACGTCCAATTATCAAATTACTTGCTACTTGACTTAAACACTGTCCTAATGTGAAAAAGGCTAAAGAGATATAGCTGAAAGATTGCAAGAAAACAAATGGGGATTGTAAGAATCGTTCAAAGGCAAAATCCGTCCATAGGGCATCTTTGGAAGGGCTTCAAGGAAAGAGACAAGAGAGGGGTGAGGGATAAGAAGAGAAAGAGTTGTATTATGAAGAAAAACAAAACAAAAACCTTAACAAATGCACTTTTCCTTCATTGGTGGTACGCAACAATCCGGCATATAAATAAAAACACCACCAATTTCAATTCCAGTGTTGTGTCATTCCCCGGAAGTTAAAAAACCGACATATTTGGGTAAGAAGAAGAAGAAACATTAAAAAGAAAATATAAGGACAAATAAAATGGACAAAATGTCTTGTTGTTTGAAAAAAAAAAAAACGACGTCGTGCAAATATGACGGTGATGGGATGACAAAAACGGAGATGGGACTTGTTCCAATACTACTGTACGATTTCAAATATAAATATACTTCCGGTTCATAAGAAATCGAAAATCAAAAGTCGTTTTTTAATAATTTTTCCTTCCACCTTCCGTCAGAAAAGAGAGCGAGAGTTAGAGGACTGAGGCTGTAGTCGACGACGAGGATGCTGAAGAGGATGACCAAATAGACCTTCAAAAGATGGACAAGGGCCATTCCTGGAATGGCTCGGCGTTGAACGAAGCACCGACAAAAAATTACGTGCAAATTCACACGCCATCACGAAGGATCCAATAAGAGCCAACCCTGCAGCTGATGTGAAGTTTTCACGATGCATCTATCAATAGTCGACCAACTGAGGGGGTGAGGTGAGAAGGAAAGAAGGTGGTCATCAGTATAGTTCTCGACTGATGGGCGATGATGACACCTCCCCAGTGTCCAGCAGTGTGGGCACCAGTAGCAACTCCAACTCACCACCGGTTAAGTTTGACACACACTCTCTCTGTAGCCCGGTCACGATGAGTCTAGAAAAAAAAACCACTCCCGTCACTTATGGACACTAGTACCATGACAACCTGCTGACATCGGCGCTCACAGTGAACCAAATTTCAAGGTGTGGTGTGCGAGTGTGGAATTCGGTCAACCATCCAAACGCACCCACGCATACACACTGACCGCAACACAACGGCGCGTTCCCACAGAGAACCATTTGTCCAGAGTGAAAAATGAAAAGGAAAGGCGTTGGGGGGGGGGGGGGGGGGGGAAAGGATGCGTGTATTTAAGTGTGTTTGTGTGGGGATCAAAGAGTGAGGGCGCGAGCAAACCAGAACCTCAGTGTCCACTTCAGTCAACAACCACTGCACCGGGGCCGGAAATGGTCGGCCACTGTCATTTGTTGAGGTATGATAACACAATTTAACGAGAGCTGTTCCCGTCGTACATAGTGTGTCCTTGCCCCACTGTCTGTAATCCAGGCGATATGAAATCACAGAGGCTTCTGATCGCCAAGTTTTTTTTTTCTCGCGAAAACTCTCAAAGAGATCGTAATGTCCATATAAATGATGGACTGTCCATGATTATCCAGGAGAGTCCTGTATGTGGGGTATATGTAGTTGGAGATGACAAAACAAGGGAAGAAGGAAGAGGCAGGAGACTGGGGATCATTTTCCTTTTTTTTGTACATTTCTTTCGCACTGGACAGGCATGAAGAGCTTAGGAAAGGTTACACCTGGATGTTACGTGTAAGCAGCAACAAGAGCAGCAGCTCTTGTAGTCTCTTCACTGGTCAAGACCACAGACGACATCTCCCCATGACAAACGTCTTCTTCACTTGGAAAGAAATTCTGACCAACGATGATGATACTGATGATCCACGGCACCATTAACAAAAGAATTTCATTTGACAAACTAGATGTGGTCAAGGAGTTTTCATTCATCTAGTAGAGGGAGCTTTTCGGAACGGCAACAACTCTTCTTGGCTGTGTGCATGGCGTTTTCTGGGAGGTTTTTTTGTTTTTACATTTGTTTCCATTGTTTTGAAAACGAGAGGATTCATCTGATGTTTCGGATCTTTATCGTTATTGCATGAAATAATCCGGATGATCGGCCGGCGTATCCTTCTCAAACCGTTTCGCTTCTTCCTGCATACTCTCTTTAATTTTTAAAATGGCAGCCGATTCATTCTGGTCCTAAATGACACCAAAATAAAAATTATTAAACAACAATTAATATAGGACATTGCATTTAATCAGTCAACCTAATTTTTGCCAGCCATTATTTCATGATTTCTATAAGTAACCATGACCCAACAATAGAGTGAATGAGCAGATTCGACCCTAATCAACGAACAGTCTTCACTAAACTAAGGACACCTTAAAGCAAAGTACACTACAGCACTACTAACATAGAAAAGTCACTTTTCTCAGGCTTAAATTCATCAGCATGGTCACAGCTGTTTATACCAGACATGACAATATCAAGGTCAAGCATTAATTTAGGAGTGGCAGGGAGTAATGGAAGACAGTAGACCAAGACGGTTTAGGCATGTCTTGAGAAGAATAGGCCAAGGACCGACATGAGAGTAGGTTGTGCATGGGGACAAGGCAATGCGTGGGGTGGACAACAGAAAAACGTGAGTGGACACTTGCAGGACAAACCCCTACATGACCCCCAAGAGAAAGCTAAAACGTTGTGACATTAGGTTAGCATCGAATTCACATCAAAATGTCTTAATTTTCATTTGAGTTTTCGGACTCGCTGCCTGTCTACTTTCCGCCCTCTGTTGTGTGTCTTCATATTATTTGCAGAGATCCATAGGTACCAAAAACGGTTAGTAATAAAGGTAGGTGACGAATTTCACGAGAATCTTAACCCTACTCATTTACTCTGGTACTTTAACTACACGCGTATCGCATCTTGAAAACCCCTGGCACTCGATATTCAACAATACACCTCAGAATCCACGACACATAAGGATTAAGAAATACAATAAAAGCAAACACACACGTGAACAGAACAAGACAGCAAAGCAGGCACGTAGGTGCACATCAAAACAATATCGAAACGGTTGTCACGCTTTCTGCTACACTGTTTTCAAACGAGACAATTGGGAGACTAGACGACATCTTGAAACATATTTTCTCAAGTGCTGAGACAGTAGTAGAACAACATTTCATTCGTGGTATGTGACAAGAAAAGATTACATTCGGTGACACCAAGACACAGTGTTGAAGATTTTACAGTAGAGTAAATTAGAAAAGGACCTAGTGGACTGCAACAATATTTAATTTGAAGGCGAAATCTGGGTCTAATATTACACTGTTAACAACTTCTTATAGTAATTCAGAAGTCGGCAATAGATTCATCCACCTCCCCAGTGACCAGACTGAATAACTGCAATTCCACCCTCTGTCGGCAAAATGAATATGTCGCAAGCCATAATCGGTCTCCAGATAATCTGCTTTCCACACGTCCAACGTGAAGCAAATGGAAGTTGAACTGAGGCTACCCGGCCAAGGTAGTCAGTTTCTTTTGAGCATTAAGGAAGGAGAAGTCCCACCCATGACGCAAGTAAAAGCGTGGTCCTGAATGATGTGCGTGTCGCCATCAAAACATAAAAGAACCCTTTTAACGCAAAAAAGCGGGTATAGATGGCTTACATTCACAAAAGTCAACGCTAAACACATCTTTCAATGGACAGAGCCATTAAACCAGTTCCTGTAGCCAGGGGCGGATCCAGGATTTTCGTCAGGGGGGGTTGAGCCATAGGCAGCGATTGGAAACGCAATTTTCATTTGTCAATGTCGACCCAAAATTTAGGGGGGGGGGGGTTGCAACCCCAAAAACCCCTCCTTGGATCCGCGCCTGCCTGTAGCAATGGCTGTTTGGCAGTAGGGTGTTCGGGTATGTGATGTATAAATGGGATACTTAGCTTTGTTAAATTCCTAATTATGTGGTAATGGTTTCATTTTTCTATGGCTACAAGAAATCACCCTCCCCCCACTTTCTACAGTCCCAGTCTATTTCTCTAACATTTAATTTGTACACAAAACTCTAATCAGGAAATCAAATCAGTCACCAAGTTACAGTATTTTAAGAATACGAAATCAGTAAAATTAAAATAACGAGGAAGTTAGGTGTCAGACCATATTTATGTGCCAGATGTTTAATATGAGCACTAGCTCGAGGCGGTGAGTACATAAGTGAGATTGGACGACGATAACGACTAACAATTGTATTCATATAGATAGAAATATTACGTGAAAAGGAATCGGAAAGGTAAAGACAAGAAACACAAAAGAAAAAAAAACAAAAGATTGAAAGAACTGACAAATATCATGTCACACACCACAAGATTAATAAGGTAAGAAGAGAATGAAAGTGATTTTGATCAGTTTAAAATCAGGATCATTTACCCTGGCAGATTTTATTTTCAGATGTGACCTTGTCACTCGACCACAGATCCGAGTAGTACATTTGCAACCTGAAACACATGGAAATAGTCTACGATGTGGAACACAGATATATTTGATAGAAGAGTGATTGAAACATGGGAGTTGCTGGCCAGTTAGCAGAAAGAAAACCTCTGACTAGAAAGGTTTCTCCCAAATGAACGTGGTAATGATTCTTTTTAATATTATTTTAATATTTTTCCCGTATTACTACAGATTGTGTCTTGAAAAATCAATGTGTGTGTGCGTGTGTAGTCAGCGTAAAAGTGTACGAACTTGAGAAGAGATTCGTCTCTAAACAAGCTGAACAAATTGATGGTTTCTAAGTGGTAGCTGGACCACACGGATAATGAATGTAAAACGTTAATAAAAATAAAACAAATGGGTTGGAGGGTATGAGAGGCGAAGGACACAGAGAAGACAATGCAAGAAAATTAATGAGCAGTATAACAAAAATGAGTGGCCCGTTTGGAGCAGCAACATCGTCGGCCTTACTGTCATAATACTGCTCAGTCCTATTTTCACAAATCATTGTCTGGTCACTGAACCCACATCTAAAATGCCCCAAAATAAACTGTAAAATCGAGAAATTTCTGCATATCATAAAGAAACAGATAAAAATTACTTACGTTAACGTTGTCTTGTCCATAACTGAGCCCATAATCACCAATTCCAGGGCCATCCTCCCGCGGCGTTCCTGGTCCACCATTTGCTGGTGAATTTTTCATTCCGTCTAATCCGTCACCTTTACAATAAGTTGAACATTTTTATATCATTCACTGACTACTTTCAAAATAAAATTATTGGTATTTAGTACAATAACAACAAGAACAGAAATAACATACCATTCATCACTGGTGGCATATTAGGTCCCATTGGCCCCATGGGTCCATCAGGCCCTCCACCCATTGGAAAATCCTGATGATTATTAAATGCAACATTAGTTTTGAAATCTAGTATATTCTTGATAAGTACAGTATTGTAGCGGTTAGTAATTATAGTCTGCAATGCATCGTTCTCCTAAATTCGACTTACCCCGGGCATTCCACCTGAAGGAACAGGTTTCATCATTGTGTACATTCCATCACCTCCTGAATTTGAGGAATCTGAAACGACAAATGCCAGACAACCAAATTTACAACATAACTATTAATACACGAAAAAAATATAGAAAGAAGAAGTCCAACTGTCAAGAAATTTTCATAATAGACTGCTTCCCAATATAAATGCTAAGCTGATAAATTTGGAATTTTGACAGCAATAGCAGGAAATAATTACAAGTTGCTAAGACATGAAAGACACTGGGCAGCAATATTTTGTTTTTGATGAAAGAAAAGTAAAATCAATTGTAGTATTATTAAAAATTAGATTCCTAATTAAAATCAAGGATAACAGGAAGAGTGGGTAGGGAGAGGAGATACATCAAAGAACCAAATAAAGATGACGAAATTCATCACACCCTAAAAAAATGAAGATGGCATTGTTAATTGAATAATAATAATGACATGCTCGTGTAGTATTAAAATGAGTTCTGGGTTGGAGATGTGACATGCAAAATGAAATCATTCAATTACTGAGAACATGCATTAATGAAGACCTATAAATTCAATAGGGATAGATTATTATTAATATATCATCACACACATACCAAGGAAAAAAAAACAATATAATAAATGGCCCAATGTATAGTTCAGTGTCAACATCAAGGATGTATAATAAATAACAAATGTGCTGAAAAAAATTTTTAGCCCTGCAATATGGTTTAAATTTAAAATAGACATCACAATGCACCCAACAGAGAGCGAGAAGAGAGAGGAAATGGTCAGAAGGAAAAAATTCACGTCAACTGGGAAAGTCAAATTATTAACTCAATTTCAGTCCCCCCTTCCACAGAGAAGAAACACAATGTGACAATTGGACTCGAGATATGAATGAGAAGACCAGAAACTGAGTAGAAAAACGACAAAAGTCAAATAAAAGAGACGCGATGATGAGTGAAATACGGAAATTCATGTGAGACTATAGAATGTATGAACCACCAACTACAAAATACGATGAGAAGTTAACAAAGTGATGAAAAATGCAGAACAGAAAGCTGACAACGATGGTGATGATGATTATGATGAGGATGAAACGAGAAACACTTGGTACGGAGATGGTGATAAACAAGAAAATCAAAAACAACTACAACAAAATAAATAATGTATGTGCCGAAATGAGTGATGTCACCTCTTCTGGCGTTGACGGTATTAAGCCTGTGACTGGCAGGGGAATAAGGGCCTGTGGAACCTAAGCAAGAGAAACAAAGCTGATATTGAGACGAAAATACATAAAATAAAGGAGCATTAACATGCATGCACGCACGCACACACACATATATATATATATACATACAGAAAAAATAAAAACACTCGGGCCACAAAATTAAAAAAATATTAAACGAAAATAAGAATTTTAAAATAAAAGTACACACTAGGAGTTGGACAGTGTGAATGGCATGACCGTGATATCATTATCAAAAACGTGTGGTAGGGGTAGAGACACAGGTCAAGATATATTTAGATAAAACAGCAGCCACTAATGAGACACAGTGATCAACCAATACAGCAAGACTGCAATTAACAGACAAGTGCTGATGATACACAGATATGGAATAATAAGAAAAATTGCAAATAAAAACTAAAGAGTTAACACGGAAATAAATAAAATACTACGATAAATCATCATCCATTTCCCCCATGAAAGGTATTTCTGTAGGGGTTGAAAAGGATAAACAAAAATGTAAGAAGTTATTTCTTTCTGCTTTCATTTTGAAATTTCAAGGAGAGCAAACGAACGGCGTCGTACGATTGCAAATTTATATTTCATTACTCTTTCTTTGTTACAAAGAGAAAGAGTTACCTAATAAACTTTTCAGCTTCATCAATAAAAATCAAACTGTCAAAGTTCATTTCAAGGCATAAACAAAACGTTATTAAACAATAATATTGAAGAATAAGAAAGACCAAGAGATATGGCACAACTTCGTAGTCTATAGATTACTTTGGCATTACAAAGAGAAATTAAAAAAGAAGTTCAATGAATTTCCGGCATTTTTCCAAAGTAAATGATTGTTGAAGCTCCACTTCGCAAATCAATGAGTCAAAATGTCATATGCACTGTCGAAACAGCGTTAATCGGAAAAACCCAGAGAGGTATTTCTACATCTGATTTTTTAAACGAATTTCTTGGGATGACTATCTGGCTGAACAACTTACAAATATGCAACTGGTTAATGCCTGTGGCAAGTGTTGCCACCTTGATTTCATTCATGTTTATTTACCTCTTTTCTCCTCACATTCCCATACTCGTTACTTCATTAGACAAACCTGAAATCAGTTTTAATCTTTGCAAAGAATGCAGTAGTGTCATGAGCTCATTAATTCTTGTCATCAACAGTAGCAAATGGAAGCTTGCTCTAATGCCTAAAGTGTGGCGAAATAAAAACCCAGTTTGAAAACCACACTTCAATTCAGCCAGTGGTCTTCTGACACTTTTTGTTATGAACCCCTGTATCCCCTTAAGCATATTCATAAATAAATGATATGCATATCATATTTAGTTCTTTCGAAAACCTCCCAGAGTCGCCTTGAGCACTCAACTTTGGAGATCATTGCCCTAGTTAATTAGTAGATGAATAGGCTCATCCGCACAATAATTAAGAGCAACAGTCTTCGCCATCAACATTATTATAGCTATGGACATAAATTCTGCAAGGCGCGTTATCAGCGCTAACGACGGGCAAAACACAGGTGAGGACAAGGAACAGATTGTCACCAATGAAGATTGTGGTGTTTAGAGTACATCAAAATGTGATTACTGTTCCTAAATGCCTTACCGAATATATAAGCACAAAGACGTGCCCACCATCTAATCTACTTAGTCATTTTATGTCAGGTTAAGTAAATTTCCTGATGAAGATTCGAAAAAGAGAAATTCATTTTAAGTCGCCTGAAATTCATTGAGTAATAAGGATAAAATACCTATCAGCCTGATTCATTACATAAATCAGCCATGATTGGTTGATCACCACATGTGTAAAAACAGCACACTTTGCGTGTCAACTCCCTTCTCACACCAACAAGTGCATCAGTGTGTGTGTGTATATATAAAAATTTATTTTATGTAACAGTGCAGCCATCATTTTGTGTGATTTACGTGATAGGAAGCGACTTCAAAGAGAGAAAGAAAAAAAGAGACAGGAAAAAAAGAGCATTTCATTTTTAATAGCACTCACCTTGAGGACTTGGCATGATTGGCGTTCCAGGACCTGGAGGACCCGCGTTTGATGAAGGTGGACCCTAAGAAAGAAATCAAAAAAGAATATTTATATTTGAGAAGCTAGAAATAAAAAAAAAACAATGACTTATAACAATTTCATCAATTCAACGACATCCGTCTAATACTTACGGCATAGTTTCCTGGTGATGACGATGAGTAATTCATCTGAAAAAAATCACGCAACATTATCGAAAATTTTTAACAGACCTGTAGCAGACAATGACATTATGTACGTGACCATCAAAAAGAGATAATTAGGAGGGCCACCGAATTCAGTTGCTAGTTTAGACTTGGATGTTCTCATATTTGAAATTTAGTTAATTTGGGTATCGCGTGTCACACAGAAAGGATTTTTTACAAGCAGATTCCATCGACACACACCATGTGGACAAGGTTTCACTTCTCATTTGACGGAAAGATTGAACCTGCGCACAGTCAAGTACATTGACAGCTGACCTAGCGAGAGAGGGGGCCGCCCACAATGATGTGCAGAATAGTTGTCATCCGCATAATAAACAACCTATTCCAAATCAAAATAAGAACAGTCGACAAATTTTCCAGATGTTAAAGCTGGAACCTGACGTTGCTGGATAATGTAACGCGTAATACGCTAACCAGACTATTTCTTCAACAAAGGGCTGTCAAAGATATCAATAAGTACGAAATATGAGACTCCATTTACTAAGCTAGTCACGTCAGAGAGAGGTAATGACAGTAAACAAAAAGCATTCTACATTTTCTACTTACAGATGCATTAGGCTGCCAAGGGCGACCACCTGGACCCCTGTAACAAAAATAACATAAAATATAGCTTTTAATATATTTCGATACAAAAAAATTATGAAAAGCTTAAAAAGTGTTATTATTGCCATACATGGGTGGCATTCCAGGTCCAGGTCCTATGGTGCTATTAGGAGGAGGCCCTCTCATGGCCCCATAACTACCTGGATTCATTGGACCCATACCAGGACCACGAGGAGGATTCATTCGAGGATTCATTGGGTTCATTCCTGGAGGTCCTGCAACATACAAGATAAACAAAATAAATTACCGATGATTGATTAAATAAAAGTATTCTGTTAATCAACTGCGTCTGTGAAGGAAATCGATATGTAGTCTTACGGAGAAATAATTAATGGTAAGATCAATTCGATATAATTCAATTGCGGACTGTCTTACTTCTTAACCTCAATCTTTCAAAAATGACATCAAATTACTTATGATGATGAAGTGATTTTTTAAACCAAAAATGAGATCAGTTCATTTTTAATATGAATACGCATCCTAAAGCTAACACGCTTATCGCCTATGGCGGGGTAGATTCACATGGATTTCAGGTGTTAAGGAAAAGAAAAGCAGACAAAAACACTGGCAAAAATAGTAAGAAAGAATAATAAAGGAACGAACTGTTGCCGATCTGACAATCCTTTTGGTCACCTCTTAAGATTACGTAGGTAAAAGTGAGTAAGTAATATTAAATATCCTAAAGTGTGACAAAATAAATGAATATCGATCATGTAAAACTTATTGCGAAGAAACCATTGCAAGGGTTTTGCCACTTTTGGAAAACACTTCATTGGAGTTCAGCAGCTGACAAATTTTGTTTTTGCAATGTCTACTACAGAAAAACAGAGAGAGTAATTTAGTTCCTGATCAACGAACAAAGTTCGAGTGATATAAAAGTGATATCAAGAACAGTAAACTAAATATCTCATTAGCTTTCATTATAACATTAATTTTAACATGACTACTGCTCGCAGGCGCTTTTACCAGTGTCCTAAAGTTAGATGTCTGCGATGAAAATAGCCAGGAATTAAACAAGTTAAAGAGTCATTAAATTGGAGGTTTAAAATAAGATAACCTTTTTGCAATCATCAATTTAACAGTTAAACTTCTCACAACTCGGGATTATAAACATGATAACGCTGTTGTATTCAAAATGGATCTCTCGCCTTCCACCATCACCAGGCCACCCTGTTTAATTTCATCTTTTAAATAAAAGGAGTAAACCATAATCCCTTTCAATATCGTATATTAATATAATATAGATAAAATGAGAAGAGAAATCCAGTGGGATAATGAATAAAATCAAGGCTATTTTTCACGTTGACGAATGAGTAACACTGTTTCAAAAGAAAGAAGATAAGATGAAGAAAATGATGATGAGGAAGAAATATGAAGGATGTTTAATCAAGAGGTGAAACAATATAACAAAACTATATCAAGCAGAAAAAAAGGACTTTCATGTCTCGGCATAATTAAAATGCAACAGAGACGGAGTGAAGATAATCAAAGACAGCGCCACACGCTCTCACTGAAGAAAAAAAGGAAAGAAGATTTGAAAAGTAAATTTTTTCTTAACTGGCTCGTGTCTCAGAAGACGAAAAGGATGATCGCCGACATTTATCATTATGATAATATCCCAGTAAGAAAAAAAAATTCTTAAAAAACCGGAATAAGAAACTCATTCAATTTAAAAAGCGAGAACTTTCCACCTAGTCCAAATTAAAATATTAAATATTAATACATCCCTTTGGTTACTCGAATCTCCTAACAACGTCGTTAAGCTATCTGAAGGCGGGGATCTTAAGTTCAGGACAAAAAAAAACTAAACGTTAAGAGAAAAAATACTGTACTGTATATTAAAACGTCTGATTTTTGAGGAGGTTTACATTCTCATTTGCATAAGTAATGCATTAGTTTTTAAACGTCAAAAAGAAGGTTCGCTTGAATAATTATAATTAGGAAAGGTAAGAAACCCCTGTCACTAAAATAGGATGTCTCCCGCCTTCATTTCGATCGACACCTCACGTTTTTATAATGCACCAGAACTTCCATTTCTACTCAAGTAACTATTCTGTCTACTTTTTACCTATTTCATTTCAGGTCTGGCGACCCTAATTAAACCCAATTTTCGTCAGAAGGGGTTGTGGACAAGTAGGTGACATCGTTCATCACATGGCAAGTGAGGTCTTCCGCTGACGAAAAACATCTGGATCTCAACATTCAACTACAGGAATGGACACCATGGGATTAACACACTACCTTCCCACTACTGGCTGCACAGTTTAACAAGGTCCCACCGGAAGGCCAAACCAATTCCAACAATTCTGCAGAATTTGACGGATTTCACCTTATTAGAAACCTATAGTACAATGAAACTTCACCTCATCCCTCCTGATCAGAAACTTCAGGGCTCGTGGACAAGCAGGACACATATCCACTAAAGGAGTCATAGCTTTTACTTCCCATTTATTTAATCCGCCTTCCCCAAAACACCGGCCTCAGTCAGGGACGAACCTTCGAGCTCTAAAGCTGTTGAGGTTGCCACATATTCCGTGCAAAATTATTCCCTACAACTGATATATAATTTAGGACTAGTACAGAACTCCCGTCCACCACCCAGTACGTCTGTCGCCAAAGCTAAGTGAATTGAACGTAGGTCATCTGATCAGCAGGAGGAATGCAAAAGCCATCACTTCACAAGTAGGGGACGATGCTCCCGTTAATACAATCCAAAAAAATTATGAGAGAGAGAGAGAGAGATTAGCAATCTTGTAGTTTAAGATAACATTAACGTAAATGATGACTGTCCCCCGACTGCCATAAGCAATGTTAAGTCAAACAACTTCACTTTTTTTTGTGTGTGAGAGAAAAAAAGTAACAAAGTTCACCAAGGGATTTCAATCAGTAACAAGAAGGACCTACTTATATGAAAGCGAGAGATACTTTTAAATGAATACGTGATGATGGATTTGAGTTTATTACTGGAGAATGGAGGCAGAAAAAAAACAAGCTTACAAAAACTGTGGTAAAAAATGTTTTAAAAGGCCAAGTAAAGGAGTCTCATTTGGAGCAGCGCATCTGATATACGAATTTTCACAAACCGAAAACACCATTAATAATGAGAAATGGCTGCAAGTACCAGACAATACGCAGTGTTATTTACTCCCCCGAAAATCAATATAATTTATGTTTTTTTTAAAGAAAAACTCAAACAAATTCTGTAAGTTTCGTCTTGGTCAGAGGCGAGTAAAAGGGTAGTGTCATTAGGTCGGCAACTCTCGGCTATGCATATTTCTATATCTTGAAAATTTACAGACAATCAACTCAGATTTTCAGTATCCAGGATTTGCGGATAAGCACCACGTCGTACAGCTGCGGAATTGTGTACATGTGAAAAACAGGGAGACCGGACGAGGATCAATCACCTCTCAGTCAGGGGCGAACATGTGTGATAGAGAGCTCAAAGAGGCAAGCACGCAGTACCAATTGAACTTCAGAAAGGTTGGATGGACTAAGACGTTTGCAGAGAAATATATTGATAACGAGTTAACCATAAAAAATACTCACCTTGCCATCCCACGAATTCACTCCCATCACCTGCAAAGAAGAAGAAAAAACATTGCGTGATTAGTGAATTCAACTTCCGTATAAACAAAAAATCGGGTCTATAACATCAAATAAGTAGCCATTATGAATTGTTCAGAAACAGAATTACTAATTCTGCATTTGTCATTGTAAAAATGGGGAAATTATCTTATACACATCAAGTATGACAACATTTTTTTAAAAGATCTTCATTACCCCATCCTCACCATGAAAAACACATGTCATCCTACTTCCTCACCTTTTGTAAGGTTTTAAATAGTTTATGCCCTCCATTTACAAATAAACAAATAAGGATCAACAACATATTTCATCAGTGTTGAAATAATAAATGAATAAAATGAGTGTGTCACTGCAGCCTCCTCCTCAACTTTTAGCTACAAGACATTGCAGATGGTCATTAGCATAAATTCAATCGTTGTAACTGTTTGAATGGGATTTTCTTTGGTTATTTAGCTTCCGTCACTCTATTACTGAAGGTAATTTACAGACACCGGATAGGGAAGGGAGAAAGAACCAGTGGATTTCTCCAATCTACACATAATTTTACTAGTACAAACAACATGGGGCTATTCGACGGAAGATGCACTTGGAACTTATGAACCCTCTTTCACCCGAAAGAAGTTATCCACATCGCAACCGAGATCGATCCCACACCTAAGGACTCTAACTCTACCGTTGAGTAGTGATCCTGCTAAGTGCATACCACATCACATTTTCCATCCTTAAAGAGATGAACTCTCAAAAAAATCACATCCACCTCAGTCAGGGATCATACCTAAACACCACGAACTCGAATCAAACATACATTCAACCTCCTAAAATGTTTGGAGCCACTCATAAAATATGGACACTTGATCGCCAGACAGAACATACCACGACCTCCAATTGGATTTTTCGCCCAAAATATATTGCATATCATACATTAAAGTGAAAAAGTGGGGCAGTTTTTAGACCATATGACTTTGAAGAAGTATAGTAGTCATAAATTTTGCCAATTTTTTTTGCTAAACCGTTATAAATAACTGTACATATCCTATATGTTGATGGTAGGCCAAATAAAGGTCTCAGTCCAAGGTCATAGTTCAGAGATCACCGCTACCAAATAATGGAAAAGTCGCATGGATGAGATTATTAAGAGGATTACTTTCGAAATATTTCTAGTCTAAGGAAACGACATTGAAAAAAGGCCTGCAAGTCATATTTTAAGAGCTGTGTGAGATGCAGAGAGGGAGCAGAGAAGGACCATCCTACAGAAAGAATGAAGTAAGGAAAAAAAAAAGGCTGGGGGGAAAAGTAATACATCACTAAGATCTTTGTAGGAGCATCCGCCTGTGCAAATGATTTCCATAAGGAATATCTAGCAGCATCCTTCTTGGAACACAACAACGATGTAGTTTTTAATCTAATGTCCAAATAAAAAAGATATAGGACAACTATGTCATTTGACAAGGGCTCCAAAAAATTAAGTTTTTCATTTTTTTCGTTGTTGAAGGATGTAAAGGATTACAACCAGCTGTTGTTGCACATCATTATGTTTTTCTTTTGCCTGTGGTGTGGAAGAGGAGTTAAGACAGTGCCAAAACTATTTTTTTTTTTCACATCAGTGTTTTTTCCTTTTATAAAAAAACTATCAGCATTTCTTTCATCTTTGCCAGAAAAAAATTACAAATCATTTGAAAGCATTTAAAAAAAATCCACTGAACACCAAAACTTTTCATATGATACCATATTCTGCATAAGCACTTCTTTTATTTATATAAAGTTCTCTCCTAAATCAATTTCTTCAGAAGATGGTAGGAAGCAAGGCAGGCAGCTTTTGCAGAAGGGGCTACAGCACTGTAGTAACTAGGTGACCGTGACTGACAGGGTACAAGCACTCTCATCACATCTTTTCATCAGAGAGAAATATATTTTAAGGAGTGAGAATAACATGATAATATCTTTCTCACGAAATAAATAAAAGAACAACGATATCGTCAATCTGCGAAGATATATATTGGGCCAAGAATTTCGAAGGATGAGGAAGACCTGTAAAAGTCAAACTCGCAGCAAAGTTCCCTTGGATTTCAGGCAACAGAGGCCAAAATTACACAGAGCGAGAGAGAAGGTACGATTCCAAAAAAATAGACCATCATATTTTTTTCTGCTTCGTGGATTCTTAATTCATCTGATCTTTCTTCCAATTTTACAATTTGATTATCTGATCACGACTTTCCCTTTCAGAAAGACTATTCTTAAATCGTCGCTCTTGTGGACGGATATTCGACTTTCAGAAACTATGCAGCTGTAAGTCAAAAGACAGAAATCTTAACTTAGTGGAGGTTCTATCAATAAATAAAACCAGGAGGTACAATGTTTTAAACTTTAAAGGTTAGGGACATTTTCATCATCTGATGATTGAAAATGCGATTTTCTTAGTATTACAGTGTCTTGCAAGCCAAATTTTGAGTCTGACAAGAAACTTCATCATTTGTCTTCAGATTCCGGATTGAAATCAACCGCTGTTGTCAAGGGAGTTTGTGGACAGGTTTGTGATAATGCCTTTCACTTCCTATCTAACGAAAGCTCAGAGTACTGCCATTTGCGCTTCCAAGGGCTGCAGTTAAGAAAACTAAGACAAAATACTAATTTTTTAAAATTAACATGAAAAAAAGAGTAAGAATCAAGATTTACCTTGCCGTGTTGGGTCCATACTATTGGGCATCATAGGTTGACCAGGTACACTTCCAGGAGGCTGAAAAGATGCGGAAAACAACAATTTAGAATGGTAATTAGTAAAACAGAATGGAATCCTGATCATCTTAAAAAGCTGTCAGACAAGGAGTGAAAAGTTGGGAAGAGATTTTAAAGAATTTCATTTCTTTTAGCGCCCACTCCGCTTTTTTTGATGCTAAGCAACCTTAAGAAGGTTTGTCCTAGGACTGTCACAAGAGATGATGCTGACCAGTATTAAAATGAAATCCCTCATAAATAATTTTAAAGCAAAATGTGACTAATTGCATTTTTTTGTGATGGAGAAGGAAAGCTAGAGGGGAGGGGGGAAGAAAGAGAAGAACCTTCATCTATTAAGACATTGATAACGCATGCTATCCTGAAGCAACTTCTTTGAAGTGCATCAGCTATAAGACAATAAAAGAGCGTCATCAGCCACCTTCATCGACGTCTAATCTCAAAACACACGTTAACCTTAAGAGAAGCTAATTGCAAGTACAGAGAATAGAAGAAGCAGGATGAAGAGCGAGAGAGAGAGGGAAGAAAAAAACAGGCAAATAGACCATTTAGCTAAAATCACGTCGTTTGTACTGAGTGACGAGTGCCCGTGAGTGAGCACTATTTTTAAGAGGTAACGTTCATTTTTTTTAAACTGCTGTACTTAATTACAACACAACCTTAGTTATAAAAGCTTCATTAGAAAAGTTGAACAAATAAAATGTTCCACCAATATTTCTCTTGAGTTCAATTAACAGCGGGAGCCACACCCGAATACACACATACATGCTTTCTCTCAATCCTCAAAGGCTTCACAAAAAGCCTAAGTAAATGGACAACCGGTCGTTGTACACATCCGAAACGTTGAATTAGCATTAAAAATAATTAGAGATTATGAGACTTTATTCTAGAGAGAGGGTCACAGTAATGGGCATCCTTTTCATGAGTCGTTTTTTTCCCCACACGACAGAGAAGAAAAATGCTTGTCAAAGATGCTGGTAACCCCATAATGACGACGGTGATCACAAATCGAGACTATAGCCTTGGAAGATATGAGGGTCTTATACTGATGACCAGATAAAATAACAATAACTGTGGGAGAACAAAATTCAGCAGCTATAGACCATGCTGAAGGCAAAGTGGACAACCCAGACTTTGGTAGTTACCATCTAAGCACCCGGAGCGTGCTAAACACGCGACAAGAATCAAACCTAATGTCTACATAAGTGTCTGTGAGGCAGTAAATGCACTACAAATGAGCTAACCCGAAGTGGGTTTTTTTTTTCGTTGGTGTTTTAGGGCCCTTCAACTACAACGGTCATTACAGCCCCGTCCATTGCGTAGTTCTAATGCAGGGTTTGCACAGACACTACGCTGATGCAACGATTTTTGGGTATTAGCGGTACCCAGTTTTCCCAAGCGGCCAACCACGTTAGAACTAGCTGCGCTAACCCGAAGTGGGATTAACGAGTTTATTTATCTTCATATCGACCATTTCCGAGGCTCTCATTCGAGAGGGAAGAGTAATCATCACCCTAGGCTAGAAGAGAACCTCCGTCAAGCAAATACAGTATAAACTTTCAAATGAGCTTGCGAAGAGCGTCGGACAATGAAATTTCAAACGATATTATCGATATGCCCTATAATAGGACAATTAAACACGTAGGTGTGTTCTAGTTTGGCTGAGTTTCTAAATTACTCCAGTTAGAGTAACTCTGGAGTTACTCGGGTCACTGCTGACGTCACAGGAGTAACACTGGAGTAACTCCGGTGTCATGCATTTAGGGACGATACAAGAGCAAAATTTACGAAGATGGCAGACGATTTGGCGATGGCAGACGATAATTTGACGATGACAGGCGATAATTTTCTCGTTATGCCCCCAGATCTTCATTTGTCCACCCAGAACACTGTTTAATTCATTTACACTGACATTATATATATATATGGGTTACTGTATATGTATATGTCCCGCTGGTCTTTGTCCAGGTCGATTTAAAATTTTTGCATGCAGGACAATTATTTCCCGATAATATCATTGCATTCAGTACTGCGCATATACATGCCAAGATTTGGTACTGACGCGTCCACGAAAACATCACATTTTGCCAGTGAAACTGACTGTTCGACCACCATTGATCTATTATGCTATTTTTTTTTATCACAAAGTTGTAATAAAACGCTTATTTTGTTGAAAAAATACTTTTAAGGAACGTTTTTGGTCCGACAATTACGGCAACCCTACTCTATATGTCTAATTGTTCGTCTGCTTAGATTGCGTTCGTTAACTGTCGACTGCTTTCACTCCGTTTACTCCTCCTTTTTGAGTGGAGTCAAAAAGAGTCACTCCGGAGTGACTCTAGTGACTCTAAAACGCGAAAAAACGCATTTAGGAACGCGGGGCTTTCGGAGTAAGCCATTTAGAAACGCTTTGGAGTCACTCCGGAGTAACTCGAGTTTGACTCTGGTAATTTAGAAACTCAGCCATAGTCTTCCTGTAGTAACCGCCACTATTCTTGACAAATGCGCTGCTTTCCACAGATGAAGTTACCTCTGCCAAACATATAACTGTAGTACTTACCGCGCTAAAATCACTTCCCATCTGAGGCATTCGTACACCAGGCCTTGGTCCACCAGGATACCGCGGTGACATAAACGGTTGTGGACAGGAGGAGAACTATAAAGAAACAAGATTGAAAAAATCAATGAGAGCCGGCATAGCAGATGATGATGATAATGCGGTAGACGCACAAAAGAAGGCAGTAATTAACTGAAGAATATAAGCTCTTTTAACAGTTTATCTAAAAAGAAAAGTGGCCCAATGCCAATGCAAACAACACTGTTGCTCATTATAGTTTACACACTACACTGGTCGGTCGATTGACGTCAGTTATCAGTGCAAAACGACGGTAATGACAAAAAAAGTGCTCAATGAATGTTGAACGGAGGAGCGACCAAATTACTGGCACGATGACATGATTCCCTTCCTCCATCTTAAAAGTCATAAAACGGAAATCTCTACTTGTTAAATGAATACAGAATAGCTATTTGAGATGTAAAGAAGACAGTTCCAGACACAGTACATACATTTCAAGGTATCTCGCAGTAGGTTAAAATACATAATCACAACAGCAACAGGCCCGATGCAGTGCTGAACGAAATTCTGGATAAGTCGAGTACCCGTGAGCTCACGAAAAGTCCCAAGTCCACTAGGACAGAAGGATGGGGGAGACGAGAACTTGAGGTTAAACTGTTGGAAGACTACTTTTTCAAGACATGCTGCTGACCAAAATACCACAGTTTTATTACTAAGTTCCATCGTTCGAAATGAGTAGATTCTCCTGCCCGGCACTACAAAATTCCAAGCCATTCAAGTCGCTTTGCAGGGTCATGGTAGGCAATATGATCACTAGTAAAAACCCTGTTGATAAAGTAATTAATCTTTCTGGTCTCTACACAAATGTTACACAGAATATGAATGCTTTCTTTTCTTATAAACAGTTTGTTAGAAGGGTTGTTTATTTTACTTCTCATTCGGGACGAAAGAAAGTGCACAAGAGGATTCGATCCCTCTCCCTAGAAAGAAATTCCCCATCTTGACTAGGATCGAACCAGGACACCATGACCTCAAGTCGTTATTACCCACTCGATTTGCCTTGCTGGCTTCTCGACGGAGAAACAAACTTCTTTATCAGAAACCGTTAAAAAAATGCATATTTTCATTACAAAGCACAAGGATCGGGAGATTTGTGGTCAAGGTTTTGAATCTTTGCTATTATTAAAACGATACATTATACAGGCGTATACGAAAAAGATTAAATTCTTGAAGGGGGACAGGGGTCTTTCTTTTAGAGGAGGAGGGGAAAATTGAGCAGAATTTTCAACATCAGGATATAAGTCCGGTTCCTTTCAATAACATGACACGGCAACTAAACCAAAAGAAGAAACCCTTTAAGCTAATTAAAATCGTACTACATGCAACGACTTCAAACATATAAATAAAGTGCTCGAGTTACGTCAGGAATTTCTTAATTTGAATCCCAGCATTCTGAAGTTAGAGCATGAGAAATGCCAGATATGAAAGTACCCCCTCCCTCTCGTCTTTACACTAAAATGACAACATCTTTTGCGATGATGGATCCAAACATTTACCCTGTCAGCCCTAGTTTTTCTTCTCCGGAACTATTAAACATCCTCTACCACCTCTTCTTCATAACTGCCACTACTACTACCATCATCACCATCATTTTCATTCAGTTATATTGAATTTCTTAGGATTCTCGACTTCAGTCACATCTCTTTGCTAGGCGGTTCACTCTCTCTCTCTCTCCTACCCTGTTCCCCTCTTTTATTCCATACCATGTTGACATACATATTGAAAATTCGTTCATAGCATCTTTGTCTTTGTCAACCAAAACCTACAATAATATTTGAAAATGACGATGAAAAGGATTGAGTAAGCACTAAGCAACAGTTTTCCTTCTCTCCTCTCCGTACTTTGTACCCTCAAAAAAGGGATGAGGATTCTTGATATATGATGAAGACTTAGTAGTCATTGCCCAAAATGTACACAAACTCTACATGTAACCAAAATTCTGAATTCATCATCTTGATGACCCAATATTAGTTTCATACTGCAAGGGTGGACATCATTACATGAAATCATTCGAGTCGCTTACGCTGACTCTAATGATGATAATACACATTTTTACATTGCCCAAGAGAAACTGCAGCCTTTCAAAGTACAAAAGTGGAAGGGAAATCTGAACAGGCCTGATAGCATCATTATGCCTCTATCTTGGAAACTGAGCTATTTAAGTCCACTTGTACATCAAGCAGCTACGGAATCAATCCATCCACATTTCGAGTTTGGTTTCAGCTCAGCTGTGACGTCGTACACGCCACAGAGCCACGACTTTACTCCTCATCCAGCGGAAAACTGACTTGGGGGTGTTCTCTTCCTCTCGCATGAAAGAAGTCACAAGTAGGCCAGGATCGAACCTACATCAGGAATGAAACTCAAGCACCCTATCTTGCTGCGAGTTCTGTAATTTATACGTTCTAAGATGAAACTTCAGACACGCCAGTCGAGGGTTTATCTAATTGCTAATGGAACAAATAAAAAATACAAGTCGCAAAACCTATTTAATATTTTAAAAGTCTAGGTCTCATAATCAATTATTATATTAAAGATCACTAAGCCTCGATTGCAAGAAAAAAAAACCATGGTTAATCGATCAAAATGATTATAAAACAATGATGAGAAGAAAATCGTTGAAATGACAGCAGTATCACCACGAAACATTACATGAATACAACTTAGAGACGGGATAAAAAAAGTTATTTAGAGAGAATATCAAAACACCAGATGCGTAAAATAAATATTACCATGTTATCCCACATCATACGATGTATTAAAGCCTCCTTTCTATGGACTTCATCAACACTTAAGAGTAAATTTCATTTCGACAGCTCTAATTGCTGAAACTTTAATCAAGCTCCGAATTGCTATCATCTTACTATTTACTATTTGATGACAAACAACATACAGATCTAAAATGACAACTTCTTAAAGATGAAGCAACTTTAAGATTTCGCCCCTGAATATACGATTTTCAATTTATATATACCTTCGAACCCAACATACCGGTACATATCTCTAAAGAGTAAAAAGCTGCAAGAATTGGGATATTAGTGAACGGATCGAGGATCTTAAATATGCAAAATTCCTGTCTAACGCTAGCTACTACTTACAAAGTTGCTTTCCTTATCCGAAAATCGAGACCACTGACCTCCATCGGGGAGGACGAACACGCGATATCGAGCTCAAGAAACAAGTGCAGGGTTGCAAAGGCACGTGGGTGGCAAGTAAAGGAGCGTGGTTCAAAACGTCACCTGCACGTAAAAGAACCCTTTCTATGGCAATATTGGTCTTCCAAGCAATCACAACTAAACGCAAACCAATTCCTGGGAACATAAAGCTCTTAAAGGAGTTAAATCTGAAATGCAATATGAACACTGGAAATATGATGACAAGACAGTACGCAATCACAACAGTAATCAAAATCTAATTTTTCTAATCATCAGTTAGAAGACGATAGTTTGGAATTAAATCTTGAGCGTTGAACTCGCTACTCATTCTCTAATATCCTAAAAGATACAAGGTTGTAGGTTATTTAAAGGTGGATGGAGGAAGGACATAAATTCCAGAAATTCCGCCAAAAGATCGATGTACATAAAATTGCTATTCCGCAAAGAATCTCTTTCCACTATTCTCGAACTTCCAATTGATTTTCTTACTTTTTGTAGTGTTGGTAAGCAGCCTACTCATTGAACAACATTTTCTTCATCCCCTTTCCCTTCCCTCATATTAATTTATTATTCACTTTTTCTCATCGCATTCCCTACCTATCATTTCTGTTAGGAAACACCTGTGGAGAAAAGAAATTAATTTTTATCTTAAGAGAAAGAGAAATTAATTTGATATTGTTGGAATTACTCGAATATCAGGCAACGAAGTTTGTAGACAATAATATACACCTTGTCCAAAATTGAGTTACTCCAGCCACAAATAATAATTTGGCCCACTGATAAAATAACAAATATAAAGAAACATTCTCCGATTGTATGAAGACCTGCAAGACGATCAGAAAACTCATCATTGTGAAAACATCAGCTCGGTCGGATCTTCCAGTCTGAATTTCAAGTACTTCCTATCCACAACCAGGGTCTTACTTAACCTGCACATCCTACTACCGTGTTTTTCCCGAAAATAAGACCTAGCCAAAAAGTAAGACCTACCAACATTTTTCAGGATGTGCTTAATATAAGCCCTACGAGAGCTCTAAGGCAAAGAGCATATGCCTCACACCTGAGCACATTTCTCAACCACTGCGCCGCGAGATTGAAGAAATGTGCCGCCACTGCGAATACTCATACGTAAGTGACGTCAGACAAGTCGTTTAATCGGTCCTACCTTCCTAGGAGGGACTGGCTGAAGCAATGGGCATGATACAAGTAGCAGGGCTAGGTTACAAGTAGCACGGAGGGTACCCATCTTGTCTCAGCGAGTGGACACAAGGGCGATATATTGGACAGTGGTTTTTCTCACCCGGTTTCCGACCAAAGTTGCAACCCCTATCCTTTTTATCATCTCTCTACTGTTCGTTGGGACATTCCACTGTACCAAGGGGGCGAGGTCCTACACCTGGTTTACTTCTCATCTGAAAGAAGGCGCACTCAGGGCTTCTCTCTCGCCCGAAAAATCCGACGCAACTCGGTCCAGTATCGAACCAAAAACTACTGACGCCGTTACTGAGTGTGCTGGATTAGTTTCGTGGGTTGGAGAGTAAGCCAGGCAGCCATAACAGGGCGAAACCTTAGGAGGCTGCCCACGGGAGATGAGGAGGTAGGTGAAAGGACGAAGGAGAGGGTTAATTTGCAGCACCTAACGTTCTTTACCAACCGCTCAAGTTGGTATTGACGTGGACTTGCGCTGCTTAACTTCAGTGATCTCACGGGAACTGGTGTGTGCAACGCAACTTTGCTGCACGCAACGCAACTTGGCTACCCACTGCGTATATTATAGAAAAGAATAAGACATTCCCCGAAAATAAGCCCTAGTGCTTATTTCGGCACCAAAATTGAAATAAGACAGTGGCTTATTATCGGCTTATCACCATCATTCCTAACCCCTTTTACCGCACAGGACAATGTTAGTTAGGTGGGGGCTCACCCATGAGTCCGGTCGCACGGTGTTTTAGGTGACAGGCGCCATAACTTCTACCAATTTAAACTCAACCCATCTTGCTAAAGTAACACCAGGTCGAGCCCCTAAAAATCGGGGATTTCGCTGATTTGTAAGTATATTTCACCCCATGTAACCTAGGACCATGGATTTCCTTTCACTCAGGGCAGACACGGAACCACTCAGCGGAAGTGAACCTCCTATCAATCGATGTCTATATAAAGACATTATCCTGCAGAAGCTAGTTAAGAGATGAGAACAAAATCCTTGCTCATCGCAATTTTGAATGACTGCTTTTTTCTGCCTTGGCCTCCGAATGAAATACAAGGAGCAAAAAAAAAAAAAAAACACCTTCATGAAGAAAAAAGAAACCTAGTCTTTGAATGATAATATAATTACAATTTCTTTTGTTGGAAGGAAGACAAATGACAGCTGCTTTTGAAATGATGCATAACTTTAGCACAACAAAACCCACTCACTTCTCTCTCTCTTTTTGAACCCCAGTCAGCAACTTTTTATTATCAAAAAAATATAATAATAAGAGGATAAAATAGTTACTATTACAGGCTAGAGAAAAATTATTTCTTTTTTCAATTTCTTCTCTCCCTTTTTTCCTCTACTTCTTCTTTAAATTTTTACAATACAAATTTAAACCAAAAGCGTGGACGAGAAAGATACTGAGAGATTTTTTCGGAGTAAAATGAAACTGCAAAAATCTTGCCCGTGATAATACAATATGAATAGAGTGACATAGCAGGAACAACAACAATAATGCTGAAATACAGTTGCCAACAATTTATCTCTTATATATACACACAATCATACACACCATACAAACATTAAAAAAAAATTTAAACACGTTTGAAATTGTGTAGTTGAGAAGGGAGTGAGAAAAGAAAGGGGTCAAAAGTTAGCCTCATCGTCAAACAAGAAAACTATATAATTTTCATACTTTCTGATCGGTAAACATTATTTTTCCTCCGCTCTTCTTCTACTTCTCTCTTCTACTTTTCTTATTTTTCATCAGATGTCACTCTGAATATCATGATAAACCAAATACTTAGACCTTCTGAGATAACCTTTCCATCAAGCAACGCTTCAAGTGACATCATCTTAACATTTAGCTCGGAAAAGGGAAATCACTCCTTGAAAATCAACAAACATGCCTGCCTCACATGTCTAAGGATGAATTTTATGGAAGATCAATGAAGATCAAACCACAACTCAGGCAGCCAACAACTGCCACAGAGTGTGTATGCACATCCCAGAATAGATGGAAAACAACTAACTATGCGATCGCTCATCATGTTTATCCTCCTCCTGTTACTAAACATTTCAGACTCGTTGAGCGAATACATTTTTCAAAAAATACAAACATGCTTTATTCTGAAAGAGACTAACAACTTGAATGCAGGTGGTGCCTTTACAACACAAATTCTCTAAAGCCAGTCCGACCTCGACAGCAGGCACCTGATTAACAATCACAAATACGTATCTAGATTATTACTGCATATTATTTCGCCAGTGACAGGGCAGATGGCTCTAATACGTTTCCCTCGAATACAATGCCGCTATTAACCGTCGGTAGCTCGTTAGTAATGAGAACAGAGTCGAACTCATTGTCGCAGACCCGATGGCCCTGGTAGAAATGATTGTTTTCTTTCGGACAAGAAGAAGTGCCTTTTTTGTCAGATGAGGTCATCTGCACGTAAATGAACCCAATCCACTTAAAAAATGTCCAGATGAAGGAGATAGCCTTCAGGATTTTCAGAATTGAGATGTCAACTCACACGACGACTGCTAAGCTGTGCTTCACGTACTCAACTCCTAACCCTGGTCGTCTTCATCAGTACAAGAAATTTGGTTTGCTCCTGAACAATGCCTAGCAAACCGAAAATGATTACAATAAGTGTTTATAGTTTACTATGATATCGTTTCAACGATATTAATGTAGCATTATTGGTGGGTTAGTGAGGTGGAAGCTCTGTCATCAATACAAAAACAGGAAGTGGTAAAATGAGTAGGTTTGGTGATCATAATGATCTAGAAGAGATCTCAAAAGACATTAACTGAAAAGAAGAAATCTACCGTCAATTATTATTTTGGCTAGTAGATGGAACTCTAGGGTCTGATCTTCCTTGCCACCCGCTAAACAACAATAACAATCAAATAGTCAATTTCGTTTTAAGATGAGAATCTAAACCGGAACCAAACTCTGTGAGCAACAAACAGTGAAGTCATATTTTACTTTCGATATTATGGATAGAAATAGCCTGCTGTTACTGCTCGTTTTTTCTTTTCCTACAGAAATAATTCGATTTAAAATAGACAGTGAAATCAATGCCCTATCTCGTTTTGTAAACCTTAGGGGTGTCGGTTCTAAAAGCAAGAAAAAAAAATAAAAAAAAAATTGTATTTTGAGTTTTCTGCCTGCCTGCGTGGCTCAAAATGGTTAACAGCCATTGGTGGGCAATATACATTTGAATCCGAAAGCGTTTTGATCGATAGGGACCACCATTACATGGATTTATCCGTGTTGACTCAGTAAAGAAAAAAAAAAAACACATTTCTTGAATAAATCTCTTTTTCTCTCTCAAACCTTAACAATAGTTTTAATCTCTAATTCATACGTCGTTCATCCAAAACATTCACAATCCCTACCATAATTACAATTCTCGTCAATGAAAACTTTTGTGTGAGACTATTATTCTCTCTACCAGATTCAGTCGATGAAAAAAAATCAATAGCAATTACTAATTTTTACAATATATGTACAATTTAAGGGGGGGAAAAGCGTTAGATGAATCTTCAAAGATTTGTTCATCTTCTAACCCTCCCAAAATGACTTACTCCACACTTCTGTTTTCAGATCAAGTAAAAATTCCTCTACATGGATTTACTCTTGTATTTTTAACTATCATCCTCCTCCATTCATTCTTCTTAAGATTTAATGTTGTGAAAAACACAAAATCGTGACATGAAGCATACATTTCCTAATCCACCAGAGCACTTCTTTTAAAACTTTCCTTGAGGTTCAAAATCCATTTCATTCAACTTGTGACACACTCCGTAACAAAATCAGGCCTATTCACAAATAATGTTGAGTGTTTTAAAATTTATTTTTGTTAATGACATCCTCTCCTCCTCCTTTCGCACTTCTCTTTTCCCCCGACAAACAAATCCATTAATTTTTCCCTTAACTACTCAGACTAAGAAGAACAAATGTATGAATTTCATCTAACTTCTTGGTGTTAAAAACGCGGTGCCTTCAACCGCAATCACATTATTTTCATGCACCATTTAATCAACGACACCTAAGTAGGCATATGACATTTGCTAGCTGTAAGAATTAGGAAATAAATATTTTTGACAAAAGACAATGGTATGAACCAACTGATCCAGCGTCAATTAAATAATTTCTCCTTTTTTTCCAAATTACCCTTTCCTTCTCTATTTTACCATTAAAGAGATCTGTAATAAGAGAAAGTAATGCTTATAGGTTTTCTCAGTTTTATCTTCTCGACATCTGGTCGAAAATATATTTTCTACATTTTTATACACGTGTGTAACACTTGTATTTTTGTTATGCAACAACAAACCTTCCAATTATGTAAATAAATGTTTACCTTCAAACGTCGCTCATTGTGCATTATAAAATGCCAACCGCATAGCTTCTTCGCATATTTCTTTTTTGAATTGCAATAAAGAGAAGAAAAATACCTACAAAAATTTTATTGCAAGTCTTACTTGTTTTCTATAAGACATGAACTTCGCTTAACATGTTCAAAAAAGGGAGAAAGTTTAAATACAATAGAGCACATCGAATTTCAGTCACACGGCGTTTAGGCCTAATTATTATAAGATTCTAAACTATTAAAAGGAAATTTTCTGATAAATTATCACTCGAAGGCTAAAAAAATTGCTTTTCTTAAGACATTTTACAATATTTACTAAATTCTTGCTCGATCTTCCAAAATCACCTACAGCTGGTGTTGTTCCAGGAACATTGTTGGTTTGAAGAGTTCTTTCAGAAAAAGCCAAAAACCAGTTAAAGCAAAATGTATTGCCGTACATTTTGTACTCTTTAAATGCAATACAATTGAGTCGTCGTTTATCCAGGGTCGTAATTGGAGCTGCGGTGTCATACACAAATTGTCAGAGGAATTTAAATGAGTTTATTTTAAGCTGTTAACATACATCGTTACGACAACAGCCTAACGCATGTTTTGAGAAGTATAAAATGCTTACTTGGGAGATAATGGTGTAGTTTCCCCAGAATAAATCGTGTTCGAGGCGAATGAATATTTGTTTAGTCTCTCAGTATTCTGTGTACGTTATGTGACGTCCTTTTTCAAAGTCGGAGTCTTATATGGGTAGTTTATCCCTGACATGTCGTGCAATACGACTAATAGAGAACCATGCAAATCCATCGTCTTACAGTTACCCAATGCGTTTACATTGCAATCCTTGTACAAAGGTTCTACTTTAAAGGTGCACTGGTGACACTGTACTCACCACACGGAGGATCTAAGCTTTCCTTTTCCCATCCTACAGAAGGCATACAACCGTCCGACTCGCTCAGGATCGAACCTCCAACCTGAACTACAGAAAGGAGCAGCATTATTCACAGTGTCCTAGGTAATTTCAAGTTGGGTTGCTCTCCTTGCATGTGATTAAGCCCATCAAGGTTCCAAAGATTCGTGATAACGTAAAAACCAGTCAAATAATAGCCTTTGAAGACCATCTAAATGTAGAGTAATAAATCTGAAAGGTAAAACTTACCGACATGGCCTCAAATAAGTCTGGAGGCGGTATTGAGTTAGAAACTGCATATTACCTACGGTTTGCGGATTATAAATCTAAATTATGTGTGAAGATACCTCCATCTAATTCCACATTTGTCATATTTATACGAATTATCATGAGCCCAAGAAAACTTGGGCAACCTAGTGGAAAAATTCATTAATAAATAAAAATGGTGGCACGGTCTTATATCACGAAAGTGAGTCGATCATGTATTTAGGCGTTTAGTCAAAATATGATCGTCTTTATCGACATGCGATCGTATTTCAGCAACATCCCAGTTTATGTGTCAATAAAACTTCAGACAGATGATATACGAAACGACTAATTCAATTAGAATAAAACAGAAATAAAATATAGCAGCCATATAAACGTAGCACGCCTGTCACCGACACTAATACTGTGCACATCTCAAAATTACTTAAAATTCATAGCATAACATGAATCAACCTGTAGGCGTAAGAAATATGTGGATCTATTTCTTGAATTGGACACTAGTATGATTTATGAAAATCAGTATAAGTATTATTGTTATTATAATAATGGAATCGTGTTAAGATGTCGCCGGAAGTTCACCGACAGCAAAAACTAAGTTTTAATTTTAATGCACGGTCTATTCATAATTGAAGTTACCGTCGCATACAAATGCACAGATACCACAGTAGTACAATATTACAAGCAACAGTAGCAGCGCGGCAAGGCGTGTAAATAATAATTATAATAATAATGAGGTAGGTGCTAAAACCACCCCCTTCCAACTACTTATCTTCGAATGAACAAGATGAGAGAAGTTTCATTGAGAAACATGAAACATGGCAGCAACGCCAACAGCGCGAAACAAATACCACTCTCAATTACAATCCCCGACAAACTGAGGCACCCTACAGCGGAAGGCGTGGTCATCTACACTCCTCCTCTTCCATCATTGGGGCTATTCTCAAATACAGTAATATCAACACTATTAAATCCCATGATGCGACCCTTGGCTGTATCCTGACGTGCTAGCAATATCAGCCTTAAACGGGATAAGGGCATTATAAAATCCTCTTCTTATCAAATATGCTTTGACCATAAGTCGATAGAGCCACTGCCAACGTGCACACTTGCCTCATCATCATGATCCCCTTCATCCCGCCAGTGTCGGGGGTCGGTTCCACGGGTTCTGGTCCTCCACTCCTGTCTAAAGCACCCATCACGTGCTCATACACCCCACATACTATTATATTCCTTTGTACAACCTGCTACCACGTCTGCTTAAGACCCTCCCCTACCGGAGTGCTTCCCTGTAATGGACCTAACCAGGTCATCCTCCATCTTATCATATATGCCCCTACCACCTCAATCTATTCTCTCACGTTTTCCGGGATGTCCCCCACCCTCCAGGCTACCCTTAAACATACCCATTCCTAATTCTGTCTGCTCTCGGTACCCCGCCCATGTACCCTTAATAGTAATGTCATGGCTCTTTGGCACTGCCCAGCATTCTGATCCGTAGAGCATACCTGGTCTAACCAACCACTGCCTTGTAGAATTTCTCCTTTAACTTTAATGGGACCCTCCAGACAGAGCACACTTGCCTCATGTGCCTAGAATACGCTGGTTTATATTCGTGGCCTGAGTTAGGCAAATAGCCACGAGGGCAAACAGGCTAGCAGCGGCGAATTGCGTTGGACACACCAGTTCTCGTGGGAGCGGCGAGTTGCGTTGGACACATCAGTTCTCGTCTGATCACTGAAGTTAAGCAACGCAAGCCCAGTTAGTACTGACATGGGTGGTCGCTCGGGAAAGCTGGGTACTGCTAATACCCAATAATCGTCGCATTAGTGTAGTGTCTGTGCAGTATATGCATTAGAACTATACAGTGGACGGGTCTCTAATGACCTCGTAGTTGACGGGACCTTAAACTCCAACAAACAAACAAACAAACCAGTTCTCGTCTGATCATTGAAGTTAAGCAGCGCAACCCCAGCTAGTACTGACATGGGTGGCCGCTTGGGAAAACTGGGTACTGCTAATACCCAAAAATCGTCGCATTAGTGTAGTGTCTGTGCAGTCTCTGCATAAGAACTATGCTGTGGACGGGGCTGTAATGACCTTGTAGTTGAAGGGCCCTAAAACGCCAACAAACAACAACAACAAACAGGCTAGCAAGAGCAGTATCCGGGTAGCACAAAAAATAATGGAAAGTTCTTATAAAAACAAGAGGTTAAGCTGATAGAAATGTGCAACGTGACGCTGGATATGTGATTTGTTCATAAAGTGTTGTATTTCTAATAATAATAATGACTAATAACTAATTACTGAAAGTTTCTTTCATACTGTTTATAAAGGCAAACGCGTCTAAACTAATCAGAATAGCGCAGGGCGTACAACGAGAATGACCCTCACCACATAAGCGGGCTTCATCTTCCGCAAGGAGAAAGCGAAAGAAAGCAGCAGAGAGCAGCTCATCAGTTGAGTTGCGGAGGTTCGTTCAGGCAGTCGGCTAAAAGACCAATTCTCGCACGATAGATAAGTCAAATTAAGTATCGGGAAGAAGTTCAATGGTCCGAATTTAATGGAAAAGGAAAATTTAATTTGTGGAATAATCACTTAAAAGGATCAGAAGAATGAAATGGGAAGAAATCAAAATTCTGAGACCGCCATTTGGATATAGTATTCTAACGTCGAAATTCTTTTTTTTTTCGTAGCTTGGTCAAAAAAACGCGCGCGAGTGATTTGTTTTCCTACAGTGATAAGTCTTATTTAGAGGAATATGTATATTCTATTAAAATCCTAAGTGAATATCCGAAAATCACATTTTCAGGAATTATTTGGATTACTTGCATCATCATCATCATGTCGCGTTGATAAATAATTGTGAATCTTATTAAGTGACATTTGTTTGTGCGCGTCCCATGGTCTCTGTCTCATTTGTTTATAGAATGCTCTCCTCCATTTTCAAATTCTAATATTTCCTTCACAAAACAAGTCATTCTTTTCCGAGGAAGTTTTACTTCAGTGAAGAAATTGGAAAAGTCAATAATATATATAATGTATCAAAAAATCATTTTTCATAAAAGAAATTTGCATTATAAAAATAGTGTGTGGTGGTATGGCAGGGGCATAAGGAAATTATTTGACGAATGGAACGTGGTTGAAAATTACGAAGAGGATAATAGTCATCATCATGGTAACGACATCAACAGCAATTAATAAAGAGTTGGAAAAAATATTAATACACCGAGAAAGATGTCAACACATCATGGTACGTGAAAACAAAATAAAACATTGAAATCTTTAAAACTAAACATTCCTCTATCTTTAAGACATGCATCTTAAAAGTGCGCAGGTGCAGGTAATGAAATAAGCATCAACATTCCTGTATATAATAACATCACTAAAACTTTTTTCTCTCCTCTTCTATCTTTATCTTTCAGAAACCAAAAAGCTTTTCCTTTTAAATAAAACTTCCTATACTAATGTATATACTTGTATCCCAAAATTCATAGTAGCTCAAACATTGGGTGAGGGTGGAGATGTGAATCGGGCATTTCCGTTCCTCGTGAAGGCTTTTAATGGTCTTTAATGTAAAAATAAGTGGTTTTTAGCATGCTGTAGATACTGTATTTATGTTCTTGAGTATCACACACTTTTCTCGTCTACAAACACGTACATGCATCCATCCGTCTTACAGTATTCGTTTACATTCATATCATTCGGCATACAAGACTCTTCTTGTCATGCATCCTGTATTCCCCCCTCTCCCCTTCCCTTTTAAGATTCCCTCACACTAGTCGTTTGAAGAAGTTGGTAAAACGTTTCTTGTTATTTCGTCTGATGTCATCTGCATTTTGGAATTCTTATCACTCCATCAGCTATCAACTATGAAAACGTCGTTGGAGACATTTTCATGGCGAACAAAACTGTAGATGGGACGTTAGGGTGAACGATTATTCGAGATCCAAACTATCCATCCTCTTTACGTTCCCAATAACCCTTTGTATTACCTGTTCCCAAGTGTATTTGTGGTCTTTCTCTATCCCTTTCCCTAATTCTCATTCATTCGACATCCCCTTCTATCACATCGTGTGCCCTTAGTCCACTAATCGTGTACCACTCAAAGTGTTCTGATCTTAAATCTCACTTTCTCATTCAGGAACTAAAGTACCCTAAAGTAACTTAATGGACCGTTATGTGTATACATCCCTATTCTCTTATTCAGGGCCCTGTGGCGGTCGTGCATAATGTAGCGAGGTATCTGTTTTGAGAATTTTAAGGTGTTAATCATCATTTAGGGGAAATCAATAGTAGTGTGCAAAGATTATTATTCATTGTTAGTTCTATCTACATAACTCGCACCTGATAAAGAGAGGAGAGACCCTGGCAATCTGTACGCCATTTGGTGACAATGCAATCACTAGTTTGCACTCAGAATGATATCCATGGGATCGATTTCTGAAACAGGCCATCCGAAGTGGAGATAGGTGATAGTCGTACCATTTTCTATTCCTGGCAAGTGCCGTGAAGGGGTGTTTATTCTTGAAAGGCCCTGTCAGTCATGCGTGTGTTCATCATTTGTATCAAGGATGTCTATGTATGCTTATTAATGTGAGGGTTAGAGAGGTAGGAAGACATTCATAATAATATTGTTATTATAGGTTCAACTCCTCCACCTCTCCCTATTGTATAGTTTTCTCTTCTTTACGTGGCATTTATCTCCGTTACAAAGGGAATAACCATAAACGATCGGGAGGTCTCTCCCCACAAATATAAAACACGACAGGAATCGCGCCACAAATTAAAAACATTTTTCTCCCTTTTTTTCCTCTTTCTATAGCTTCCGAAAACAACAGCGTAGTAGTTTTCCCCCTTCTTGAGTAAATGTGATTGTTTTTAATCGATTGGTATGAAAAAAAAAGTTGTTTCAAAAATTGGATAGTTTTCTCAAGGATTGCAAAATAAAAATGTTTGCCGTTGGTTTCTCAAGAAAATCATACGTCGCGTTCATCTTTATAAGCAAATATTGAAAGAGACAAATGGTGGTACAGTCGTTCTTCTTACGTAACGTTATTACGAATAAAATAATTTATGGGTGAAATATGAGATAAAAGTCTAGTTGGGAAATGGGGACGGAAAAAAATCTTAAATTCATAAGCCGACAGGGAATGAATAGTTTTAAGGGAAATGGGAGATGAAATAAAATCCTCTTCACATGATATACAGATCCGCCCTCCTCCTCCTCCTCTTCTGTACATACCCAAAACTATACACACATACAAAAAAGGTCCCCCTAACAACGAAGAATTGGCACCTATCTTAAGAATAGCTTGATTTCCTGCTTTCGTATTTTTCTTCTTTTAAATTGAAGATTGGAAATCCGTTTTAAGAAGAAAATAAAAAAACACTTTAGGATGAATCAAGACTATATTACTGTGATGAGATTATACTGGAGGGGATATGTCATTTAGGGAGAGAAAATATAAACAAAAAAACTTAAAAAAAATATCAGCAGCGATAACAATTAGAAGAAAACTAAATATAATGTAGTTTCATATTGTTTGGTACCCTACCACCGCCCGCCACACCATCCTATTTCGATCTTTATTTAATATAAGAGCAGTTAACGACAAAATCTGAATCAAATTAACGGATGGGACGAATGATGATGACGTGCCAGCTATTAGAAATTCAGGGAATTCAATTTAAATAAACCGACGTTATTGATTTAAATATTGTGTCACTATGTGCATTTCGAAGAGGAGAATGGTATAACAAGGAGGAAAAAAATTGATAACATTCTGCAACTACCGTCGTATTTATATATAAATAATCCACCCATAAACAGAGGGCTTCAAAATGATGAACGTTGAAGTGGCCAATAGGAAATATCTCAAGGAACATTACATAAGACGTCTATAAAATCCATTATGGTCTTTAAGAGATTGTGGGAGGGGGGAGAACCCAAGAGGCCATAATTAAGGTTGAGGCCACTCTAGTTTCAAAAAGCTTTTCTGGAAGAGATAGTAATTAACACTGCTTCAGGTATAATGGATGCTCATCTATTTCTCGGAGGTTGAATCCTTTCCTGTGTAGATTAAGGAACTGTAGTGGGTCCTTTGAATAATGGCACTGTTCATAGTTATTAGCCAGCTGGCTTTCTTTACAGAATTTGTTTTATTACTCAACTATAAGTTGCATCATCATTATTTCCCCTCGCTTAGTTGAAGAGTAGAGTAGCAACTCCAAACCATCTTGCCCCATCTTGTTGCTGTGAATGGACACAAGGGTGATATATAGGACGATGCTTTTCCACAACCGGCTGCCGACCAAAGTTGCAAACCCCTATGCTTTATTTATCGTTGGTCTACCGTTCGTTGGGGAAATCCACCGACGTCAGGGGGCGAGCTCCTACACCTGGAAATTTTGCTTCATCTACCCGTTGCATAGTAGAGATGGTTCTGTTACGTGCAAATGCTATCGTGCAACACAAGGGGCCTAGCTTTTTCGTCTTATCCTGAAGGAGAACTCGGTATACTGATGATACTGATGATGTGTAGCATGGTCGGAAGATGGGTCCCCAAAGGATTGTGTCCGGTCAGGTACCCCCGGCAAAGGGCTGGCTTATGTCTCAGTTTCTTTCTTGGGTGTCTTGTTAGGTCTCCGCAATCCAAAAGATTATCGGTGAAGTTGTTATTTGAAGTCGGGGCTTATATAGTTTCAACCGGTGCCAAAAATAATGGCATTCAATGAAGCTTCTAGAGAAAGGTACTCATCCTGACAGTTGTCTGATTGACTACCCCAACCATTAACTAAGATCAATCGGTACAAACCAACAAAAACAGCATACTTTTTCATAGATGCGCAAAAAAGTCTCCGACAGTTAAAATAAAATAAAAAAAAAGACTTGTTTTGTATAAAAACTGCAACGGAGGTTTTGCCAAAAACAACTCTCCTTCAGTGAGAAGATCTAAAGTGAAGTATGGTAGTGGTTAAAGAGTAAAATACAGTTGCTCCAATGTATCCTAATTTCACGCACCTTGAATTTAAGGAAGCTGAGAGAGTTAGAGAAGCCCGAGGGAAGAAGGCGATAAAGATGGAGGAGGAGGGGAGGCAAAATACAAACACTCATTTTCTTGATATTTCCCCTCCCCTTTGGTATGAGTATGTGCGCACGGCATTTACCGCTACCAACAACAACATATGGATGATGAGATGAGCTGTCGCATCTAAATTCAGCACACATTCACGCAGAATATATTCAGTAAAAAAGTCTTGTAAATTTGGACACTTTAACCAATGTATGTATTCCCCACTGAGAATCCACAAAATTTCCTGCTTCTCGTTTGTGTCATCTTCTCCCCCCCATATTGTAGATGAAATATGTTTTCTTATCCTTAAAATAGAAAATGAGCAAAATACTAACCCCTTCTTCCTCCTGTTATAACGGTCACTTCTTGGGAGTCTGCTACATAGCATCTTATAAGCCCGACTGGCCACTCTGGCACAGATTTAGAAAAAAAAGTCGCTCTGTGCACCGCAGTATCGATACTTTGAGAGTAATTTCATAACCCTCGAGCTTTTTATCGCATTCCCTTGACCAAACGATTTCAGACCCCCCCCTTTCCCCTCCCCCGTTCATTAACAATCAACAACGATATGATAGGCGAGACACTGATTAAGTGCGACTTAAAGAGCTTTATTCAGAAACAGAGTTTAATTATAGCGATATAACAGGTATCTGAATTTAAATGTAGGGTAACAATAGAGGATGGATGCAGTGGGTACTAGTTATATTTAATAAGACTCTTCCCTCCCCCATTTATGTCCTGTTCCGGCACTTAAAAGTAGAAAGCCTTGTCCCTCCCCATTGTTATTCCCCCCTCTTTACTTTGTTCCTTCTCTTGCACCTCTTTTCCATCCTCGACATCTTATTTTCTTCAACAGCACTTTAAATAATACCGTTTTCAAATTAAATATATCCATAGTTTACATGATGTAGGTCACTACCAAAGGCCTCTGCAGTATGCCTGTGATTGCATACATCAAAAAACCTTTACCAAGAAAAATATAAACAGAGATTCGTTTTTAATTACAATCCATAGTAGTGGAGGTAAATGAGAAAAGCGTTAGATGTTGCGCACAATGAATGCACAACTCAATTCAATTGTAGGTAGTGTAGTGATGTTATATTGCTATAATATTCATATGTCGATCGTCAACTCATTTCAGGTCCTTTTGTGTATTTATGTGGGAGTGACGCATCACGTAATTAGATCTAGGACTGAACCCCCTTCCCCTCCTTGCCGTCCCGACAAGCAATAATCATAATAATTAGCACAAAGATGATCAAAAGAAAGACAAAATTCAGGCCCAGTCTCGCAGAAATCAGGGTTGTAATCATTCGTTCCCCCTCTTTCATTTTACCCAAATTGACATTCCGCCAAAATAGTTACCCGAAAAAAAAAATACCGCCCCTCTCCTACATGATAGTTTTTTCCCCCTACGGTTAATACTATATCCAGTTTTATGTCAGCGGCGCCACCTGCAGGAAGATGACTTTGCAAATATATGTATTATCATCTTGTTTTGGGACAGATATAACGTGTATTAATACCAACCAAGTACCGTAAACCACCACCACCTTTATCATTTTATACACCAAGAGACTTGAAAAGAGGATGTCATGTTGATCAAATTATGCCAGTATCTATCCTCCCCTCTCCTTTTCCAATATCTCTAATGGCATCCTTCTTCAGGCATTTACTCGTCCCAGAACACCATTAAATTCATTTAGTTTATCTGCCATGTATATGCAAGGCTGACTTCAACATGGTTCTTATAATGAGTCATTATTTAATGAACTTCCCCTCTCTCTTTCCTGCCGTCATCATAAGAACTAATAATCCAATGGTTGTCATCGCCAATGATGTAAGGTAGACAGGCAGAGATTAAGAATCTTTCTGAAGATGTCGGGCCTGTGACTTTTTCTGCAGACAATATGCAGACTTAACAACCACAATGACGTTTAGAAGAAAGAAATGAGGGAGCGAGAGGATTCTAGTGTAGCCGGCACTTGATAACTTAGTCTTCCACCACCTTCACTACTATCCCTCTCTCCAATCAGCACCACCACAACGTCATTGTCCAGAAAAAAATATCAAACGTGACTGAATAATCAGCCAGAAGATTAAGAGTAGGGCGTGGTTTTATCAAATTTAACAATGGTAGAAACACGCACCTTTAATAATCTGACTACTATCTAAAGGTAGTGAGCCGCAAGGCTCTGGTATTGGTAACGCTTCCTTCCTCTTGACGTGGACAGTGGCGAGAAGTCCCTTTTAAACTAACCACTACTCTGCCACAAAAAAATCTAATTTTATAGTATCTTTGAAATACTGCTTTTCAGCACGAATGGATTAAAATTTTCTTAAGAGTATTATCATTTTATAATTTCCCCTCCCTAAATTTGCTAAACTGCTATCACCACTAGCTACGTCGCACACTCAAGAGGGGGTTTGCATGATATGAAGGCTTCTACACCTGAAAATGTTGCGGAATGACCCTTTTCTATGTCGAGAGTGGTTTTTATTTGCTGTGTCAAAAAGAGAAGTCACTGGCTTGAGTCAGGATTGAACCTACGCACACAGGCTCATTCAACTGCTACTAAATTGGTATCAGATGAGAATTAAATCGGTAAATTATGAGTGCATGCATAGTCTTCCCCTCGGTAAGTTGGGCTTAAGTTTTCAAAGGGCAACAACATGCGAGCAGGATGACAATAGATGCTATTTATATCTGTAGTCTATACCCTTGCAAATCCAATCAACGTAATTTTCCTTTTCCTTCTTTCTACTCCTTTCAATAGGATCCTAATTAATTCCTTGCCTTAACCTTTCTACAAAGCCGGTAAATAAAGCGAAGACTGCGGTTGAGGAGCGTCAAAAACCTTTTTTAAGTCTTACTGTCAGCCATATTTCAGTCCAACAATGAACTTTTCAAAATACATAAAAACAACCATAAGTCAAGAACCATCATCTAGGTTTTCATATACATGTTGAATGAGCATACGTCTGTGACGTCATAATGGCCCAGGGTGAGGGATGGAGATGAAAATCTGTATGCAGCTATGTACCAACGTATACACGAGTATAACTTCCTCCCTCTCTTCCCCATCACGGACCCTTCAAAACCAGGCACCTGAGGTAAATGAATCATTTTAAATAAGAGTGTCAAAAATGTCAATATTCAGTATAACAATAGAGATTTCAAGGCAGGTCGTGAGGAGGGATATAAGAGAGCGGGCTGCTATTATTAGCCAGGCTGTAAAAGGAAGGCTGGTGTTGACCAGGCTTAATTTTGTGGAAGAAATTTGCAAGATTCCTGAAAGGGATATAGGAAATTGGTGCCATTCAATAAAGAAACTATCTCATCCACTAGATTGATCACTTTTCACTGTGGTGCTTGTGGCTACACCACCCAGATCCCTCTCCTTCAATCTTCCTTTAAACGCTTCAAGAATAAAGTGTCTATTGCTAGGAAAGACATCAATAGACTGTTCATAGAGTAGATGTGGAAGAAAAGGTCTTTAAAAGAAAAACTGTGTACAATTTATGTGATGAACTGAGGAATAAAAACGTTTGTGTGTGTGTGTGCTAGAAACCCTACTAATATTGCTGTACAAAAGAAAGTAGTTTTTGGATAAAGCACTACATGCAACGTTCCTCTGTCCCCTCCCTGTACAGTATTTGAAGCTGAGGCAAAAAGGTACTATCCATGACGGCGACGACCTTCATGAATCTTGGACCTCCCCCCTCCCCTCCTTGAAGTCGGTTCCCCTCTCCAGAAGACTCCATATCATTTCTTTCACATGTGGCATCCTCCTCTTCATTAAGAGAAACAGATGAAAATGTCTGAAGAGCAAGGGAGAAAGAGGGAAAAACTGCTGCAGTGAAATGAGATGAGACATCTAATTAAGCATAGTTCATTACGGTGACGAGAAATGAAGATGGCAGAATAATTAACGAGCGAAAAGACATTGGAGGCATTTGGTGGCACAGCTGGGGAAGTGGCTAATCCCTTATGGGAGCCCCGTAAGTGTCGTTTGAAACACACGTAGATATGCGCATCCCCTTAATTTTCAACAAAGACTGCTGGTTACAGGACACCAGCTATTTCTTTTAATACCAAGATATCTTTACCGGACGACCCAGTTTCTTCAGGGTTATTTAAAAAGTCCATCTCTCGCCTCAGTTGCTTGCTGTTTACTGACGTCCCCTGGAATGGAGTCTAACAACTGGGGGATTTTCATCTATAGTTTTCTTATCCACTTAGAAAGGGCTTTCAAGTGTAGTTGACATCGCGTACATGCCGTAAGAACCACGGCTAAATTTTTTTGTCAGTGAGGAGAGGGTGCATTTGAAGCTTCTTCGTTCGAAAAATTGCGACATCTTGGTCGAGAACCTGTTAACCATGTGCTCAATCAGTTGAGCTACCGAGGCAGGAATGCATCCTGGAGATTTGATCTCTCCCCTATGCTCTTGTACCAGTTGATTATGCCTTAACAACACGTTTGTAATCTGACCCACTGATGTCTGTCTGAAAAAAGTCGCCTATTTTAGATTGGGGAGGAGTGCCCAGGCTCTTCTCTGGAGGGTGGACCCCCAGGAAAACTTATCTGCAGCATGTTTGCAGTTTTTTTTCTTCTTCTTAAGTAAATATCTGATTGAATTGCCTTGTATCTCAACGCTGTGGATCCTACAGTTTTAGACAGTTGCCAGATTTGTTTTGCTAAACGTGATATTTTGATGACATCACCCTATCCTTTTAAAAAAAAATCTTGTTCAAAATACACTCACAGGAAATAGTTCTCTTCGATGTCCATATAAATAGGAGCCCGAACTGGGAATCAAGACCCTGATCAGTCTACATTTGAAAGGCTTCAAGATGGGAACCGGAAGTCGTTTATAAGTAGAATCGGGATGACATAGTTCAGTAATTTTCTCAGTTATCAATCGTAAACTGACCAAATGCTATCTTCTTAAATCTAGTCGTTGATCTTTTTGCTCTCTCCTTATACCGGAGCAGCTCCTTTCACTCGTTTAGATGTTAGAATTCGTTAAGATGGATAATGTCATTAATATGTGGTGTGGAGGTTGTCGACATGGATAATTAAAGCAGGTGACTTTTCAGTTGCAGTGCAGATAAACATCTCAGGTAATTCAGAAAACTTATCGTTTTCATCAAGAACCGGCTCTCCGCCTTTTCTATACGCACTGGGTGATCCTACCTAATAATCACAACAATCTTAAGAAGTGGGGGAGGCTAACTTCCGCTTACTTGTAAGACTTATTTCCTCAGCTTTCGCCCCATTTCCGGTTGAGCATTATGCATGTGTCTCGTGGAGCAAGAGGCTACTAAATATATGTCTGCCAAATGCCGGGTCTGTATTCCAGTTTGGGTTCATAGACAAGTTTACCATCTGTTTTGAATATCCACCCTCTAAATTTCTACCGCCGTCCTTGCGGGGTGAGGGAAGGGGAAGATAATATCATCGCGTACAGGCCCGACGACTATAAAAACGAATTTATTGCGCAAATTAATGGGCATGTGTAAGTCATCAAAGTCAAATTTTCCTGCCTCCTCTCATCTCATACCACGCACGCACAGATTCTCGACATTCTCAAGATCTTGCGCCGACTCCAGGACATTAGAGCCAAATGAAATAATATTCAAACGTTTTAAAAAAATCTCCGGCGGTTTCATAAATGTATAGTGGGAAGGAGAGAGTCGGTAAAAGGAGGCATCCAGTTTAGTTTTCTGTCCTTTTCCCCCCTCCTTCATAGATGTAATAAATGTCTGAAGAATTCTTACTGTTAACTTCCTTTTTCTTGATGCCTATGGTAAAATTAGGGCATAGCCTTTTTTGCTTCAAGAAATTAGGTCCGAGCTTTTTTTTTTCCTCGGACAAGCAGACAAACGATCTACTGCTGTTGGCCCTTTATTCCGATTTCTATATAAGGAGGCCATCATCTACGTGGTGCAAACCATAAATGTATATATATATCCACACACTACTAGTGTCCAAGATGTGACTAAAAAGGCTCGCGGAAGAAAGTGGTAAATCAATAAAACTCCATTAATTTCTAACCCTCTATCTAAACAGAGACGAGCATTTATCAATTAAGGCCTTAAAATGCTTCCAACTTAATCTTGGTGAACATCAACTCGATTTCCCAAAACGGGCGGACACAAATCACACTCACAGCCCTTGAGCGCTAGAAAAGTACAGCATTCCGAAAAGGGGTTGGATGGGACTAGGAGACTTGTGGTGCACATGCGGAATGTTTGTCGAGACACTCCTCCTGCTCCTTCTTCCAAATCTTCCTTCAGTACAATGCCGTTCATCATGCCAGACATGCATTCCATAGAGAGCGAGAGGGAGGGCCATTTTTCTTTTGATCTGGACATATTTTTGGTGAGAGGACGAAATAAGATGCCAAAGTTGTTATCTCTTGTTTATTTCAGTCTTCTTCCTCTCCCTCCCATCCGCCTTCTTGGCTTCATGTGTTTTCAGGTATTGGTAGGGTGAGCTAGTCAATCCCCTCTAGATATGAATTTCTCTGTCGTGACATTATTTTTATTATTAAGACGTTAGAATTATTTGCCGGTACACCCTCTAGCGGAGGGATTTATTGCTGGTGACAACAGCAGTGATTTCCTTGGATGGAGAGGTCGAAATGCTTGCTTTAATCCCCCTTCCCATCCTTTATCCTAAATGAAATCTGTGCTGATTAATTTGGTGACGGACTGTCCAATTTTTGTTTGGTTCATCAGCAAGAGAGACGGCGTCCTGAAGAATTTCTGTTAGTAAACGGGGGGGGTTAGGTCACGACTGCGTTATCAACGTTTCCCAACTACTCCAGCAATCCCTAAAGCTCCAATTCAACGGGGCTTAGCAATATTTCTAATGCCCCTTAATTTTGAATTCTCAATGAGGTCTTGGATCTTCCGGCAAAAGCAAGCATTGTGGTGCTTTGCAATGAGCAAACAAGAGAGGGCCCTTAAAAAACTTGTCACTGGGAGGTGAACTCACACCTGCACACAATCCAGATGCTCAGTCGATAATTCCATTAGCTTAATACAACAACAGAAAACCAGTAAGGCGCAAATCACGCGCAAGGGAGAAATTGACAAGTCACTGCTTACTTTCCTGGAGTCGTTACGGCCCAAGAGAACAAGGAGCTTCTACACTAGACAGCATACTACCCATCTTTGAACCACTACGTCAGTTCCTGTTTGTTTGTTGGTGTTTAAGGCCCCGTCAACTACAAAGTCATTAGAGACCCGTCCACTGTGTAGTTCTAATGCATAGACTGCACAGACACTACACTAATGCGACGATTATTGGGTATTAGCAGTACCCAGTTTTCCCGAGCGACCACCCATGTCAGTACTAGCTGGGCTTGTGTTGCTTAACTTCAGTGATCAGACGAGAACTGGTGTGTCCAACGCAATTCACCGCTCCCTCCAGTTCCTGTCATCGGTGGCCTCAATTACCGATGCGGAGGAAAAGGCAACGGCCACCTCCTATTCATGGGGATTTTTTTAGACCCACGCACCAGGTGACATCCTACACAAAACACTGGACCACAGTTTTACTTCACTTTCCTTGCTGTCCGGTATCAGGAATGAGCCTGTTATCACGAGTTTCGAGTCGAGCAGCACGCCTCTTACTGAACCATCAAGGCGAGCAAGATGCGGTAGGGAATGCCTCAAGAAGCAAGGTGGAGATAGGGATAGATGGGCACTTTGAATACCTTTCTTGCTGCCTTTCCTTCCTTTTCCTCATCACCCCAACTCAACTACTCTGAAATATGTCATCCATTTATTTCCACTTGCAACTAAAAGTAGCTTTAATGGTTAAGGGGTGGGAGTTGTGTGCGTACGACCATTTGGATGCCCTGCCGCCCCTCTCCCATCATCGTGGTGTCGCCATCATCATTCATCTCTCGCCGAGTGCATCTCGAAGAGCACTTAAGCCTGGCGTTTTATTTCATGGCGGTTATAAAGTTGGACTTAATGTGTTTAACACCTGTTCTATACGGATGATGAATTTGTGCCGCATCCAATCCAACAGTACGGATTTTAAAAGCTCGTTTACGTAAAGAGGTTTACATAAAAAGCAGGTCTAAAAATGGGGAAAGAGGGAGAGAGGGCGCATCCTTTTCTTCCACCACACGCATAGTATAATATTTTTAAGAGGCGGAAGAGGAAACGATGTAATGCAGAGCTGACATGTTAAGCGCGTGACTCTTATGAAAATTAATAAGAATTTCCGCATCCTCATAAGCCCGAGTGCTTTTTTCCAAGATGGCATACACAGGGTTTTGACTAATCCCATCTCTTTCTTACTATCATTGCACCTACTTTCTTAAAGTCACTTCAGTACCCTTTCCAGACCACCCTCCTTACCCCATTCTGCTTTTCTATTGTCCTTGTATTTCAGACTAGGGAGACAAAACGAATAACATCCCATTGGGTAACTCGCCTTTGTTTGCAATGAGCACAAATGCCCAAACATGACTACCATTCCTAAGATACACGTCTGGCAGGTGTACCAATAGGCGAACCTCTTTGTTACTAACAGTAACTGCCACTAAAATTCTTACTTGAACCCATTCAGCTCTTCCTGAAAGAAGTATCCTCTATTTGGGCTTCAACTGTTTTCAATTTTGATCCCCAAGGCAAAACTCACCCCATTTGCTGGACGGTTACAATTTTTCAGCCTTTATTAGAAGCCGCAAGGTGTTTTCTTGCTGGTCTTACATTTAAGAGTAAATGAGGTTTAGTTTCCAAATGTTGGATTTTGGCAACCCTGTGCCTGATAATAAGTAGTGAGCATTTAAGAAATGCGCTGGTGGAACTCTTTTCATATGTCCCTAGGGATTTCATTTCCAGTATTCCGTCTACCTTGCCCCTTTCCCTACTGCCCTTTATCGTCCTATCTAGCTGTCTGTCTATGGCATGACCAGGCACACAGGTGAACTGGTGGTCTTTTCTTACGTTGCCGGCTGTCAACCTCTGCTTCTTTATCATCAACCCGTCTTCCTCCTAGGATCCACTTCTTATACTTACTCCCGGGAAGGGGAAGAGCTCCTACACCGTTTCCTTCATGACAAAAGGCTCTTATCTGTTCAGGTGACCGTCACACTAGACGGGACATCGCAGTTTTACTTTGCGACTTGAAGAAGGCACACTTCAAGCTTCCCCCGCCATCCGCCTTTGCCAGTCACCCAAACTTCTTTTATTTCTTGAAATTGTAGCACCTCCGTCCTTTTGTATTTTTTATATCCAAGAATATGATTTGACTCTTTAAGATATGGAAATTTAAAGTCAGAAACCAAATTTGTACAAATGGGGTTAAGGGGGGGAACTGACGGGCGTGTACCGACCACCATCATCATCACAGACCCGATACAGTTCCGGTAACCACCATTTGTTTGCTTGGATAACACACAAGGAAATTTGAATGCAATGAGTGTAATAATATTATTACCACTTTTATACGTATTTTCTTCTGACTTCATAAATACGTTGTATTACTGTATTTTGTTACTCCTATAGTAGTCGTAAGAAGTAGGCAGGGATGGGAGGATGGAGGTATATATAAATTCATTTCCTATTACGCCCTTTCCCATCCTCTATTTTCACAGTATCTCGCCTCTCCTCCTCCTCCCCACATCTGAAATCCCGTCGTTTTATTATAATAACGTAAATATAAAAAAGCTCAGGATTTACAATTATAATAACAATGAAGAGAAGATAGGAGCAAGTTGCTTCTCGCAATTCGCTCTTTCTAGAAAAAGAAAACTGAATTTCAAGTCTGGATCCTATCGTAATACAAATTAAAAGTGGTTTTATGAAAGGGCTGCGGAGAAGCTCTCAGGAACCATCTTTCAATTCAGGACACAGGGAACATTTCTTTCTTCCCTCTTTATACCTCGAAGAAGTTGCTTGTTATTACTCTTACAAATAGATAAGAAGCCCGATGTAGGGGCACACTAGGAGTTCCGGGATAAGGCCATAGAAGGCCAACTTCATCCCTGCATGCCTTAAGAGGTGGCTGCTAAAGGCTTGTGACAGTAGGCAGTATTGAAACACCGTTTGTTCAAGTCAACCCATACATGGCCCTTCTATACTCTTGGACACCCAATGCTGCCCATACTTTTGCCCTTCTATACTCTTGGGAACCCAATGATGCTTAGGCGGCTGTTTGAACTGTGTAGCTACAGGGTCTGATGAGTAAGAGATGTCCTTGGTATGTACTTCAAATAGAATGATACGGGCCAAAAAACAAGTCAAAATAATGGTTTGACATACAGCACCCCAGATAACGGCAGACTTATGAGTACCAGGTCTCTAGGATTTGGTTACCATAGCTAACTGGTGCTACTCTAATTATCTAATCACCTTCGCGTTCCCCTCCCCACCACGTTGGGAGGGGAACGTGAATTTTAAGATGGTGTTTGATTTCTCCAAAAAGACATTTATCTTTCTTCTGCCATGGAAGTTACACCTGTCTATGTCATTAATCATCAAAATTCTTACCCAAGTCCATTTCAGATTGGGTGGCACTTGCCTAACAGCAGTTAGTATCTTTTCTAGTGTCGACAGTTTTTCATGTCTGTTAGAATTAGTAAAACTATGTCGGGCTGAGGGTGCACGTTGGTGACCTTGCACAACTAAGCTCGTGCTGGGGTACAAAACAAACGTCCTGAACAATGGAGTTCAAGCCAACCTAGGATTTTTTTTTTTCGTATGCCGGGAATAGTAACTAACTGCTGCTTGTAAGAATAAGGGCTCTGTTACACAATAGGAAAAATGTGCCCTATGCCCTGCATTATTTATACAAAGGGACCTCTCTTCTGGCCTCCAACCATTGAATGTGGGCTTTCGCAGTTTGGGTCGCAGATGAACAATAAGCAATTTAATCTTATTCTCTGTAATCGCAACTCACATTTCTGAGAGACACAAACTGCCTGTGTGCCCTTTCGGCCAGATTTGATTACGCGATTAGGTCAGGGAAGGCGGTATGAAAACAATTCTTTCTTGAATGGGATGAGAGGGTTGAGATCAGATGAGCTAGGAGACACCGGATGCGAAGTTCAATCCCGATTTTTGCGCTCGCTCTTCACTATTTGGGATAGGGATAGGGGGGGGGGAGAGAGAGAAGGAAACCCAACAGAAAACTACGATGCGTTATTTTTCTTAAACTGCTCCCCTTTCCAGTTGTCTGTAGGCACTCCCTTTCTTTAGAGATCCGTATAAGATGCTTTAGTTTTTCGCCTTATCTCTTGGTCTTGTAATGGACACAGTAGGGAGGGGGAATGTGGCTAGCCAGTTGCTTTGCCCCCTCCCACCCCTCTCTCCCCTCGGAGCTTTTCCAATTACGCTAACAATCTCTTGTAATCATTAATCTAATGATCTCAATTGCAGTCTCAAGACACCTGTTTTTTTACAGGGCACATTAGCAGCGGATGCCATCTTGTTCTTTTTGATGACAATCTCTTGAGATCAATCAACAGGCCCATTACTCCGTCCTTTCCCTCTTTCCCACCTCATTTCGCTCGCTCTTCACCCTCCTAGCTGTCCTTCTACTCATTCCTAGGCACCATTTCTTGGTTGCAGCGTTTTTTGGCGAAAGGTTAACTGATGGCTGACCAGAAGGCATCAGGAAGCGATCACAGAATTCTCTGCTGATTTATTGTAAGTAATTAGCATTTCTTTGTGTTGTCCGCTTCCGTGGCCTGTAGTGGAGTGTGAAAGGTGCACAGTAGAGGGTTCAAGGCATATTAAGTGGTGGAAATGAGTGACTAGTCTCCTCATGGCCACAAGGTTATTTACCCAGTTATCAAACGGTGGACTCGTTCCTCTACACGAGTTTTTATCTGGACTGAACTACACTTGTCCGCGTAAGAAAGGTTTACCACCTAAGTGGGCCACACATATTCTAAATTCTTCAAGAGAGAAACCAATTCATTTCTTCCTCCTTTCTAGCCCCCATAACACTTAAGATTTTGTTGATGGGTAGGTAACAGAGTGCGGGTTCGATTCGGTTCCTCCGACACCGGGAGATTTTACTGATCTTCCAAACCTGCAACATTTTCCGCGCAGAAAGGGGTTTTTTTTATTTATAGTGACATTGTAAACGTCACACGAGCTTTCGGTTAGCGGACATGCCTTCCCCTCCTCCGAGGAGACCACGTGTTTTAAAATTCCACATTAATTCCTCCAAGCACTCAAGTCTATATCCTAGGGTAGTTTACCGAAGCCTGGGAACGATGTTTCTATTAGAAAGAGTTCTCCGAGACAGTGATATAGTGCACACCGCTTACAAGGGACCACCGCTTTACTTCCCATCCGACGGAAGGCGGCGCGCGTTTGGAGCTGAGGGAACTGAGGCAGCTTACGAAGGAAAACTATCCCGGGTCAGAAGCCAAGATAAACCTCAATTGCCTGGTTACGACTTTTTTGAATGGTCCTCATTTCATACATGTCTTATACGTGTTTTTCTAAGCCAACATTGATTTTAATTATTCATACGAAATAATAATGAACAAGTAACCATCCTTCACAGCTGGGTTATGTGTGTGGAATTAACAATGAAGTAGATATTGTGCTGAGGGGAGTAGCAAGAGGGGCAGAAAGGGGAAAGGCAGGGGATGAAGGGATGCAGGGACCTTTATTTTAGACATTAGGAAATTAATCTGTGATGAATCTCGAAAAGATTAATTGAAAATGGATAGCGACGAAAGTGAAGACGAAGACGTTGTCGAGATACTGTTTTAAGACCCTCCCCCCTTTTTTTTTTCTCAGGGTGAAATATTATAATGTAATTTTTTACCACTTTCTTAAGAAAGGTGATTCGAGAGAGGTCAGAGGCTTGACTGCTGAGGGAGAGAGACACCAAGATGAAATATAAACACTTTACTGAACTTTCTACCTACCACAACTAGAACAGCAGCAGTTGTGAGTAGTTATTTTACAGTATTTTATGTTTTCAAGCTTTTGAAGTATCTGGTGAGAAATTAGATTGATATTGACATAACGTTTCGGTGGACTGCGGGTTCTTAACGATACTTTTTTTTTGCGTCAGGGAAGCTGAAATGCTATTAAAAGTGGTGGCTGTCTTCCTTCTGCCGTCCACCATATCAAACTAATCTGCCTGGATGGTTCAGTGGTAGCGTAGATACTTGACTCGGAATTCACGATTACAAGTTTGATCCTAATTCCACCTACCGGCCCTAGTAACCATAGTAGTTGTGGGGCCGAAAAGCAACAACAAATCCACCTACTGAATCGGCTGGGAAGAACACCGTACCCCCATGTGGGTGCCACACGTAAACACGCTCACCTCACCCCCCCCCTCCTGGATTTCGTGAAAGGTGCTCCTACCTAAAGAAATAGGCCACTAAATAAGCTAGGGGTTGTAATAATAGGGAGTTTTCTTGCAGCGTCAACGGACGCACGCTGACCACATGATCGACGGACCGTCAGTGAGGAAAAAAAAAGTATTTTCTTATAAAGTTTACTAAAACTTACAACGTAACGCAGCCTGTGCAGCAAAGTTGCGTTGACACACCAGTTCTCGTGAGATCACTGAAGTTGAGCAGCGCAAGCCCACGTTAGTACCAACATGGGTGGTTGGTAAAGAACGTTGGGTGCAAATGTCCCCTTCTCCTACGTCCTCTACACCTCCCTCCTCATCTCCCGCGAGCAGCCTCGTAAGGGTTCGTCCTGTTATGGCTGCTTGGCTTACTCCCCAACCCATGTAATTAATCCAATCCAGCAACGTAACTGCGCGCAGTGGTTTGCACATGCGCAGTTGAACTGCCATGCGCTTAACGTAGCGCGCGTCGGCTAAAAACGCTATAAGAAAACACACTATTTGATCGGAAGTCAGCTACGGTCCACCAGTTCGTCTCTGTGTTCCCTTGTCCACCTCTGTGAGCCCCGTCCACTGCGTAGTTGTAATGCAGAGACTGCACAGACACTACACTAATGCGACGATTTTGGGTATTAGCGGTATCCAGTTTTCTCAAGCGGCCACCCACGTCAGTACTAGCTGGGGTTGCGTTGTTTAACTTCAGTGATCAGAAAAGAGCGCCTCTGTGTTCCTAGTTGGAACATATTGGCTGGTATCTTACCCTGCTATTAGCGAGAAAAGTGTTATGACACGCCCCTTCCCCATCGATGGAGGGTGTGTGTATTCGGTTTCTTCTTCTCCCTTTTTGTCCAAGGTATGTAAACGCTAGTGTTGAGTTTTCCCAGCACCGAACCTATAAACAGCACACTACTAGTTCTGGAGCTCCCAACCTGCCAAAAAAATTATTCGCTTTGTGGTAGAATAATAACGGAGAAACTGAAGTGGAGCGGTGAAATGGTGCTGAGGAGGATGGATGGGCTGAATCGAATCCACGACATCACGTCAATAGACAGGGTGGTGGTGGGACGGGGTAAACTAAAACAAATGACGTCACCGAGATTTCAATTTAATGAAACATAAAAGAAAAACAATGTTAGATTAAAGTTGGATAAGATGAATGTGTTTTTTTCCTGGCAGGGGATGACAGACTGAAAAGGGGGGAGGGGGTTAATAGGAGATTATGGATAGAAATTAAAGGGGTAAGAGGAAGAAAATTGTGTAGCAAAAAGAAAATCCAAATGCAATCTTCAAACTTATCACTCAATCAAATTTTTAGATTTGAAATCTAGTTTGCAATTTTCTTTGGTGAAACTCGTAAAGAGGACGTGTTTTTATTTTATGAGCGGCTAAATTGCATCCACAATAGGGCGTTAGAAGTCTTGAACCCTCCTCAGCAGCTGCAAGTCAGTCCCTTTTCTTAGCAGGAATGTTTGTCTACCAAATTAGTATACGGCATCCTTTTTAACGTATTTCTTTCAAGACATCTACTGCATTAGCACGGAGTGAATTAAGAATAATTTAGTCGCCAGTGGGCCACACCCAGCTGATTTGTGGTCAGGGGAATTCAACTACGACAAATGAGACAACCTTAGCGTTGTCCTCCCCTCTGCCGTCCTTCTCCCGATTGACCGTTGGCTATTGCTAGCTTCGATTGCTGACTGTCTAATGCTTAGGGTTCGGTTCTGATGTGGACGACGTCATCGCAGCACATTCAAGAACCCCTTTCTACGAGGAAAAATATATCCAGGGGCTAAGTGCTAACAAAAAAATAATCCTTCTCCCGCCTATGGCAACCCCTATGCTTATTTATCGTCCTACTGTTCGTTGGGGCAATCCACCGACGCCAGAGGCCGAGTTTCTACACCTGCGAATTTTGCCTCATCGACCCTTTGCATAGTTGAGAGGGTTCTTTTACGTGCAAATGCCATCGCTAGGGTTGGGGTCACCCCCCTCTCCCGAAAAAAGCAGCTTCTTTTGTTTTGGTGTCACCCCATTTGTCATGGTGCGAGTGGTGTCACCCGGTGCGCCCCCCCCCCCCCCCCGCGCACTTTCCTAGTGACGCCACTGTGCCATCGTACACCACACGGGGTCACGGCTTTAATTCTCGTCCGAAAGAAGCCAACCCACCTCGATTCTGCATCACTTCACCACTGACGCAGTAATCGACACGCTACCTCCTTAACACATTCGAGGCGAGTTCTCCACTGCTGAAGGTAATTGTCCAAAATCAGGGGACGGGGACGAGTCTCTATACAGGGGAATTCTGAGTACTAAAGTCGGGCGTACTTAAGGGAAATGTCCGGTTTTGGAATCTTACTTTGAATGTTGGGCAAGAGAGAGGGCTGCACGGATGTCATCGATTTGTAAAGGCATTTGCACTGAACATGTCCTTGACATTATGGGAAATCATTCAACCCTGGGCTGACATTTCAGATGGCATATCGTTAAAACAGCTCGGTAAAATTATGGCAAAAACTTCCAGAAGTGGTGAGAGAAGGGTTCACATTCATGTCTTGTGGCACCTCTTCCTCACCCCCCCCTTCCCTTGGCCCTATCCTTCCATCTTACTATTGGGATTCAAAAACTAATCCCTTTAAAGAATTTTTTTTAAATTTCCAGTTATGATCTCTGTCGGGACAGATGAGTAATTTTTATCGGCATACAACATCCTCTATTAGGGCGACAGCTACCGAAAATTGCAGTCTACATAACCGTGCGTGGGTTCAATCCCCCTTTGGTTGATTATCTTGTTGTTGGACTGCCTGATTTGAAAGATCATTTATCAACGGTCACGAAAGAGGGGACCTATCTGAAGATAACTGTTCTATATGTAGAACATGAAGTTCACTTTAGTCAGAATCGAACTTGTGAATTACTGTACGTACATGACCAATTGAATCATCGAGGACTACTCCAGATGGAGAGTAGAACTGAGGTTTAGTGTGCAACGTACGCAGTGGGACCTCTGCACCCAGTAACTCTTTCTAATCGGAAAAGAAACAGAACTGGTCTCCCTTCACCTCCTTCGCCAATGGGGTGAAACAAATATTCCTGAATTTATGGGCAACCCTATTCGCGCCACTGGGGCTTTACAAGTCTGTCTTCTGTGGATCTCTTGAAGGATGTCGCAATTTCAGAAAACGGAGAAAAATTGTTTTTCCAATCTCGATTTTCGTGGGTGATACAATAAAGGCTGTTGATAAACAGCGGTGCTAAGTGACCAGTGGTTGAGAGAAATGGGAGGACTGTAGGTGGTGAGGGTCAAGCCTTTCTTACCAGTGTTTATTTTCTTTAACCTCAACGCCAGCTACTATGTGAAAATGGTATTTCTCAGTAGATTCATCATCTCCCTCTTGATGGTTACCACTCCTCCACCTCCTCCTCTAGTTAAATCCACCACACAGTTCCACTTGTTCAGTATTTCTACTTTAGCCCTGTGGTCAAGAAAAATGGACTGAACCATGGCAGTGGTCAGCGCCGAACATTGCCCTGGCAAATATTCCTCTATTTCACAATTGACTCATCATTTGTAACATTTTCTACATGAAAGATTTTGCTATGTTAACGTTAATTAAATAGACCAGACACGACTCCTGGGGGGGGGCTGGTTCACAGCTGAATTCCTTTGGACAATCAGGTGATTGATTGTACGCCCACTTCACACACTCTGGAAGCTTAATTTCCTTCATTAGGAGGGTCCTTTTTTTCATATTATCAGATACGCTATACACCGTCCCCCACTTTTTCAGATGTGCGCTAGAATCGAACCTACACAAAGGAGCTCATCAGGCAAGCGCGCTATCACTTTTACTACTCTGACAGCCGGTTTTAACGAATGGCCCCGCTTCAGATGAAGCGATAATAGCGGCGACTGGTGGGGTTATTTGTGATTCCCACTTCTTCTAATAGACCAGCCCCGGTGGAGCAGGAGGTAGCGTGATCGATTACTGCATCAGTGATCCCGGTTCGATACTGGTGGGGTGGCTAGTTTTCAGTGAGAGAGAAATGTCCTGAGTGCGCCTTCTGTGAGAGGGGAAGAAAAGTCGTGGTCCGCGTGGTTTACGATATAATTTGCACATCGAAGAACCCTCTACTATGCAACCCGCAGCGTCGGTGGGGTACCTCTATGAACAGTAGACCGACGATAAATAAGTATAGGGGGTTGCAGCTTTGGGGAAAAAGTCGTCCACCAGATCGCCCATGTGTCCATCTTTTTTGTTTCGTTTGGTGTTTTAGGAGCCTTCAACTACAAGGTCCTTAGAGCCCCGTCCACTGCGTAGTTCTAATGCAGAGACTGAACAGACACTACACGCTATTGCGACGATTTTTCGGTCTTAGCACTACCCAGTTTTCCCAAGCAGCCACCCATGTTAGTACTAGCTGGGGTTACGCTGCTTAACTTCAGTGATCAGACGAGAACTGATGTGTCCAACGCAATGCAGTCGCTCCCCATGTGTCCATCCAGAGGGACACATGGGTACCCACCATCCTACCGGGTCTACGTCAATTTGGCGCATGGCAATGTGGCGTACATACCGATCTCTTGGGTGCCCAAATTTGTTCCAAACTGCAACGGTCATAACATATTTCAACAGTCATTGCAAGGTAATAGAACAATGAATGCCTACCATAACTGTGTTATAGGGCCCTAATGACCTTTGAAGTCGATGGGCCGTAAAACACAAACAAACCCAAATGTGTTATACGGGACCGTTGCAATGACTTATGCCCATGCTTGGATGTAGGATGGGGTTTTTGGGGTTTGCAACCCCTACCATGCACATATAAACTTATATTTGCATAATATGTGAGGTTTAGCTCAACCCCCCCCTGTATTAGCTAA